>CAWUFW010006704.1:600000-1109865 GCA_963921515.1 Calotriton arnoldi
GCTTGACGATGCTATGCTGCACTATTTATTTTTGTATTGTCTTCAAAAATTGAATAAACAAATTTTCAGCAAAAAAAGTATGTGCCACTGGGAATTAACAATTTGTCTGACTTTTTGATCAAGGTTATAGTGTCATATAATGCACACTAACTTGTCACTATCTTCCTTTTTTCTCTCTTAGAACATAGCCTCCCTGTTGTATTACCTCCCTCTTTTAAGGGAGTCCCATGAGGCGTCTGATATATCCTCTATTCAAAAGTTTTTCTTCAAGACTTCCTCCATTCTTAAGATAATCCTGGATGTTAGAACAATTCTGAGGAGCCGAAGAAATTGGCTAAAGGAAATCACTTGCTTTTGACAGTGGGGATGGAAACTCTCAAAGTGGAGAAACATACTTCTAGCAGTGGGCTTGGTATACAAAGAGACTTGTAATTGTCGGTCTCAGTGCTGGATCCATATATCAAGAAATTTGACATGTTCCCTACTTGAGTTAGGTGTAAACTTGAGATTACAATCACATAGACTGCTCCATGTAAGGAGTTCTTGGAGTAGATCTTCTTTTTCACACCAGACGAAAAAAATATTGTCTATGTATCTAGACCAGTATTTGTTGTTTTAAAAAACGGGGCTCGTTGTGTGTGTGTCATTCTTCAAAAATGCCCATATAAATATTTGCTATGCTAGGGGAACAGGCCATCCCCATACTAACTCCTGTTGTTTGTTTACATAGAACACCGTCAAATTCAAAAAATTCTCATTGAGAACAATTTGAGGACAAAGTTGTGGAGGGCATTCTCCCCTGAGTGCATAGGTATGATCATAACAGCTTTGAGGGCTTCCTTTTGGGGAACATTTGAATAAAGGGCCTCAATGTCCATTGTGACCAATATTTCCCCTTTGAGAGTCAAAACTAGTATCTTCTAATTTGGAAATCATATGACCTGTGTCTTTGAAGTAAGATGGGAAATTACTAACCAGTGGTTTTGAAAATGGTGTCCACAAACTTGGACAATGGTTCAGTCGCTGCACCAGTAGTACAAACTATAGGGCAAAGGGGTGGATCCAACATATCTTTATGAGTTCCGGGAACCCCAAAGATTATAGGTATTCCCGTGTGGGAATGATTAAGAAATGTGTTCTCTTTCTTGCAATAATACCACTATAAACGGCTTCCTCACTCATGGTCCCGATCTTCTTGCTGACTTTTTTCCTCAGGGTCTTCTTTTATCTTTTGCTAATGTTCAGGTGTATCCAACATCATCTTCATTTTGTGTTTGTATTGTTCGGTATTAAGAAGTACAACCCCTCCTCCCTTATCACATGGCTTTACAGTTATGTGGTCATTTTCCCAGAGTTTTTTAAGGACCATGTTCTCCTGATAAGTCATGCTTAGGACATTAGCAACGACTGTGTTTTTTGAAAGATCTTAATTTCAGGCCCAAGTTTGTTTTAAACTAGGAATTAAAGATGAGAGGTTTGAGACCTGAACATTATCCTCAGTGAAAATTTCCCTGTTCATGAAAATTATTTTTAATCTGATGCACCTAAAGAAAGCAAAAAGGTCCCTGGTGAGTTCAAATGTGTCCACTGTAGTACCAGGAACAAAAGTGAGTCCCTTGGTTAGTAAATCTTTGGTGGACTGATCAATAGCAATGGTAGACAGATTAAATATGGGGTTGTTGTTTAATTTCTCCAATATTGGTGTTGTCTGGCTTGTAAATAATGCTGTAAGGGGTCTGTTTTCGGCTATCTCCCCCATAGTTGATTCCAAAATCTCGCTATGTAGGTGCCCCGTCTGGGTCCTGAAAAACCATTACAGGACTTTGGTCCCTCATACTGATCATGTCTGTTACAATAGGAATCAAATTGATTCAAACTGCCTACTCCTTCAGATTCAGATGTATCTCAGACGGTGATAATTTCTTATTAGTCCAACCTTGGTTTTCTGATGGATATGAATTATCCCTAGGTGCATTATAGAAGTTCTCTGAAAGATAGGGATAAACCCGTTTCTGAGAGATTTAAAAAAAAAAATTTAAGTTTGTCTGTCGTTTTCTTGAGAAGGTAGTCACTAAATGATTCTAATTCTAGATTGACCTCTTCGATTTATTTCTTTGCTTCATCTAACATATTTGTTTTTTGAGGTTATCTTCTAGTTCTTGGATTTCTTTGCTCAAAATAACCACTACTTCCCTTGCTGTTTCTATGATAAGGATCATTCAGTCTCGGAGCAGCGGTTAGGAATCAAAGACCACTTTTCAGTGAACTTTCTCATTTCTACAAATAGTCCTGGGGCATTTCTCACTCTTAATCCTATAAGAATAATCCCTGCCTTGAGGTACTCTAGCATGAAATCAGCATGCAATTAAGTTCATTTGGCTTTCTTTTTTAAGATTAAGAAGTTTATTTCAGTCATCATTTTGTACTTTTGATATTACTATGAGTTTATCTCCTTGGTTGACCTGACCTAGGAGTTTTGAGAAATCCTCATCACTGAACCTAAACGTTTTGGTCCTCCCCATGTTAGAAAGGTTAGAGCACATGCAATAAAAAAAATGATCAACAATACCAGCTAAACATAATTAATTACAAACAAAGAGTTATCACTCAAATGAATATATAAGTAAATAATGAAAAGGAAAAGAAAACGATAGAAAAATACAAACCGGTACACTTGTGCTACTAAATACAAGTACCCTCACAGCAAAGGTGCTATAACCAACTCTAGACACAAAAGAGGGCCCCTGATGAGTAAATACACCGGGGGCGGTTCCAGGGGAATCAAAATCAAGACAAGAAACAAAAAATGCCTACCCCGAGCCATTACATCTACATACGTCAAGTAATACCTCATTATTCAAAACATATATGTTAGTATAGTATATATACACTTGATTATATTGTATTATGTTGTTTAATCACTATTGTCCACAAAAGTTTTAAAGGTGTGTGGATTATAAAGAAAAAATGTTGAAAGAAAAAATTATGAACAACAAGTAATGAGAAAATAAATATATGTGTTTGTATACTATATTCTTGGCTCAACACATATGCTTTGAATATTGAGGTATTACTTGACGCATGTAGATGTAATGGAATGGGGTAAGCGGTTATTGTTTCCTGACTTTATTTTTTTTATATGTGCCTGAAGCTATTCCGGTGCTCCCTGGGCACCAAAAATTGTGATGGGGGTGGCCTTCCAAGCATGGTTCGACCACCCAGGGGTTAATATATTATAACTGGTTGTTTTCCACTCCATGGGGGCTGATTGGGCCCTGAGGTGGATGCGATTGGCCAAATATGTCTGCCTTTTTGGCCCAGTGTTTTTGGCACTCCTAGGGCACACATTTGGGGTTGGGGTTCTCTTCCCGGCAGGAGGTCCGTGATGGCTCCTCCCAAGCAAAGAAAAATATGGTGGAGATTTATTCTGTACTGCTGACTTGGTGTTTTTAGGTGCCCCCTCTCTGGGCAGCAATTTCACCCCATTTCAGCCACTGATCAGTTATCATGCCTTCCACATTTTATTTCCATTCAACACAGACTACAACACGGGGACATGGGTGAGCCCACTTCTGCTAATGATGAGTTATTCAACCGTTCACATTTAACTATGGCCACAATATTTAGGAGGCCGTGGTGGGTGGGCTGACATATTGCCCTATACTGTGGTGGGTAGAAGCAAAATGTGCATGGCTGAATAACTGAGCATTGGCTGAAGTGGATTCAGTCATTGACCCATGATGCATCGCAGGGTAGAATTACCATGTGAACGGCACAGTAACTGACAAATGGCTGAAGCGTGCTCACCCATTTCCTCAGTGATATATGTTGTGCTGGGTGATTGTAAAGTGTGAATGACACAAGAAATGATCAGTGCCTGATGAGGGCTGACACATTGCCCTATACTGCGGTGGGTGGATGGTGCAAATGGGTAACTTTATTTTGAGTCACCTGCATTCTGCTCTTTCACAAGGAGCACCTTTGTTGGAAAGGAAATGTCCTCTGCATGGTAAAGATGTGCACCCCTCCTCTGAGTGCCCAACTGTACTGTTGTCTGGATCCCTAATGCTGATTTTTTGTCATGGGCGAACACGGATCATGCGTGTGCCATGACATAGACCTGTCTCATGGATTGCGGTCTTGTCGGACCGGGAAGGGTGCCCAAAGTGCTACCCTCATAGTGGTGGAAGGCTACCAACTTCACCAGGAGTTAAGCAGTACAAGTGCAGTGGTGGCAGCATACCTTGAAGTGATCAGTAGTGAACAGGACCTTTTTACCCTGTGCCAGTTGAGTGACCTTTTTAAAGGTCCAGCTGGTGGGTGCTTAACTCCCCCTTGGCCTACATCAGGTAGATGTGTGGTACTGCATAGCACAGGTGTAGTGACTCTGCACTGGTTGTATGTGTGCCTGGGAAGGGTACAGTACAGGGATAAAGCAGTACTGTGCAGTACATGTGAGATTAGTGCTTGTGCTGAGTGTATGTATGCCTGTGAGGAATACATGACGTGAAAGATATAGTTCTGTGCAGTGCGTGTGCAATGAAAGCATGTGCTGGATGGTTTGTGCTTGTGTACAGTGCAATACATGAAGGGTGAAGTGTTGTGCAGTGCATATAGGGAGTGTGAGTGCTGACAGTGTGTGCGCTTGTAACTAACACACCCTTGATGAAGATAGCAAAACGTCAGTGCTGAACAGTACACACAGACTGTGTGTGTACTATATACATGTGTACATGTAATGGTATAATCCATGGAAGTACTAGTGCTGAACAGTAAGTGCGCTGTGTGCCCTCAATGGTACATTATATGGAGGTTCCTTGGTTCCATTTTGAGAAGCCCAGGCCTGCATGGTGAAGATATGTGGAAGAGAGGAATCCCCCCAGACAAATTTGTGGATTACTGCATTCCTGTAAACTGGGAGGGACACACACGAGAGGGGAGATACTTCCTTTGCACTTCAATAAGTTGCTCTTTGATTCAGTGATAGATCACAAGGAATGGGCCTGGACACATCTCAGGAAGAGAGATGGGGCTAATAAGGTGAGCATAAAGAGTAGGGTTGGGAGCCTGGGATTAACCTTTTGATGCACATATCACTGTGGCTGACATCCAGGTGGGACCTCTGGTTACTCCAATGAATTGGATCAATCAGCTTCAGAGTCATGCCTGCTGTGACACACATTTTTCATGAGGAAAGAAGAAAGAGAGGAGTGTCCACTTCAAAAGAAGCAGAATCCCCAATATAAAACGTCAAAGACTCTGACCCTAAATCACATTTGGTGTCTGGAAAGGGACTATAAAAGGGAGAGGTTGAGTCCGAAAAATGTGTAATCTGTCAATCAGCCAGACGGGCTATGTGAGAAGAGGAAGCTCTGCAAGACTTCTGCATGTGACCAGGACTGGAGCCAAGGCTTGCTAGTTTCCCTGCTGGGTGAGAGGACATCACCCAGGGAAACCAAGACCACCTGCCCTGGAGCACCAGCGCCTGCCTGCTTGCCAAGACCAGTGTGCCCTGTGAGAAAGAGGAGAGTGTTGCAGGGAGAGAGGTCCAGTGGGGAGCTGTACTGTGAGGGCTCCCAGTGTGAGATGTGACGATTCAGCTATGCACCTATCGGCTCTTAGCCCTGTGCAGGACTGTTTTCGGTGACCCCTAAATGCCAGGAGAGGGCTGCCAAGTTTTTGTGCAGAGTGTGCCGAGCCCACACGGCCTCACCTGGGATGGGAGAGAGGCTGTGACCAGCAGGTCTAGCCACACCAAGAGATCTGGCCACCGAAAAAAAAGAGGAAGCAGAGGACACACCCTCTTGGGACTCCAGTCCGGAGCCGAAGTATTGATGTACCCCCCTGGGGAGAACTTGACTTACCACATCGCTTTGAGCTGGAAGCTGATTCGATCATTGGAGAGAGCCAGCCTCTTCACTCCAGACAGTGAGTGTGTGCCCGCCTTACACATGTACCGCGAGCAGCCCCACTTCTCCAAGCAGGATCTGATCTCACGACGGCCTGCCCTAAGGGCACCCACTGTAACACCAAAGGGGATTCTCTGCTGAAAAGGCTGCAGCATCATAGACACTTCTGCCTGAAATCCTGAAGGGAACTCTTGAGTACGGCCTAACAGTGTGCATTCCCTGGATGCAGACACCAGTGAATGGGGAATAACCCCGAGCACATTACACGAAGGAGGGTGGGACAAGGATTTGCCTGACAACTGCTAGCATCCCGCCCTCAAGGAGGTTTGTGTTGTTGCATCTGAATGTCACAATTCTTTGCATGTGTAGAGTTAGAAACAAAATACTACTTTTTCTTATAAAAGCAAGTTTTTTGCTGGACATTGATTTACTGTTCGTAATGTTTCCACTTTGAGTTATGAGTTGTGTTCACTGACCTCTATCTACAACCCACCCCCTCCCCAATGGAAGGCTTGACTGCTCAACCACAGCTACCACTGAGAGTCAAGTGCAGAAGGGATTTGGCCCAATTGAGCAGAATCCATGGTAGGTTGGGCCCGACCATCAGGAGTAAAAAGCCTCAACCACCACGGTTCGGCACAGTAGTCCGTGCATGCCTCGTGGCCCTCAGAAAGGGGTTCTGACAAGTTCCACTATGAAGTTTCTCCCAGCATAGGGGACACATTAAGCATAATGTGCTGTGTCTTATGTTTGTAAAAAATATTGTTGTTAAAAATATATTTGCATGTTATATTGGTTTTGTTCAGAATAATTGTAGTATAATAAGTGCAATTTTCTTAATGGTTTTGGATAAAAATCTTAGCATGTTTTAGGGAATTGTGTTGGTAGTATTAAAATACAGCATTTTTTAGAGATATTGATATTTTTAATAAGTATTAAAATAATAAAAAATACAAATTTAATTTATAAATTTATTTCAATTTTAAAATAGTAAATTATTTAAGGAGCAGAATGCAGGGTTTATACAGAAAAGGGTAGGGAATTCATTCAATAAAAAATTTATGGTTTTATATGAATACAAAAGTATGTAGTGGTTTTTAGTGTAATGTAAATTACTGTGTGTTTTGCAACCTGAACTACTTTTATTTTCTTATCTTTTTCTCTTAGCTTTGTTGGATACGTTTTTGGCAGCATTGGCTCTTAGGAGATCTACTCACCTGATTCAATTGGCAACATACAATGTGTATGTTGTCTATAGGCTGACCACCACAGGAAGGCTGTTGTCCTTCCTTGACTTTTAGTTCTCTGTTATTAAAAGACTTACTTTATCAGTTGTGGGGGATGGTGTAAGGTTGCCAGATCAGCACTTTGCCACCCGCATTCCTACAACAGGGCAAAATAGTGGCCACTATTTCTGATGCAGAGTTTATGCTCGGAAAGAAAAGAGGTGGGCGAGTAGCTATTGCTGTGCCCGGTGCCCTTCTCAGCCTGGCCAATGTTTGTCAACTTGTTTCACTTTGTACCACACAAAAGCAAGTTCTGGGAAACCGACTGAAGTGGAGCACATAGATTAGGAAATACTATCCGCCCCAAATGACCATACATGGATACATAACCGTCCATGGGCCATTACTTGAGTAGCCTTAGAAATTCATCTGTCTAATTTTGAAAAAGGACTCTAATCTAAGATTTTTTCTTTCTAAAATAGATGTGTGCCACCATGCTTTTAATGACTCCAGTAAAGAGGCACACATTGGTCTTGCTTTTGGCTGCTTGCCACCTTCATGCCACATCAAAAATGTGTCAGCCGTTCTCTCCACTGTATTATAAGTGCATTTCAGTGAGTGCACTTCACATAACGGTCAACAGGACATGCGCATGTTTCGACTAAGTACTATGTCCACCAAATCCTAAGGCCATTCGTCTTTCTATAAGTGCTCTTTAGGCAACTTTCACTGTACCCACCACTAGTCACATATGTCATACTCATGCCACTTTCATCCTCTGTCAGAACATAGCGGATATCCCGCCCGACATGTTACTAGTGCATTTCAGTCAATGCACTGCAAATAACGGTGGATGTCATATAATCACCTGGTTCCAACCATGGAGACGACACTAAAGCCGATGCTGGACCTTCTATCCCTCTCACAGCCACACAAGATCAAGGGACCAAACTCCTTGGGTCACACACGGCCTCTGGTGGGAAGGGGGGTTGGAATAAAATAAGGAAAGAAAAACTTGTGGTATTAGATCTACTCAGCGGCTGCGAGGTACATGTGCACTGGACCTGAACTTCTGGTTTTGCGATGACTCAATCAATGCACTGGATATAACAAGAGGAGGCAGTTACCATCAGTGCACTAACAGTTCTCTACATACAATACCCATGCATTAACGTCAGTGACATACACTTACAGGTTTCATCAGCAGCACGTAATGAGAGCAGAATAACCAAAATCACAGATTGGAGTGTGTCACTCCCAGGGATAACCTCAAAACACAGATTAGAGTTACTTGCACTCCCAAGGATAAACTCGGACCACAGGTTAGAGTTACTTGCACTCCCAAGGATAAACTCAGTACACAGGTTGGAGTTACTTGCCCTCCCAAGGATAAACTCGGTACACAGGTTGGAGTTACTTGCACTCCCAAGGATAAACTCGGTACACAGGTTGGAGTTACAAGCACTGCCAAGGATAAACTCGGTACACAGTTTGGAGTTACTTGCACTCCCACGGATAAACTCGGTACACATGTTGGATTTACTTGCACTCCCAAGGATAAACACGGTACACAGGTTGGAGTTACTTGCACTCCCAAGGATAAACTCTGTACACATGTTGGAGTTACTTGCACTCCCAAGGATAAACTCTGTACACATGTTGGAGTTACTTGCACTCCCAAGGATAAACTCGGTACACAGGTTGGAGTTACTTGCACTCCCAAGGATAAACTCGGAACGCATGTTGGAGTTACTTGCCCTCCCAAGGATAAACTCAGTACACAGGTTGGAGTTACTTGCACTCCCAATGATAAACTCAGTACACAGGTTGGAGTTACTTGCACTCCCACGGATAAACACAGTACACAGGTTGGAGTTACTTGCACTCCCAAGGATAAACTCGGTACACATGTTGGAGTTACTTGCACTCCCAAGGATAAACTCGGTACACATGTTGGAGTTACTTGCACTCCCAAGGATAAACTCGGTACACAGGTTGGAGTTACTTGCACTCCCAAGGATAAACTCGGTACACAGGTTGGAGTTACTTGCCCTCTGTTAGAACCGGGATTCCCTAGTTGGCTGAGTAGGTACCTTAGGCCAAGTATGGACCCTCGCTTCCACGTCAGGGAAAGGAAGGACACCTTCTCAGATAGCCCCTGCTCACCCCCTTGGTAGCTTGGCACGAGCAGCCAGGCTTATCTTCAAGGCTAATGTGTAAAGTATTTGCAACCACGCTCTCAGTGACCCAATGATGACACCACAAAAGGACTCCACATGAGTTTCATAGAAAAACAAGTATATGTTTATATAAAAAGATATACGATGAGACCACACAATAAAAATCCAACATATGCGTATTTGTAATATTCCTCCTGGCCGGTTATTAGGCCAGCCAGCCTTTGTAGGGTCTGGCGGTATTAATGAGCAATTCTAGGTGATCCAATGCAATCCTATTGCAATGCTATGCAGTTCGTAAAGCAAGAATCAGGCACTTTGCAATGTAAAAATAATGCAGTTCGTTATGCAACAATCCAGCAGTTCGTAATGCCAAAATACTGCAATGCGTAATGCAACAATCAGGCAGTTCGTAATGCAAACTAATGCGATGCGTAATGCAACAATCAGGCAGTTCGTTATGCAAAACTAATGCAATGCATAATACAACAATCAGGCAGTTTGTTATGCAAACACAATGCAATGCGCAATGTAACAATCAGGTAGTTCGTAATGCAAACTAATGCGATGCGTAATGCAACAATCAGGCAGTTCGTTATGCAAAACTAATGCAATGCGTAATACAACAATCAGGCAGTTCGTTATGCAAACACAATGCAATGCGCAATGTAACAATCAGGTAGTTCGTAATGCAGAAACAATGCGATGCGTAAAGCACTTCGGCACCGATCACGGTGCTTTAGACAGTCTCTCTGCCTCTCGTACTGACTCGCGGTCAGCTTCCGCCAACATATGCCCCCCACACAGGTATGGTGAAACCAAAGTACAGCTCCACACTCCGGCCCCGGTACTGCCACTCCTTGGCACGTACTGGCCGCGATACAAGCTTGAGCAGAGGCTCGTGCTGCAAGAATGGGAGAGGCCGAGAGCGTCCCTCTCCGAGCCCGCACCCCGCCCCAGGTGGCGACACACGTTACCTGGGGGGTGCGACCTTTCTCTCCTCTCCTCCTCTCACGACTTGGGCCTCCAATGCGACCTGGTTGATTCCGGGCCGATGGCGATATCGAAGATCTCAGGCTGCAACAGGGCACACGCACACAGCGTCGCTGAGACTCACTTGAGCTTCGGGTGTGCACGGTCACAGGGCAATCCTCACGAAAGTCTCAGGCTGCACGAAGCACATGCACACAGCATCGCTGAGACTCCCTCGAGCTCCGGGCGCACACGATCACAGGGCAATCCTCACGAAGGTCTCAGGCTGCACGAAGCACACGCACACAGCGTCGCTGAGACTCACTGGGACTCCTGGTGCCCACGATCACAGGGCACTTCTTATGAGGGTCCCAGGCTGCAAAAAGCACACACACACAGCGTCGCTGAGACACACTTGAACTTCGGGTGTGCACGATCACAGGGCAATCCTCACGAAGGTCTCAGGCTGCACAAAGCACATGCACACAGCGTCGCTGAGACTCACTTGGACTCCAGGTGCACACGATCACAGGACAATCCTCACGAAGGGTCCAGACTGCAAAAAGCACACACACACAGCGTCGCTGAGACTCGCTTGGACTCCAGGTACCCACGATCACAGGGCAATTCTTACGAAGGGCTCAGGCTGCAAAAAGCACATGCACACAGCGTCGCTGAGACACTTCTGGAAACTTTTGTGTTCCTGAGATTCCACAACAGGGAGCCAGCTCTCCTAGGGCCCTTGGGGTTAAGTTACTTCAGGACACAGCACAGCAAAGTTCTTTCAAGCAGGGGGACACAGCACACAGCAAAGTCCCTTTAGCCTCTCCTTGGTTAAAGCAGCAAACTGCAGGCCAGCCCCAGAACACACAGCAAGGGTCAGTCCTATCCTTCAGTCTCTTCAGTTGTTTCTTCCTTGGCAGAGGTTCCTCTTGACCATGAAGTAAGTTCAATCCTTTACAGTCTTGAACAGTTCCATTCCCCAGTCCAGGGGTTTCAGCTCTCAGTTATACCCCTAAATGTCTTTGAAGTCTTTGTGTTCAGGGGGGCACTGACCCCTGTCCAAACCAGTTCTGGGTGTCTCCCTGCCAGTGACACCTTCTGCCTTTGATAGTAGGGGTCTGGATCCTTAATCACTCAGCAGGAGATGGAGCCATTGTTTTATGGCAGCAACCCAGGCCTCTTCCGCTCCAGGGGCTACTCCTCCCCCCTACACGCCAGATGCAGGTCAGCTGTTGCTGTCTCACCTCCTCCCCTGGGTCAAGACATTCCCCAGAGCCTATCACATTTAAATCCAGACAGTCAATCCACAACCAGGCAGAGACACACAGAAATGTTAGAGCACAAAAACCCAGCCACTTCTAAAAGAGTGGTTTCTAAACACGCAATTCAAAAACCACCTTCACAAAAAGATGTGTTACTAAATTGTGAGTTCAGGCACACTAAACTTCACCTCTCCATCTTAAGCCTTTGGGAAGATAGGCTGGAAACATATTACACAGCCTTCCCGATTCTGACTTTTGGGCAAGATGGCCTTTCAACAGTGAAAAACAAAATGGAGAGTATTTCACTGTTATAACATGGTACACACCTTAGTACATGTCCTACCTTTCACATACACTGCACCCTGCCCAGGGGGGTACCCTGGATCCACCATAGGGGTGTCGGATGTACATAGAAAGCGTAAGGCCTGGCAAGTGGGTGCACTTGTCAGGACAACATGGCAGTTTAACAAACTGCGCGCAGGCACTGCAGTGGCAGGCCTGAGTTCTCTCTTTAAGGCTACTTGTGTGGGTGGCAGAATTAGTGCTGCAGGCCCACTAGTAGCATTTGCATTACTAGCCCTGGCACACATAGTGCACTTTACTAGGGACTTTACTAGTAAGGAAAACATACCAATCATGGACAACCAATTACCATTACACTTTACACAGGGAGCACTTGCACTTTGACACTGATCAGCAGTGGCAAAGTGCCCAAAGCATCTAAGTTGGCAACACCATGTCAGAAAAAAGGTCTAGGGGGAAAGCAAAATGTTTAAGGAACTTTAGCCAAAAAGGGCCAAGTCCAACACCCTCCCAAGGATAAACTCAGTACACAGGTTGGGGGTACAAGGTTTATGCAGAAAATCGAAGACGCTGAAATGTTTTCTCTTGGCACTACTGTTCATTAAAGAAACACAGGGCTAAAGTCTTTAATTCTTGCGCAATCACAGTTCTAGCACCAAGGTTGCAAGAAGGATCTGGAGTATAAACACATAAGAAGCACTGGAGTAAATCAGAGAGAGGTCTTGGAAGAAAAGTATATAGTCTTTGAAGACACGGATACTCGGCCCTGCTTACTACTATAGGAGGATTAGAAGGCACTAACCTGTTATCAAGTGACTGGAGTTCGAAGATCTCGAGGCTTTAACTCAGGAGATCGTGGGGTGTCCAGGGTAGCTCAGCAGTAGGGAGAGAGGAGGAAGACATCAAGGGAGCTGGAGCCACGGGAACCACCAGTTCACTTGGACTTGAAGGAGACTGGAGTGCTTCTCGGTTCCGGCAGGATTGTTCAGGTGAGTGGGAAGGGTGAAGCTTGTTCCACAGGCAGTGAGTCCAAGCCACGACTTAGGGTTGGGCGGGATTTATATACCCTCACGATTGCTCAACTGATGTAGCTAGATCACACGTGGCACCTGGGGCACATGGCCGTGTGGAAGGTTCTCGACCCCTTGAAGAAAACATGTGTTGGTGCACTCGCTTTGGCCTTACAAAATGGGCAGGTGCAACTTGATGATCGTAACCAAATAACAGGAAACAAATGTATTGTTTTCGCCCGAACGTACATAATGGAAAACAACACCAAGGCCCCCATAACAACGGGATCAAGGATTGCCATTGGCTCACGGGATTCTAGAGGAAGCTTGCAGAGATTGAATGGAAAACCCTAGCATTAGCGGGTACAAGATAATCTATTGGTTCATAGGTTCTGGGGGACGCAATGGAATTACAGGTCTTGGGGAATATCAGTCATGGTATCATAGCATGCCATAAAGCACCACGGCGGAAAACAACATGAGCGCTGCAAGCTAGACCACTATGCAGGGGGAGCAGGAAGGGGTCGTGACAGAGAGGGCACAGGAGGGGGTCATGACAGAGAGGACACAGGAGGGCGTTGTGACAGTGCACATGATGTGCAATTTTTTGACTGAGTACCCTGTCTACCAACCTCTAAGGCCCATAGACTGTCTAGAAGTGCTCTTTAGGGAATTTAGTTGAGTGTTCCACAGACTATTTAGACCAGTTTTCAAATGTAAAATTGGTCACAGAGCCTGAGGAATTGGCCACAAATGTATTCTCAGACATGCCCAACTTACTTCCACACTCTGGAAGGAGTTGGATTAAGTGCATTGAGAGCGCTAAAGGCGCGTGATAGAAAAGTCTTTCTGAGCCTAATCAGGCTTTGAAGCTGAGGCTTTAGTAAAACTGCACATGGCACCCTCTCGGTATTCCCTGGGTGCCAGCTGAGCTAGGGACCAAAATCCACAGCTACCCAAATTGCAAATAAAGTGTGTGTTTTTTTAGTGGAAAAGTTATGTATCCATGTTGTGTTTTTGGCCCTTTCCTGTCGCCGGGCTTCGCCCACCCACACAAATGAGGTACCATTTTTATCAGGAGCCTTGGGGGAACACTGGGTGGTAGGAAAGTGGTAGCTCCCTACAGATTCCAGAACTTTCCTTCACTTAAATATGAGGAACATCTATGTTTTTAAGTAAAGGTTGAGGTTTTCAAGGGCTTCTGGGTAAAACACCTGGTGAAAGCCACACAAGTCATGGACTCCCCCAAGTGTATAGTTTTCTGAAATGTGCTGGTTTGGTAGGTTTCCTTGGGTGCCAACTGGGGTAGGGCCCAAACTCTGCAGCAACCAACATTGCAGAAAATGGTTATGTTTTTGGGTGGAAAAATTTGATCTGTCCATGTTGCCATTTTGGGCATTTCCCTGTCGTGGGTGCACTGCCCACTCACACAAGTGAGGCATAATTTTTATCCGGAGACGTCGGTGGTAGCTGGGTGGTAGGAAATTTGTGGATCTGTTCAGATTCCAGAACTTTCCCTCACAGAAATGTGTGTAATATATGCCTTTTTAGGAACAGTTTGAGGTTTGAAAACCTTCTGGGTAAAGATACCTCATTAGAACCACAGAAGTCACACCACCCTGGACACCTCCGGGTGTCTACTTTTCAAAATTGTCTAGGTATAGTAGGTTTTCCATGGTGGCAGCTGAGCTAGGGCCCAAAATCCACAACTACCCACATTGTAAAAAAAACGTAGATTCACCTAGGTAAAATATGAATATGATGCATCCAGGTCATGTTTTGGGGTTTATTGTGTCACGGGAGCTAGGTCCAGCTACATAAGTGGGGTGCCATTTTTATGAGGAGACCTGTGGGAACACAGAATAGTAAAACATTTGTTATCACCAATTGGATTTCTCTGCATTTGTGCCTTTCAAATGTAAGCCAGTGTGTCAGAAATAAGACATGTGGGCAGATTTTTAATATTGTGCTAATCATTGCTAGTTCAAAATCAATGATAATTCTCTGGGCAAAGTAGCTGTTTTTGCTTTGGTTTGGGTCAGTAATTCATAGTATGAAGTATTTTGCTTTTTAGGAAGCAGTGCGTAAACTAAAGGTATGTTTGTGTTGTGGTGTTCACCATGTATGGTATATATCTGCATGTATGGTGGAGGGCAGGATTTAAAAGTGCCATCCATCATCAATATCTGGCTTTGTGTTAGTCGTAGCAGGTTAGTTTTTGTAGCATAAATAATTAATCTACTGTCGTTGTTAGTGTTAATGAACATGTGGAAGTGTTGTTTACTATGCATAGAACTTATATTAGCTTGGATATCTGTTTTGGAACCTTTTAAGAGCAGGAGGGGTTTCAGTTGTAACCTTTCTGGTGTATATTAGCAGTCTTTTTAGATTTGGGATGCGTGTTAGCTGCTCTGTGGTGCAGTCCGGAACTTTTAGTAAGTTATTTTTTTAAATCATTCCTGTACATTCTTAGGAAGAACTGTGGGCTTCTCTACGATCTTACAAAACTTTCTCACTGGGTGAACATGCTCTCTATTATTAATTACTGGATCATTTCTAGTAGTAGCCCTCTCATAACAAGTATCAGCATAGTATTTTTTACATTTCCAATGTATATTTTCTATTCTTGTGCTCTCTTTACTGTAAGTACATCCCATGTGCGACAATAACAGTTTTCCATTTTGGGAAGTGATGTAAGTGGCTCTTTCTGCCATTATATCTGTACATTTTAGAATTATATTTTAAATTATTTTAAAATTATAGTTTTAGGTGATATAAATATTTAAATGTGCATTACAATTTGTTTACATAGTATACTTATGTATTTGCTGTCCTCTTAATTTGGCCCAGAGTTATTAACAGTGGTTCTGCACTTTTGTAAATGTATAATCTCTTCAAGAATATCTTGTTGCACACAGTGTCTATTGCAGGATTACATTTGTCTTTAATGTTTATGAGAGGATATTATTACCTGTGAATAGAATAGCAATATATAGAAATATAGAGCAACTTTTGTAAATGTTATGAGTACTTGTGGTTGCTGAGAGGGTACTGCAGCCTTTAGTCCCCATTCAACCTCTACGAAGCTATATGCTCGGCTGAATTGTAGCGATTCCCCTCTATTTTTTTTATTTTTTTTCAGATTTATACAGAGTTTTGTTACCATAATGCATAAGGGTACTTTACAAATAACTAAGAGATACAAGCAGGTAAATGAGGGGAGAGGGAAGTCAGAGGGCAAAAGGAAGAACACAATAGGTTACAAGTAGCACATCACTTATGTTTGGAGTTTTTCTTCTGACAAACAGTTGGATAACAGGACATTCCGGTGAAGACAGAAAAGTTGACTTTTTAGTTGTTTCATGAAGGTCAGGGTGGTGGGTTTGGATTTAGATGTTTGTCTGGAGGAAATCCAAAGGGATGTGGCTGTGCCACTAAAAGTTTGGTCAAAAGCTAAGGAGGTTTTGTACCTAGGTAGTTTGAAGAGCAATGCGTTTCTGCTTTTCAGTTCTGTTTGGCCACACAAGATGGCCGGAAGGCTTGGTGAGCTAAGATGGCCTATGTTGGTGTATGGCGTTGTAGGAGCATAGAGATGGCACACATGGAAAAGAAGGTTCATTGGAAGGAGCAAGGAGGAGCAGATACACAAGTGTAAAATGGAAGCGACATGCAGTTAGCGAGGAAAAACTGGGAGAAGTTGGTAATATGCAAGAACTTCCTTAGGGTTGGAGGGCGGCACCTATTAGCCAGCACCCCAACGTGAAAGAGTATATGTGATTCATAAAGCCTCAGCCAATTGCTGAAACAGGCAGGCCAAAACAGCCATTGACTGGAGGTGGTAAATCTAAAGGCCGCTCGGTTTTTATTGTAACCAAGATATCTGGTTGACATCAGTGCTCTTAAAATCCAGACCGAAAAACGTACATATCAGTTCACAAACTGGCTTGTGAGGTGGTTCAAGTGTCTTGCAACCTAGTTTTGACTATTGACAGGAAAAAAGGAACTATGCATTCTTTAGGATTTGCCCTGCCCCCTGGGTTACAATATTCTCACTTTGCTGATATATGGCCACAAAAAAAATGTTTGACAACAGGGTTTATGAACCTGGTGGGTTGCTTCTCCAACCAGGAGTTTATCAAAGGGGGTGAAATGATTATTCCTTTATAGCCAATCAGACACTGAGCTAAGAATCAAACTTCAGTGTACAAACCAGTTCTCAAACCCATCCACCAGTGTAATATACTCTTTATGTATAGTGCTATTTCAAAAACCACTAGACAGAGTAACACTAAATGAAGGTAGATGTTCTAGTTGTACTCGTGTCACTTTCTGCTTCAAGTCTGATGCCACTCCATCCCGCATTTTTTTGTAGAGTTGCACAAGGATTCCTATGGAAATGATAACTGGATGTACAATTTTTAGGAGCCAGTCCTATAACCTTTGCACCATTTTAGCAAGCCGCACAAAACTGTCCAGGATGAAATTGAAGCGCATGAATCTATCTGTTTTTTAATATAGTTCAGATTTGTCACAAGGGGTCAAAGTAATAAACGAACACAAATGTTTTTCCATTTGCTAACGTTCTGAATAATAACTAAAACTGTGTTAATCAATTTATTGATATCTCTTCGACATACACACACTCACATACGGCCCTCTGATGACCAATAACCTGGCTCACGCTATACCAAACCAAATAAATATATAAACAGAAAAATAAACATGCCTTTAATAACCTTTTTTTTTTTTTAGTTTTCAATTCCACTATTCCTGTTATTCTGGTATACTAGTTTAGTTAAATTCAGTCCACTCTAGGCAAATACGAACCAAATCGTCAAACATTATCCATGACAAAATGGGGCTGCAGTAGCTGCCTCACAAAAGTGATATGGCCATGCAGTGAAAGCGACAGTCTTGGAAAGGGTAGCCAGGGGTGTCACTGACTCTGAGCTGGCTTTAGACATAAAGCCTGTGCACATGGTTAGATAAAGCCCAATTGAATCCCAGAGGATCTCCATGTGCTGGGTTTTGCATGTACACCTCAGGGAAAGTAAGAGGTGTCTGCCAGCAATGATTTTCCTCCGGTGGCCCTGTGGACCCACCAGAAAAATCAGGGACATTGTCATGAAGGTTCTTGTACTGCGAAACTGATGTTCATCACTCTTCTACCTTTCTCTTGCCCTGGGCTTGATGGTCCTGGAAGAGTAATAACCACAAGCGGCCTTGGAAGGAGAATGCTGGACTTTGGAGAAGTTGCTGGTGGTGCCTCTGGCCAGGTCTGCATGAGTTATTACAGCCTAAGGCCCTGATTACCAGATGGCTGGTATATAGTGACTTGTGAGTAAGCCCCTGGTTACGCACAGGTAGGAATTATGAGTTGTTAGGTATTCGACGCATTTGATAATTATCGGTTTCATTAAATAACTCAGCCTTTGTTCAATTTTGGCAGGTCAAACCTGCCGAAATTTAGCAAGAGAAAATCATATAGTATTTACCATATTATGCGGATTTTGGTGCATTTTACATCAAACTCTAAAAGTTATTCTCCAACAACTCGTAATAGGTGGTATGTGTCACACTCGATAAATAACGTACCGCGTGTTATCGTTATTTATGATGTGCGATAAATACCACATATACTCGTAATCAGGACATAAGTATTCTACAACATTTCTCTTCTAATTTTCACGTCAAATTACCAGTGATCTGCCTGTCGTTAGGGATGTATGTGCTACTCGTTTACACATTCACGTATGTTCTCAGACCATTTTCGAAAGTGTAAAGGCCAATTAAGAGAAAAAGTCAGCAGGTTACATATGGGCTTCTTCCAATACAAATATTCAATGATTGCTATCTATGAGCTATAGTCATGAAATAGGAAGTATTACTAATGGAATTAGAATGACTAACCATTTACATTTTCTCGGCAATATAAGTGATTTGTAATTTAGAATTTAATAGTTGAAAGGTTCTTTTTTAATTTTCAGCAAAAGAATGACTGTAATTGGCAAGAAATTCCAAAGCTTTATCGCATACACAAGAGCAATTATCTTCGTGTACAAGATGTCTTCATTTGTACTGTAATCAGAGGCGTAGTGAACCCCCGCTGTAGCAGCTACAGCAGGGGTGGGGTTCTTGATAGGCCACTTCTATCTGCAGCTCGGCAGACAAAGGCTCATAAATAATGTGAAAGGATGGATGGATGGGTGTGTGAGTGAAAGGGTGGATGGATGGGTGAGTGAAAGGGTGGGTAGATAGATGGATGAATGAGTGAAAGGATGAATGTGAGGATGGATGAGGGAATGGATGGATGAGTGAAAGGTAGGGTGGCCGGATGGATGAAAGGGTAGATGGATGGATGAGTGAAAGGTAGGGTGGATGGATGAATGAAAGGGTGGATTGATGGATGAGTGAAAGAATGGATGTGAGGATGGATGAGGGAATGAATGGATGGATGAGTGAAAGGTAGGGTGGCCGGATGGATGAAAGGTTAGATGGATGGATGAATGAAAGGGAGGGCGGCTGGATGGATGAAAGAGTGGATGAATGAGTGGAAGTGTGTATGGATGACGAGAGAAAAGATGGATGAGTGAGTGAAAGTGTGGCTGGCTGAGTGGAGGGTTGGATGGATGGGTTGAGTGAAAGGGTGGATGATTGGATGAAGTGAAAGGGTGGATAGATGGATCAGCGAAAGGATGATGGATGGATGAGTGAAAAGATGGATGCTGGGACGTTGTGCAACCCCAACTTTAGCAGCTACAGTGGGGGTGAAGTTCTTGATGGGTCTTTTCTGTCGGCAACTTGGTAGACAAAGATGAGTGAGTGAATGAAAGGATAAATGAATGTGTGAGTAAAAGGGTGGATGGATGGATGCGTGAAAGGAGGGATGGGTACATGGATGGATGAATGAGTGAAAGGATGGCTGTAAGGATGGATGCGTGAAAGAATGGATGGATGAGTGAAATGGAGGGTGGATGGATGGATGAAAGATTGAATGGATGACTTAGTGAAAGAATGGATGTATGAGTGAAAGGGAGTATGGATGGTTGGATGGCTGGATGAAAGGGTGGATGGATGAGCGAAAGGATTATGGATAAGTGAAGGGATGGATGGATGGGAGAAAGGATGGATGAGGGAAAGAATGGATGGATGAATGAAAGGGAGAGTGGATGGCTGATGGTTGAAAGAGTGGATGGATGGATGAGTGAAAGAATGGATGGATGAGTGAAAGGGAGGAAGTAGGGATTGATGAATGGGAGGATGGATGGATGAGTGAAAGAATAGATGGATGAGTGAAAGGGAGAGTGAACGGATTGACAGATAAGCGAAAGCATGGATGAATGAGTGAGTGGAAGGATGGATGATGAGTCAAAGGGTAAATGCATGGATGGATAAGTGGATGGATGGGTGGAAGGGTGGATGGATGCTGAAAGGATGGATGGCTGAGTGAAAGGATGGATGATGTATGAGTGAAATGGAGGATGGATGGATGGTGTGAAAGGATGGGTAGATGGAGTGAAAGGATGGATGAATGAGCAAAAGGATGGATGGATGAAAGGATGAATGGGTAAAAGGGTGGATGGAGGGATGGAAGAGTTAAAGGGCGGATGGATGGATAGAAAGCTAGATAGATAGCTTTGATGGATAGGTTTAGAGATTGATGGATAGGTTTGCATATGGATGGGTGGATAGAAGGTGAAAGACTGAATAATGGATCTGTTATGAATTGTAATGTACCCCAATATAGGCCTGGGTAGTCACCTAACCTTTCACCTACATTTTCCCTGCCATTGCACTACATAACGGTTTTGGTACTGACCTTTTACCTAGTTAGGTATTGCATAAATGTCGTGTGCTTTTCCCCGAAAACGAGCCTCATTTATTATGCATGAGGATTCTCAGAATCACAGCAGGATTACCATCTTCTGCATAATAACTATGTATAAGGTTCATCACTATTGTCATCCTCGGCCGACATGACACAGCAAGGTAGAACCCGGGGGGTAACTTTTGGGTATATAAACACCATATCTTTGCTGGGGCGGGCAGAGGAGAAAGACTTCCTTGCTGACACGCTGACACGAGACACTGAGGTTCCTGCATGCAGACACTCCAGCACGCAGTGGTCCGACATCCCTCGCAGGGTGTCTAACTCCAGACCAAGATGGGGTCCTTTGTTCTCTCACACCAGGTAATGGGGTTGGTTTTATCCTAGGGGGATTCTTGGCTCTACACCTAAATACATGCTAGGTACTCTTAGGGACATCTAGTTAGGGTTAGCATCATAGGAGTAGGAATTATTATTGTCATGCATCTATATACCGGCATAAATCCATTGTTTTAGCACTATGGTAGAAATCTACCATCTATTTACTATGTTGGTGCTTATAATCGTTTATATCTGTTTCTGTCTTATGGTTGTTGCACACACATATTTTACAGTAGAATGACGCTGGCTCAATAAATGCTTATTGAAAACGTCCCCATCGTTTATTCAGTGTATCTCTCTGAGAAAAAGTGAGCACGAGTGACTGAGCAAAAAGTACTGTACTGTTTCCACAATCCCTGAGGGGACAGGGTTGTCATGTCCGATAGTTGCCAGAAACTATCCTCTCCTTGGTAAGAGGAATTCATAGTGGCACTGTGAGCTAGCTGGTATACAGGCGAGCATATCCGGTGGGGGTGTCTGGAATCAGTCCGGACATCACTCCCACAGTTTATGTTGTCTAAATGCGCAGATCCTATATAGATTTATAGGAACTACACAACATGGCGCTGCCAACATTGGCTTGGTTCTTATTTAACAGTTAAATATGAGTAGTTCAGTCGTGCTGTTCTCAGAGACCCTTACTCACATCTATCCAGAGACGTCTGGAGTGGGAAGGGAAAAATCTGCCACAGCTGAGTAGGTATATCCTATGTATTGGCTGTAGGTTTATTCAAGCTTGAAGGATTATAATTCCCTATTGTGCATAAAACCTTATCTCAGTTTCCTTGAAGCTCTTTCAACAATGTCTGTCGAAGAGGATGCTGCTGGAGCATTACGTGCGAATGCAGCGGGAGAGGGGGAACAAGAAGGTGCTATAAACATTTCAGAAAATGTCAGAACTGCCCTTACTTTAAAACTAGCAGACTATGGAGTCCCAGCATTGGGTAGGACTGTTACCTTCGTGATTGAGGCACATGAATCATTCAGGACAGAGGTATTCTATTCATGGGTCAAATTCCCACCAGCAGATGCACACACAAATACATTTCATACTTACACTTCGGATGAAACACCAAAAGAATATTGTCCATACGAGGACATTGAAGTTTCGGTCACCTACCGGGAGCACATAAACTGGTTTAAAGGCACCCTCCCACACACAACAGATAAAGTGAGACTCGGTTCGCTCAGCAGAGACGGAGCGACTTGGCTGGTCCTAGCTGCTTACACACAGCATCCAGACATTGACACAATGCTGGTAGCAAACGTATGTCCACTTCACAAAGAAGTAATAAAACTTTACAGAAATTTAACACAGTTCATTATGAGAACACTCACACCTCAACCAACAAAGTTACACAAGAAGGACAAATACAAGGAACTGCAACTAAAATAACTCCACAAACACTGAACGCAGTTATGGGTAAAATTCCCACTAAACGCGAGCAAATGCCATTCTGGATAGCTCAGAAAATAACACAGTTAGAGGCAGTGTTCCCCCTCACAGGCCCTCAAGAAAAACACAGAATGCTAACAATATGCTTGCCAATGGGGATAGCTCCTCCGATAGAGGATTGTACCTCTTGGGATACAGTTTTCACTGCCATCTATGCAGAGCTCATGGTATCCCTTCAATAGCAGTGATACCAGACATATTGAGATAGATACAGAATGAGTATGGAGCAGAACCTGCTCTGAACTTAGGGATGAAATTGTTAGGAAATTTTGCCCAGGTATCCACGATTTTGTTGGCAAACATAAAAGGGGAGGCAGCAGCGGTGGCGATACGCCAGCGCCTGAGGGATTTCACTCCCGTACAACAGGAGTGTGAATTACCTAAAATTATCGCAGATACATATGCCGAATTAGGTAGAGATAATTTGGGAGCCAAAGCATCAAAACCTCAACTCATGGGTGGACCTGAAAAGGATAACACCAAGCAAGCACCTGAGTCTTCCAAGAAGAAATGGGATAATAAAAAACAAAAGAATAGAGAGAATAGATCACAATCAAGGGGTGGGTCTGCTCAACAGGAGCCCTCCCAAAGAAGGTACAACCTTAGGAATCGTGATAACATTAAGAAACCTGACAGGTATCAGTATACTGATACATGTTCCTCTCGTTCATTTCAGTATTCATCAAAAAACTCAGAGAGGGAAGGACGGTCAGAACACAGATCAGAAGAACAAACAAAGTCCAGAGATACACATCATACTTCGGACTATAATATCAAAAAAGAAGATAAACAAAGATCAAAACCTCAATTTAAAAAGAAGAAAGTAGCTGTCCATAAATTAAGAAATGCCAAGGATACTAAGGACTCAACTTCTTAACGGGGAATGGGCTCTAATGATGCTAGTCAGCGCAGCAGAGGTAACAATAGCTCGCCAGAATCTGATGGAATTTCTGGTGACAGCGGCGTTGAAAGAACATATCACGGTGGAAACACCTGATACAAGGGTAAGTGTCCCCCATCAGTTACATGAAATAACTCTCCAAATGGAGAGGGACAAACCCAGAAAAATTAAAGGTCTCTTCTGGGAGAACCTGACTTATGGCTATGACATCCTTTTGGCTGAAAAAGATTGGCCGCCTGAGATCGTTATGGAGTGCCCAAAGGGAGTAACAGTAATTTTATTGTCTTTTTCCGACCTCGTTCCAGTATCACTAAAACACTCATACGCGCAGGAGTGGGCAGTAGCACTTGCTCCTGCATTATATCGCAACCACGAAGGGTGGGATGCTGAGTCACCTCACCATATAATCCCAGTAAAAACTACTCCAACTCCACAGAGACAGTACCCAATAAAACAAGAAGCGAAGGAAACAAGTCAGGGAGATCTTAGATCAACTTGAATACCAGGGGGTAATAGAAAATTGCACCTCTCCAATGAATAATCCTTTGTTTCCCGTATTGAAGCCTGACAATTCATACCGTCTAGTTTTAGACTACAGACATTTGAATACATGCAAAAAAACATTTGCAGTACAGAATGCACACAGTGCCGCATTAATAAAGAATATTGTGCGGAAAAAATACAAAACAACACTAGATATCTCAAATGGATTTGTCTGCCAAAATATAGCGCCTGAGAGCAGGTACTTGACAGCATTCTCAGCCTTAGGCTCCCAGCGTCAATTTTGCAGACTGCCCCAAGGGTATAAGAATAGCCCCGGGTTGTTCTCAGCTAGGGTAACAGAGTTACTTCAAAATTTTGATGAGGAGGCATTGTCCTATGTAGATGATATTTATCTGATGGATGATGATTTATTGGATCATTTGGCCAGAGTGAACAACATAATTTTGGGGTTCGCCTCTGAGGGCTACAAATTCAATATTAAAAAAATCGAAAATAGCCCACCTCAATGTCCTATTTTTGGGATACGAGTTATTAAATGAAGGAAAAAGCCTAGCAGCTAACTTTTTAGAGAAGTGCGCGCTGCTCCAACCTCCAAAAACTCTGAAAAACTTACAATCCATTTTGGGATTCCTAAATTTTGGCAGAACATACATTTTGGATTACGCAGAAAAAGTGAAACCTTTCTATGATTTAATCAGACCTGATTTTTCAATTCGACTTTGGACACAGGAACACACTGATATTTTTTGTTCCTTACAAGCTGACATGATAGCTTCCAAACACCTTCACACACGTGTAAATACCACAAATCTGTTGATCTGTGTAATCGCGGGTCAATCTGGGTACACTTACCTAGCCTTCAATGAAGGCGAAACTGTACCCATAGCATACAAATCTCATCTGTACACAAACGCTGAGATGTGCTTTGCATCCACTGAAAAGATTCTTACAGCAGTACTGACTGCCGTAGTGAGGGAAAGAGCACTTGCTCAGGGGAAACAAATTATTGTCGTAACTCCAATACCAGCCTTAGAGGCTGTTACAAAGGCAAGCGTTCCAAATGCAAAAGCTTTACATCCGCGATGGATACAATGGGCTAATTCTCTCACTGCAACAGATGTAGACTGCAAATTGTCATTCTACATTAAAAACACAAGCATTCCTGCAGTACGAATAAGAATATCCTCTCCCAAATGAAATAATGCCTCTAGATCAGTATGAATACATTATTTACACTGACGGGTCTGCTCAGCCTGCCATAGGAAGTAAACAGCAATATAGCGCAGCTTGTGCGATTGTAAAAGGATGTATGCAGGAAGGCAAGTTCCATCCTAGCAGTACGAAGACACAGTCTCTAGGAGACTGCGCGGCACAGCTGGCAGAATTAAAAGCACTATTACTGGCACTAATAAATACGGGTCAGGCATTCCCCACACTTATAGTGTGTGATTCATTTTACTGTGTCCAGTCTTACAATGAATATCTTCACTACTGGGGTCAGAATGGGTTTAAAGACTCAAAAGGATGCAAAATAAAGCACAAATTTCTTTGGGAACAAGTAGCAGAACTGAAAAACGACTTGCCAAGAGCTCACATGATACACACATTGAGTCATCAACGTGATGGCGTTCACATTGAAGGGAATTCATTGGCTGATGAAGCCGCCAAGGCGACAGTGCGAACTGCTGCCGTAGCTGCAATCACTCATTCTAGCACGAGAATAGACTGACAGTTAATGGTAGCTGTCATTGCCTCACACAAAAACAGCTCAGCCGTGCCAAAAGGCTTTCCACTCAAGTACTCCTACAAGTTAGATGCGCAAAATATTCTGTATGCTCAAATTCCAAGAGTTGGGGATAGAGTAATATCAAACATGGATCGCAGATTAGGTTTAATTCTAGCTGCACACGAGGGTCTGGGTTCAGTACACACAGGGATTACTGCAACAGTTTCCCTACTAAAACAACGCTATTGGTGGCCAGGTTTAACAAAACAGACAAAAGCATTTGTCCTCAAGTGCGACATCTGTCAGCAGATGAAGGGTTCCACCGTAGCACGTCCAGAGCAAACACCACTACTGATATCAGACAGACCTCTCATTTGTGTCTATTTGGACCACTGCGGCCTCTTACAATCTGACGGGGCTTACAAGTATATCTTGGTGGCAGTAGATTCATGTACTAGATTCCTGTGGATTTGGCCTCAGCACTTGGCTGACACCCAAACTGTTATAAAGGATTTGCGAGTCTTGATACGGACATACGCAATTGGCACATTATATTCTGACTGTGGCCCCGTGTTTAACTCTAGGGCTTATAAGGAAGCCATGGGAAGTTTGGGTGTAGCATTGTGGTTCTCCTCTCCATATCATCTCGACGGAAATTCGATTGTGGAAAGGAAAAACCAGGACTTAAAGCAATCCTTAACAGCAAGGGTATTAGGCTTGGTTGGCAGTTGGATCAATCCCCTATATGGGGTCCAGAGGGCACTTAATAACATGCCAAGAAGTTCCCTAGGAGGCCGAACTCCTTACGAAGTCCTATTTGGGACGAGAATGTGGGTACCCGTCCTCAATTGTGGCAGCACAGTGGCGGATGAAAAACCATTTGACATCGATGACCGTTTGGCTTTTTTATAGGAATTCAATGAATTCCGGGCACTACAAAGCAACATCCAAGCAAAAAGCACCGCCACTGGGGAAGTAAATTCAGTCACGGCAAGACCTGCCTGGATCCCAAAAGTAGGGGATCTGGTCAGAGAAAAGATTGTGAATAAGAAAGAATTTGGGCCATCCTACAGAAACCTGTTCTGGCTGTGCAAGGAACAAGAACAGTACTTCTTCTGTCTCTTGCCAGCAAGAAAGAAAAGAGATTCGTCTCCATTGATCTGATCAAACCACACTATGTGGCCGATTCTGAATAGCAGGAAACGTGGGCCTCTGGGTAGCCGCCACTCTCCTCTTGCTACCATACAGGAGGTTCAGACAGAAAGACTGATAACATTTGAAGAGTCTTCTATACGTAGTGATGGAGTTACCAACAATGAAATGGAACTCGTCCCTATTGAAATTGAACATAAAAACACAAAATGAAACACAGATATCAATTCGGCCAAACACCGACATCTACATCAACATGCCTCTACAGGAGTCATCTGCAAGTTCAACAAAACCTGCTGAGCTACCAAAGATAGATCAAACTGCATCTGACTACTTCTTTGATTTCGACACATTTTCTCTGGATCCAAGTGAACCTGAGTCACTGCCAGCTCCAGTTTCCCTTAAAGAACAACTTCATTATTTCTACCTTTGGTTGAAAAAGACATACCTAGTCTCACCATGGCTTCAGCTCTGGATAGGTTTAGTGACTCTCTTTTTCTTACTCGTGAATGGACATTATCTTCCAGAATGCTCCGCAGTATCACATGTGAATTTGGTACTGAAACCTCATACGTCATCTCATAATGAACATAGAGACCTGTCCTATGTGAACATTACAGCAGTAATATTCACACTAGGGATCTAGGGATCGGCCTTTCCAGCTACGTACTAATCCCACTATTACATTAATTCACACTCAAGTACGCCTGGTATTGTCATACAAAGAGGGCTAGTATATTGCCTGAAACTATACCCTATCAAAATAATCAGTAAGTGTGTGATGCAATGAAATTGTTTACATGGAGGGAATCCTTTTTCAGGACGAGAACCCTCACACACCCAAGGGTGACATGCTCCATCATTGGGTCCCCTCCTCACACCCGGACTGCAACGTCCATGGTGTGGGCTGCAACTCCCAAAAAGGGGAGGAGCAGAGGTGTTTTAATGAGCGATGGAAATAGAGTCAGTGAGGGACAGAGTGCTTGTGAAAATATAATATATGGTGTTTGTTAAAACTACCTCCAGGGGGGCCAAAATATCTTTATTCTGTACGTCCAAAGGTGTAGAGTTAAAAAGGGGACCGGGGTTTTTTAACCAAATATACCCCTCTCAGTGGTCAACATGTTTCTGCCCATTGGCGGGCCCCAAAAGGGGTTCCAGGGCATTCATTAGTACCTTATTGACTAGTCACTCTGTTCAAAGTGCTTATATAATGCAAAAAATGATTTATACTGGCCAGTCAAGGATCAGAATGGCCACAATGGTGGCCCGAATGTGTAGCGGGTCCACCGCATTCTTTTTTGCACAGTGATCGTCATGGATATCATGTAGGGTTTTTCCTTTAAGGGACACTAGGTATTACTCAGAGGAGCAGGTTCAGCCTCAATATCTATACTTGTTGTATCCCTCATCAAGGCGCTAGATAATACGCTAGCCCACACATGCTGTGGCCACGACTAGAGGATGAGCCACTTCATAATGGAGCTTAAAGAGTTACGATTGGCATTTTGTTTAATAAACCCTTGTGATAACTAACCCTTCACAGGTAACCACAGTATGGGGAGAGCAGGTGCAGTGTTTCACCGCCTTGCGGACTGTCGTGTATCTTTTTGCTACTACGAGCAGCTTGAATGTTCATTAATAGACACAAGGTGAAGCATCTGGTCATCATGCTAACTGTCATGTATTTGCACTAACTGGTGGTGGCTATCCTTTGCCACACATAAACTTCATTGAATATATGCCGGGTCCTATTGTTTGTTATGGTTTCCTTTTCAGTGGGGCGCTCCTGGATGTACCCAGTGGCTTGAGGGTGGATATCATTCACTCCTTGAGGAGGTAAGGTATCCATCATAAAACATAGGATATGATTGCAAAGATAAACCACTGTTAATGAGTAGTTGTGTAGTTGCTAAACATTGCTAGATTTTGAGCACATGGTATTGACAACGGTCAGTATCACTACATACATAGTTAAACACCCTTTTAACTGAGCGAACGCTGTGTGATCATAAAATGTTTACTTTCTGTTTTCTCTTTTTTCTTTTACCTTTCTAGAACGACGGTGGACCCGCTACACATTCGGGCCACCATTGTGGCCATTCTGATCCTTGACTGGCCAGTATAAATAATTTTTTGCATTATATAAGCACTTTGAACAGAGTGACTAATCAACTAAGGTCCTGATGAATGCCCTGGAACCCCTGTTGGGGGCCCGCTAATGGGCAGAAACATGTTGAACACTGAGAGGGGTATATTTGGTTAAAAAAACCCAGTCCTCTTTTTAACTCTACACCTTTGGACGTACAGAATAAAGATATTTTGGCCCCCCTGGAGGAAGTTTTAACAGACACCATATATTATATTTTCACAAGCGCTCTGTTCCTCACTGACTCTATTTTCATCGCTCATCAAAACACCTCTGCTCCTCCCCCTTTTGGGAGTTGTAGCCCACACCATGGACCTTGAAGTCCGGGTGTGAGGAGGGGACCCAATGATGAAGCATATCACCCTTGGGTGAGTGAGGGTTCTCGTCCTTAAAAAGGATTCCTTCCATGTAAACAATTTCATTGCATCACACACTTACTGGTTATTTTGATAGGGTATAGTTTCAGGCAATGTACTAGCCTCTAGCCCTCTTTGTATCACAATACCAGGCGTACTTGAGTGTGAATTAATAAAAACATTACAGCAGTTCCAGTTCCTGACGGAATAGTTTGGGACATGGTTTCATATGATGCATTTGGTCCCACTGAACTTTTAAAAATACCACATGTATTTAAAATTTCTTTAAATTATATCATCACCTCCAGTACATACTCTGCTGATTGGGATTTTGAAACTGTAAATAGTATGCTGTCTGATTTAGAACTGTCTGCAGCATTTTCAAAAAATGAAATGTTTGATGGTTCATCTGACTTTGACACCATGTATTGTTACCAACTTTATGGTCATCATTTTTTGCATAAAACAAGTGCACCACGTAATGTTTTCACATACAACCAATGGGAACATTGCCCAACACCACCGAAAGGTAGTTCACAAACGTTTGCACAAAAGTTTGCTTATTTTTCTGGGTTTAATACATCAGATCCAAGCTCATATTATTACAAGCTTGCACATACATCTGCAAAGAAAAATATGCTTACTAATACGAAACAGATATACTCTACATCCTTTATTGCCCAACTGTCTGAACAGGGTTTTGACTTATGGAAAGACACTATAGACATAAAATCAGTCTGGGGTACTAAGGAATGGCAGGTTCAGGGAACTGAGACACTATTTAGAGCATGCCTCATACCACAACAAATTATCTTCCTGAACGACACTGTGCAACAGACTTCCTGTCTTGTGTTAGCCAAGATTAAGGACTTGAACACACCTCGTATTCCCTCACTTTCACACTTTGAGGGATAGCAAAACTATACAGCAAATGGTGAGGGTACACTGGATGACATCATGCATGACGTTTCATACATTTCAACAGACCCCAATTGGAAGGGATGGTTAGTTTGGCCTATCAACACAAATAGGTGTCAGTCAAGATTCAAGGGTACCACCAAAGGTTTTAGTATCCATAGGCCTGACATACGCTATGTACAACGAGAACATCCGGGGGTGGTGACATCCTACAGTGTTGGGAAGTTATGCCTAGATTGGCTAAGAACCGCAACACTGTCCCAGGTGAAACAACACTTGTCCTTACTCTCAGATGACATGGATTTAAGGGAATTTGTACTAGGTCCCCGGAAACCATGTCGGAAACGCTTCTTATATGCTGATATAATGAAATTTGGAAAATCTCTCAACAAGAAGCTGCAGAGAGATTGAGTGAAATTGACAGAGTTAACTTAGAAAAGGCTTTGGCTGTGGTTGACAATGGTATGACTACACTGACATCCAGGATTTATTCACTGGGCAACATTGTATCTTCTGCTATGGATATTATAGAACAGGATCTGTCTAACTTACAACAAGGGCAGTCAGTTACGATCCATTCTATTATTAAGCCGGACGCTACAATCTTTGCGCTCTGGTCATGTGCCCTGGCGATATATTAACAGTACGTCTCTATTCTCCGCATATGATCTATCACAAAGACAGACGAGAATGGCACAAAGAGATGCAAAATATACAATGCTGCACATTGAAAAATTAGACCAATTACCTTTAACCGTGGCAGAGTCACCGTCCACAGAATGGTTAATTCATGGCCATATAACATTGCCGGTAACAACTTTCCAATTTCAATATTGCCTAAATCACCACCAGGTAGGCAGATATGAAGCAATGGGTAAGGACTTCATCCATGAATCTTGGGAATTACCGCATAGATTTAGATGCAGGCATGGGGACACTGAAGTGTTTCTCAGCAGTACAGACTGCGAGACTTCATTAAGTGGATCTCTACTTTGCCAGGATATTATGCTTCACGGGGCCTGTAACGGTTCAGTTGCAAACCTATCCTGTCATTTAAAGGGTTCCCCAGCTGCCGTGATTAATCCAGTGTTCAGTCTGCTCTCAAATGGGATAAATACTGAATGCTGAATGATCAAGGTTGTTGTGGGATGCTTCCAGGCATCGCATATCTAGTCACAGTAAATTCCAGGGTTACTTGTTGTATGCAAGTATTGTTTTCACCGACCCACACAATCAGGGAGGCGCCATTATGGCCTTCGTTGAATGTTTCCTTTATACGGTTTGATACTCTGAGCCGGATGAAAGCCATGCTTTTACAAAAGGATGTGCCCTTAACCTCAGCCCAAGAGACTTTTGATCTTCATGTTGCAAGGTCCTCAGCTGAGATACAGGCACTAGTACAAACTAACTGCCCCTTCCATTTTGGAGAAATGGTCCAGCATATCTTTAACATGTCTGATACGAAGGGTATAGTACACCTATTTAAGACCATAGATTCTGGACTGTTAAGCACCTTTCAGACAGTCTTCGGAGTGATTACAGCTTTTATACACTCCGTATTTGGAAGCATTTTGGGAGGACTTCCGCTAAACCTGCTACTAGTAGTGGGAATACTGATTTTAATTTTTCTGCTACGCAATGGACGTGGCAATCACCAAGGAGATGGAAAAAACGCTCTTGGAGCGTCGTTGCCGTGACCGCATGGTGCTCCATCTGGGCACACCTCGACTTCAGGAGCTAAGCAAGTCTTGGTTCCTATCATTCCGACCAGTCTGGATTGACTGTGTTTTGCCTGTTCTCCGCTGCTTGCTCTGTAGACAAGAATGCGTGTTGGACCTCTGTCTAACACTTCCATTGGTTGCGCCACCGGACGTGGATGTATTGCTGGACCTGTTAAAGACCCACGTAGTGCAGTGTCCTCAGCGTATTCCCATGTTGATGTCGGCATTCTTAGAGCCACCACGGGATGCTTCAGCTCCTGTTGGATTGGATACTGGCTCTACTACAGGCACACAGGATTTGGATGTTTCAAATGCTTCCCCAGCATCGCTGGAGGAACTGAAGAAGATCATCTTTGCTCGATTGACCTGATCTGTGAGGTGTTACAGGGACCGTCATCTGTGAAGGCAAGCAGCAGTGATGTTGCATCTCCCACGGAGGACAAATAAACATTTGGCTCTCCGTTTGCTGGGAAGAATTCGGCCTTTTTCCAAACCAACCAAAATCGGAATTTTAAACAAAATGTTTTTCTTCTTTACTCTTACCGAGCACCATGGCTTTCAGGCGTACTCAGTTGCTCAAACTATATATGAACATATATAAAGGACCTATAAAGTTTTTTACTTTTAGTAATTTTTATTCTGAACAAGGTTTTTATGATTGATTATAAAGACATTCCCTTTTTATTTTGTAGTATAGGATGAGGAGTGGGTGTTATGAATCGTAATGTACCCCAATATAGGCCTGGGTAGTCACCTAACCTTTCACCTACATTTTCCCTGCCATTGTACTACATAACGGTTTTGGTACTGACCTTTTACCTAGTAAGGTACTGCATAAACGTTGTGTGGTTTTCCCGAAAACTAGCCAAATTTATTATGCATGAGGATTCTCAGAATCACAGCAGGATTATCATCTTCTGCATAATAACTATGTATAAGGTTCATCACTATCGTCATCCTCGGCCGACATGACACAGCAAGGTAGAACCCCTGAGGGTAACTTTTGGGTATATAAACACCATATCTTTGCTGGGGCGGGCAGAGGAGAAAGACTTTCATGCTGACACGCTGACACGAGACGCTGAGGTTCCTGCACGCAGATACTCCAGCACACAGTGGTCCGACATCCCTCGAGGGGTGTCTATCTCGAGACCAAGACGGGGTCCTTCATTCTCTCACACCAGGTAATGGGGGTTGGTTTTATCCTAGGGGATTCTTGGCTCTACACCTACATACATGCTAGGTACTCTTAGGTACATCTAGTTAGGGTTAGCATCGTAGGAGTACGCATTATTATTGTCATGCATCTATATACCTGTAAATATCCATTGTTTTAGCACTATGGTAGAAAGCTACCATCCATTTACTCTGTTGGTGCTTATAATCGTTTATATCTGTTTCTGTCTTATGGTTGTTGCAGCACACATATTTTACACTAGAATGACGCTGGCTCAATAAATGCTTATTGAAAACGTTTATTCTGTGTATCTCTCTGAGAAAAAGTGAGCATGAGTGAGGGAGCGAAAAGTACTGTACTGTTTCCACGATCCCTGAGGGGACAGGGTTGTCATGTTCGATAGTTGCCAGAAACTATTCTCTCCTTGGTAAGAGGAATTCATAGTGGCACTGTGAGCTAGCTGGTATACAGGTGAGCATATCCGGTGGGGGTGTCTGGAATCAGTCCGGACACCACTCCCACAGTTTATGTTGTCTAAACGTGCAGATCCTATATAGATTTATAGGAACTACAAGACAGATCAAAGAATGAATGTATGAAAGAATGTAAAGGTGAAATGGTGGATATCAGCAGGTGGCTAGAAGGATGAATGGATAGGTGCTTGGATGGGAGAGCCAAGCGAGATTTCAAGGCGTGATGACTTCCTAATTTGCTTGGTGCCATAAGAGCTTTGGCTCAAAGTGGGCGGGTGCGGGGTGGTATTTTACATTTCTGGCTACTCACTTGACTGTAATGCTATATCACTGAGAAATATAAGAACAATCAGAATTGATTCCCAAATTCTCCAAACCCTCTATTTATCCACAATTAATTAGATCAAGTATATAGTACTTTGAAAAAACACAGGGCCTGAATCTCGATCGGAATCGTAAATCTGCACTCATAGAAGTACTATTCCTCATGTGCTTCATTCGGAAACTGCACTTTGTAGTGCGATCTGTAGTGCTATAATAGTACTATAAAATGTACTACAAAGTGCTATTCACAAACTGCACTTTTGTAGTAACGTACACTTTTGAGAACGTTTACAACTTTTCGATTTCATAAAACCGTACTTTTGTAGTAATTTACACTTTTGCAGAAACGTACACGTTTGTAGTAAGTCCGCCATTATTTTCTTTACGAGGGTTTGCAGCACGAGTGGTTGGCACTGTGTGGTGCTAGAACGATTACATGATTTAAAAATAGGCTAGAGCATGCTACCCTTTTACTCTAACACCAATGACACAGTGTTTTGGTTCAAGGAAATTATCTAAGGGGATCCAACATAAAACATGTCTAAATATTTTCAAATGCACACTTTACATTCATCCTTTGACATAGGGAGTAAGCTTCAAACATAGAATTCTTCTTCATTGAGGACATGTAGTACACATATAGATTTTTGAATCAGGAGGCTGTAACATGAGATGGTGCATAACCACATGCATTGAAGGCTTTGGAGCACTCCAACTGAGGGAAACATCCTTTAACTCACAGGCAGAACCACGATCTGCCTTTACTCCGCAGTCACTATCCTGACTGTGATGGTATCACGCATTCCTTTACCACGCAAGTCATTACAATGACTTGCTTTAGGGGGCGCGGTGTTGGGTTTTAAGTCCAACACCTTCCCTCCTGATCCACTGACTGGAGTTGGAATATTAATTTACTCTATTCCAAAGTCAAGCCCCCCTAAGGCAAGTTGTTGTAACGACTTGCGTGGTAAAGGAACGCATGGTAACATCGCGGTCGGGGTAGTGCCTGCGTAGTAAAGGCATGCCTGGGAAATGCATGCAGGGTTCCGTCATCCATCCCTCCAACTGAACATGAATGAAGATGGATTTAGATCTACTGTTATTTACGAAGTTGAGTTTCCAGTCGCTGCCCTTTTAGATTCTTGCCACTAAGCCTCAAGTTGAGGCCATGACCCGATCTTGTGAAGGTAATTGCACATATGCTATCTATTTGTGCACTCACTATTACCTTTGTTTGTAATAAGTTCACAAGCACTAGCAGTGACACAGCATGTTCTTCACACTGGGTGTGGTTTTTTCCCTCTGTCTCTTTTTAATCACTTCCTGGCTCTCTTGTCCTTTTTTGCTAGACTTACTGCAAAAGTGTAAGTTACTACAAAAGTGTAGTTTGTGAATGCCAAAATGTAGTAAACTTACTCAAAAGAGTAAACGTACACAAAAGTGTAAGTTGTCTTTGCAAATCAGGCCCATAGGTACAGATTTATGAAATTCCATTACTCAGAAAATTCCAGGTATACTAGTGAAGAGTCTGTCCCCAGTGTACAGTGTACAATTTCGAACTGCTGAAAGGCAGCATGATGTATAAATTAATATTTTTCTTTCTTTTGTTCCACAATGAATATATTTTTTCATGAAGAAACCCGTTCCTCTACACCCCAACCAAGTTTGTTGGGTGATCCATTCCCCCCCCCGCCCTGGAAGGGGATTTACCCAAGCCCTTGACTGAAATAAAACTCCACCCATTTCATTGTGGGAAAGAGACAGATAAGAGTCTGTGAATGGTTGCAAATCCACACGTTTATGGATGTCACTCACCCCTTGAATGAGGTTTACTACTGTGTATTTTTACACAGTCCGGGGCCTATTCACAAACTGAATTTTATAGTACATTTAGTAGCACTTCAATAGTACTACTAACATGCTACAAAATGCTATTTACAAACCTGTGTGCAGATGTTCCGCCTCTCCTATCTTTTTCTGTGCAGAGATCTCCGTCCCAACTGCAGAGTCTCCACACAGGTAAGTATGCGTTTTAGTAGTTAATGTGGGAGGGACAGAGGGGAGTGGCTGGAAAATAGGAAATACATACTATTATAGGGGAGGAGTAAGGAAAGGTTAAGTGAGGGTTAGGTAGGCACGTGCATCCACGCGTAAAAGAGAAAGCCCATTGCTACTCACAAACTGCACTTCTAAAGTTACCACAGGCAATAATCACTCAAAAAAGTTGTAAATGTACTCCAGCTCAGAGCTGGAATAAGTCCAGCACCTCACATGACCAACCATTGGTACTGCCACACCCTCTCGTAGAAAATAGCAGAGACAGCGATTCAAAATATATCGCCAGAAGAAATAATGTTGAGGTAAATAAAAATATATTTCTTTTTAACAAATATGTGGCGGTGGTGCGGGGCATCTACAATAAAATATTTCACCTAGCACCAAGTAAAGGGTCCGGTTTCGTCTTTTCCTTGCGGACTGGATGTTGTTGGCGAACTCCATTCGATATATATATATATATATATATATATATATATATATATATATATATATATATACACACACACATTATAGTTAGGAATTAACATAAAAACTGTAGAAATTCACAGAAAAAAACAAAGGTTACAAGGATGTTACAGTTAGAAACTGAATTTAAAAAACTTAGAAACATTATAGCTAGGTTCAGATTTTACATACACAAAACAACAGATATTCGGAAGTTATATCTCAAGTAACTATAACTTATGCCCAAGTTAACTATAACTCACGCCCCAGCCATGCATCATCAATAATTTAAAATCCTCTTTGTATGGGCGCTAGCAGGTAAAGGAATTAAACATGCATACTCTTATCCGGAGCCCACTGGAGGGCTGTAGAAAATTGTCCCGAACTCTGTAAGCAGCAAACAAACCCACTGGAGGGTTAAAAAATGCAAAAATGTTACCACATGTCCCAGCATGCATTTAAACATGAACTTGAAAATCAAGGCACACCGGAAGCCATTTAAATGTGAAGAGCATGCAGGGGAGATGTGGACTGCAATGAACTGTTTCCTGCCACAGGCCTCTGATGAAAAGCGGACATGCTTTGAAACGCGTAAGGCCAAAGGGATTGACATATCGGGATGGGAAGCTGCATGTTTTGAAATAAAGGGTTTGTAACTCACCTGCGAGCGGAGTGCGGCCTCATATCTGAGCATCTGGTGGAAACACATTATCACGGCGGCTCCGGCCGTGGAGGGATCGCACCGCCTGAAAATCAATCCAAGGACCGCAAGAGAGGCCAAAATCCTCTTTGTATGGGCGCTAGCAGGTAAAGGAATTAAACATGCATACTCTTATCCGGAGCCCACTGGAGGGCTGTAGAAAATTGTCCCGAACTCTGTAAGCAGCAAACAAACCCACTGGAGGGTTAAAAATGCAAAAATGTTACCACATGTCCCAGCATGCATTTAAACATGAACTTGAAAATCAAGGCACACCGGAAGCCATTTAAATGTGAAGAGCATGCAGGGGAGATGTGGACTGCAATGAACTGTTTCCTGCCACAGGCCTCTGATGAAAAGCGGACATGCTTTGAAACGCATAAGGCCAAAGGGATTGACATATCGGGATGGGAAGCTGCATGTTTTGAAATAAAGGGTTTGTAACTCACCTGCGAGCGGAGTGCGGCCTCATATCTGAGCATCTGGTGGAAACATATATATATATATATATATATATACACATTATAGTTAGGAATTAACATAAAAACTGTAGAAATTCACAGAAAAAAACAAAGGTTACAAGGATGTTACAGTTAGAAACTGAATTTAAAAAACTTAGAAACATTATAGCTAGGTTCAGATTTTACATACACAAAACAACAGATATTCGGAAGTTATATCTCAAGTAACTATAACTTATGCCCAAGTTAACTATAACTCACGCCCCAGCCATGCATCATCAATAATTTAACTGCAAATTTGGAGTGATATTATCAATAATGTCATAGAAGATGTCATGAATGATGTAATCTGTGGGGCAATCAGAAGTGCAATGCAAGGGTGCGAGTTATAGTTACCTTAGGGCTCGAGTTATAGTTACTTGAGATAACAATAGCTGCCAAATTTCTATGGTTTTATGTGTGCAAAATCTGAACCAAAGTATAACGTCCCTGTAACCTTTGTTTTTTAGTGAATTTCTAATGTTTTTTAATTTCTATTTCCTAACTATAATGTCCCTGTAACCTTTGTTTTTTAGTGAATTTCAAAGGTTTTTAAATTCTATTTCCTAATTATAATGCCCATGTAACCTTGGTTTTTTTCAGTGAATTTCTACTTTTTTAAAGCTATTTCCTAACTATAACGTCCCTGTAACCTTTGGTTCCTCACAGGCACAAAATTCAGTGAGCTTTGTGAAACGTGTGGCAGGCGCGTTTCAGCCAAAAGGCCTTCCTCAATGCCGGTTTCACTGTAGGGGCCATTACACCTGGGGATTAGTTTAAATAGAACTGTCACTACTCCCATTGGAGCACAGTCTTAACCTCACCTTTGTTTAAAGATGCAGTGTCCCTTCCAAGGCTACACCGTTCACTTCAATCCCAGCCATACTGCGCCGGTCTAATATATATATATATATATATATATATATATATATATATATATATATTCACACACCAGAATCCTGTCTGCCTATCCCCGGCAGAACCAGCAGGCACGGACCTCAACAAATACTCTGAAGAAAGCTACTTCAGACTGATGTCGTGGAAAAACAGTGCAGTTTATTTCCAATTATTCCATGAATAAACACAGGCATAGTGCCTGCCATGACGCGTTTCACTCGACACAGCGAGCTTGATCACATGACGCGCTTCATTTTCGGGAAACTTTTTATAAAAGAGACAGACCCAACAAAAGCGTGCACGATTGGCTAGAAACATAGCCACACCAAATATGTGAATATAGAAGACAGACTCATGTTCGTATGATAAGAGCAAAGTGTTAAAAAATACAAAAAAAACAATATTTAGTCATAATTTGAAGAAAAAAGCCTAGACATTAGATAATTTCAATATATCCATGATAACAAAGGACAGTGCTACAATGTTAAAAATATATGAAAAATACTAAGCATGATTTATCCAAAATAGCGTATAAATACATCAATTAAATAGACAAAAACTGGTAATATGTCAATCACAGATGTTCAACTCACTTAACATACTGCAACAAATAGTGTTAAAATTCTGAATATAAAAATAGGCAAAAGTTGGCAAAAATAGGCAAGGTAAAATGGTGTACTAGAGACTGACAAACCTACTAACAGGTAGAACAATAAAATAGAATAAACAGTGCATCATGTAAATATTCCTTGATGTTCAACACAATAAGCTATCAGTAGCTGATAATACAGATGCATAGATTCAAACACAGAAGAAGTATTTACCTATTGATCCATAGAAAGTACAATGCAAGTGCAAGTTCAGTCTACTAATCTCCTCATAGTAATAAATGATGGTAGCTGTCAAAGTACACTCCCATCGTTGGTCAATTACACCCTAGCCATATGCCTATATCGTTATACAGAATGTAAACAACGTCTGTACTCTTAAATAACAATGTAAAGTGCAAGGTGCGACAAAAAAGTGCAAAAGAGTGCTGTGCAGACTGTAATAGCAATAGCAGCTTAAAAAATCATTGAAGCCTCAATGATAGTAAAGTGCAAGTGCCAATAAAGTTATAAAAATCACAGAACCTTAAAAAGTACCACCAATACACAATGTCAATGTAAGAGAATACAATAAAATACATGATAAAAAGTGACAACTTCTATAAAGATGGGTAACAATATCATTTGAAGCAAAAATGCAAGTACTAGTAGGGCTACAGACTAAAATGAAACACTTGATAACAAACCTTATTCTGTAAATCAACTAGAGGAAATTATGAAGATCTTCACTCATATTAAGGCCATTCGGCATACGAGTATCGAGGGCTAATATAAAATGAGATTCTCGTTGTCTTAGCATTTTCTCACGGTTCCCTCCCCGTCCGGGGATGGGAACAGCCCCTAATACAGTATATTGGAGATCTTTCAGTATGATTACGATGGACTAATTTAAAATGCCTGGCGACTGGATAGTTAGGATCTGAGTTAACAATGGCTCGTATATGCTGTAAAATACGTTTATGTACAGGGAGCTTAGTGCTCCCTATGTATTCAAGCCCACAAGTACACCTAAGTTTATAAATTGCAAAATCCGTACGACATGTAAGATGTTCCTTAATTTCCATATCTTTGTCACTGAAGGCTGTCCTATAGTGAGTTGCATTCGTAGCAAAAGTGCAAGCACGACAAGAATTACATTTATAAAAACCCAATTTGTTAAGCCAAGTGCTCCTCAATTGCACTTCGGGCATCGGCCTAACTAATGCATCTCTCATCGAAGGTGCCCTTCTAAAGGTAATAGATGGTAATGCTGGAAGAATAGAACCTAAAGTGATGTCTGTTAGTAAAATGGGCCATTCTGAATAAATAATCTTACGAATTTTTTGTTCTTGTTGGCTGAAAGTTGTAATCAAACGGATAATAGATTTGTCAGCATCAGAAACCTCATCTATACCAGTAATTCTAGTCTGCTTAGGCTGCAATAAAACTTCTCTAGATTGATTATTAGCTTTTATCAAGGCTTGGTTCAAGTGGTTTTTTTATATCCTCGATCTACAAACCGACAGAATGCTTCCTGCTGGCATTGTTTGGAAACCGCTTCAACACTGCAAATTCTGCGAATACGCAGAAATTCACCATATGGTATGCTTTTGATTAAATGGTGTGGGTGGGAGCTCGCAGCATGTAAAATTGAGTTTCCTGCAGTTGACTTGCGATGAAGCCTAGTGTGTAACAAATCTTCACTAATATAGACTAAAACATCTAGAAACTCAATACTGGAGTTATCAATGATAGCAGTAAATTTAAGATTAAGTCTATTGATGTTAATAGCTTTCACAAAATCAATAGCTAACTCTTTAGAACCACTCCAGATCAAGAAGATGTCGTCTATGTATCGCCAATAGTGTACGATATGTTTATACCATTCCCCATGCGTGGTCATGAGGACACACCTCTCCCACCAGCCAACATGCAAGCATGCATAACTGGGGGAGAAGCATGCCCCCATAGCCACACCCCTAAGTTGATGGTAAATCTCCCGATTGAATACAAAAAAATTATTCAACAGACACAATTCGATCATTTCTAAAAGCATACAATTATGATCTTTCAAATCAATATTTCTGTTATCTAAAAAGTATTTAGTTGCAGCTATTCCATCCACATGATTTATACTTGTATACAGTGACTCAATATCCATAACCACAAGCCAGTAGTCAGGATGCCAAGTCACTGCATTAATCTTAGTCAGAAAATCTGTGGTATCCTTCAAATATGAAGGCAAAGAAGTAACGTGTGGCTGCAAAAAGAAATCTACATATTTAGACAAATTTTCGGTCATGCTCTTTTGTGCAGAAATGATTGGACGTCCAGGTGTAGGTGTCATCATTTTGTGTACCTTCGGGAGAAAATATAACATAGGAGTTACAGGGTGTTCCACACTAAGAAAATTCATTTCATCTCTGGTCAACAGCCCGTTCCTTTTCCACTGATGACATCGTTTTTGCAACAATTCATGTGCAGCTTTCATTTCCAATTTAGACGATTTTCTGTAACAGAGGCCATCAGACAGATGACGTGAAGCCTCTGCCATGTATTGCACTCTTGACCATAAAACTGTATTTCCGCCCTTGTCGGACTTATTTATAATAAGATCATGGTTGTTTTGAAGTTTTTTGATCAAGGCACGATATTGGATATTTCTATAGTTTACTCGCTGTTTGGTGGATAACACAGCTCTGTTCAACCTTTTAAGTTCAGTTATCACTCTTTCACTGAACACATCAACTGCATCTTTCGGCATCATAGGAAGAAAAGTAGAAACAGGACGGAACGGGCTAGGAGCCGATTTATTAGAAACAATACCTAATGCAGTAGAGGAAACTTGTGAAGCATCATTAGAGGTATCAGTAGCTAAGGCATGCAAGAGTTGTAAATTCGGTATGTCCCTAACTTGAAGTATGCCTTCAGTGGTGTCCATCATCAGGGGGTATCAGCTGAACCCATGGGGGATTTATTGAGCTTGAAGTACTTGATAAGCTTGATCTTACGAATAAATTTGAATATATCAATCCTAGTAGAGTTATATGAAAATTGATTGGTCGGACAATACGATAAACCAAGCGCAAGAAGCTGAGTTTCAGCCTTGGTCAGAATGGCATCTGTAAGGTTAATAACTGTGTTATTGTTTGTATTGCTTATCATTTCCAATTCCTTCGCACATTCCCCTTGAGATAGTTTTTCCGGTGTTTACTCCGCCTCTCCCTCCTGCGTTTGTTGACTGTACCCCTTGCTGCTGAGGAGGGTTGCGGGGGCGCAAGGTGTACCGCCGGTCCTCGCTGATAAAATTCAATTCTTCTCCTGGGGTAAAGTTGTTAGGCCCTAATGCTGGGGCTTCAGAAGTACCAACCCGTCCATCATCTGAGTCACTGTTAGACGTTAAAGAAACTGTATCTGAATCTGCATCATTTACCCTTGCATCACCTTCAGCTTGTCTTTGTTTGCTGCTAGGTACTTGACCAGTAAGTGCTTGTCTCTTGTAGTTATCATATTTACGCGCAAACGTAAAAATCCTGCCTGTAGCATAATCATTCTGATCACGAGCAAATTTGTAGATTTTGCGTTCTTTAATGATGTCCTCGTGTTTCTTAATGCGAGTATCTATGTCATTCCGCCCTTTAAAAATCAAATCCGTTTGTCCTGTGGCATCAAGTAAGCCATTGATGCGGTCTATTTCAATCAGTAAAGCATTACGATCACTTTCAGCATATTTAATGAGAATGTGAATCATGTTCATTGATGCCTGTAGGTTATTTTCGGCCCATTCTTGCAGCATTAGTGGATCAGGGTTTTCAAATGTGGGTGCAATAAGCACACGCAATCCTCTAGGAACCCGATTAGCATCTCGGAAAATCAAGGCACACCGGAAGCCATTTAAATGTGAAGAGCATGCAGGGGAGATGTGGACTGCAATGAACTGTTTCCTGCCACAGGCCTCTGATGAAAAGCGGACATGCTTTGAAACGCATAAGGCCAAAGGGATTGACATATCGGGATGGGAAGCTGCATGTTTTGAAATAAAGGGTTTGTAACTCACCTGCGAGCGGAGTGCGGCCTCATATCTGAGCATCTGGTGGAAACATATATATATATATATATATATATATATATACACATTATAGTTAGGAATTAACATAAAAACTGTAGAAATTCACAGAAAAAAACAAAGGTTACAAGGATGTTACAGTTAGAAACTGAATTTAAAAAAACTTAGAAACATTATAGCTAGGTTCAGATTTTACATACACAAAACAACAGATATTCGGAAGTTATATCTCAAGTAACTATAACTTATGCCCAAGTTAACTATAACTCACGCCCCAGCCATGCATCATCAATAATTTAACTGCAAATTTGGAGTGATATTATCAATAATGTCATAGAAGATGTCATGAATGATGTAATCTGTGGGGCAATCAGAAGTGCAATGCAAGGGTGCGAGTTATAGTTACCTTAGGGCTCGAGTTATAGTTACTTGAGATAACAATAGCTGCCAAATTTCTATGGTTTTATGTGTGCAAAATCTGAACCAAAGTATAACGTCCCTGTAACCTTTGTTTTTTAGTGAATTTCTAATGTTTTTTTAATTTCTATTTCCTAACTATAATGTCCCTGTAACCTTTGTTTTTTAGTGAATTTCAAAGGTTTTTTAAATTCTATTTCCTAATTATAATGCCCATGTAACCTTGGTTTTTTTCAGTGAATTTCTACTTTTTTTAAAGCTATTTCCTAACTATAACGTCCCTGTAACCTTTGGTTCCTCACAGGCACAAAATTCAGTGAGCTTTGTGAAACGTGTGGCAGGCGCGTTTCAGCCAAAAGGCCTTCCTCAATGCCGGTTTCACTGTAGGGGCCATTACACCTGGGGATTAGTTTAAATAGAACTGTCACTACTCCCATTGGAGCACAGTCTTAACCTCACCTTTGTTTAAAGATGCAGTGTCCCTTCCAAGGCTACACCGTTCACTTCAATCCCAGCCATACTGCGCCGGTCTATTATATATATATATATATATATATATATATATATACAGACGCAGTAAAGTATATTAGAGAAGCTGACCTCTCCTCGAACATTAAGTGGCTACAAAAGGTTAAGCACAACTTATGTGATATGGGGTTGAGACACCTGTGGGAAGACCCAGTAGGGAACACCTTCCCTAATAAGAATGATTTTAAAGCACTTTACAGTGACATGATCAGCCAAAAGTTCATGTCTCTGGTAAGTAGTAGTTCCCTAACAGGTATCTTTATAGATCATAAGCATGAACCAAAATCTGAAGCCTATTGGGATTTTATTACGAGACCCTGTGACAGGAAACTATACCATCAATTTAGAGTGGGCACTCTTCCGCTAAAATCTTTTACGTCAAAGTGGCACGACGTTTTAGATTCAAAATGTCCTACGTGTCCAACTATGGAGGAGTCAATAGCCCACGTATTGTTTGTTTGTCCTGCATACAGGGTACCTCGAAACAAGTGGCTTAAGCCGATTTGTGTTAATCTTGGCACAAGATCTGGGAATGTAGCTTTGCGCATTCTGAAAACAGATAACTGTGAAGAAGTAGTCATAGCGATGGCAAAATTTCTGAGTTGGGTCTGGGCTCTTAGGAGAACTACTCTGGGGGCTACGACTGCGATTACTCCTGATAATTAATAAGTTGGTATAATTGATTAGGAGGTGTCCCCCATATGTACCTTATTTCCTTGTAACTTGCTAATGCTTGGTATCCTAAATCAACTTCATTGGAAGATTTTAACTTATCCATAGATTGACTGATTTTAAATGGGTAATATTTCAATCGATATTGTTTTTAGGAATTTTTAACCGGATTGATTTTAGTTCATGTTCCTACATGTATTTTACAAGCTATCTATGATATTGTATGTTTGTATTGTGTTTTTTATGATTGGAAAATATCGAATAAAGACTATCTGATGATGATGATGATGTTGATGATATATATATATATATAATGAAAACATTGTAAATGTAATTCAATATGAATAATTTTTTATGTTAAAATATTTAGTTTTTTTTTATTAAAAATTAATGTACCATTATTTTTTATTAAAATATAATTAAAATACGTTTACATATTTCTATACATCACTTTTATTAAATATTATTAGGAGGGAAATTCAAAAAATTTAAACTTCAGAAAAATAATTTTAAATTAATATATTCAAAATAAGTACATTTTAATTTTGAATTAAGGTGTACATGCCGTAAGCTTTAGCTTCATAATAAATATAGCAAATTAATTTATATCAATATTTAACATAAAAATATTTGTACAATTTTTTTTTAGTTTGATAAACATTTTACATTTTCAATGCAAACGTTAGGGTAGAAAAAAACATAACCTTAAACCTGGTCACACACATAAAACCAAACACCACCCCTGGAAATTCGACCCTTACTTATTAAAGACCTTTTAGCTTTCTATCATTGGCACACCCCTGCTCCCCAAAATACCAACAGGAGTTAGCATGCCTCAGCTAGGCTGGAGAAGCATCCGTTCGAACAAACAGAATTAGAGCGAGTAGGCTGCAGGAAAGTAATAATGTCTAGATTGATGTTTTCTCAAGCACATTATCAGTGTTACAAAGCAAGCAGAGTGAATCATTTCTCCCACGCACTGAAGGTCATTTTAAAGCCTGTTTTTGCTTTTCAGTGCTCGCTGTAATGGAAGTGCGGGTACAATCAGAGCAATGGTTTATTATTTTGCGCATAAAAAGTGCAAGGTCAGGGTCTTTTGTACAGAAGCACATGCTAGTCCAGATATACTTATAAAAACTGGGTAATTCGGTTTCCATCATAAGAATAATAATAATAATTAAGGTACTTATGTAACAGGTTTAGCCACCCTTTGTTACAGTTATCTAGGACAGAAAATGGGTCACGAAAAGAGACTCAGAAGTGTTAATGTGACCAGGAATAATAAAACAAAATGCGATTTAATAAAGATTTCAGCACTAAAGTTTAGCCATATCCTACCACCATATGTTACAAGTTTTACTATTACACAAAACGTGGTGCTCATATTTATGGTCTTAGAAGGATGAAAATCTTAGTTGGCACTGACAAGATTCTTCAGGTTCTACAGATGATTCTACAATTCTATTGGCTGTCGCAATTAAGTATCAAAATTAGTCTAATTTATAGTGTAACTATTAGTAAAATGTGCTGGTGGGACGCGCGTCCTTTTCACTGGCACAGAAACATCCCTCCACATGTTTCTGTATATTTAGGCTGCACTCTACAATCATATCATGTTTATTGAAAATGAAGTGGTACAAGCCAATAAAAGCTTACAGCTAACTTCTATCAACTAATATCAATTTTCATGACTAGCACAACACACTTCAACAACTTTATTATGATTTCTTCACTCACCAAACCCATCCCTTCCCCAAGTAACCCTGAAGACATCAGCAGTCAGTTTCATAGTCAATTTCATATAGTAAGAGGCATTGCAGGCACTGTTTAAATAGTCTTGATGGATTGGCCATGTGGACCATCAAGTGGTACCAGCTCACTATTTTAGCAGCTATTCAAAAGACAACACCAGACCAGTTCCCCAGTGCCCTCCATGGCCATATCAGTTGTCAATAGTGATTCAAGTTTCTCAGCTGTCTGGGGCAGCAAGTCCTAGCGATACCCCAAGAGAGGAAATCAAGAAGTGGGCCCCAATTCACTTCAAAGTCTTTATACTTTTCCATAAGGGCTTTTCTTAGTCTTTCCATTGCCAATGGGTTCCGGAGGCGAAGGTACAATTTTAGCAGCCTCCATGCAACCTCAGATCACCATTATATCAGATTTAGTTTAATACTGAAGAATCTGAAAGCGAAGGACTAGAATTACAGCTAGAATGGGGTAACCCAGAATTATCTTTATTGCAGAGAGCACTTGATTGTGGAAAGCATTTGTTTTGTTTGATCGGGTGCATATTCCAGTCATACATGACATCATAACTGGTCCCTCTGCCCGCCATGGTAAGAGAAGCAGTGGAGTTCCCTGTGAGAGGACATCCCTAATTAGGGATGTCCTCTCACAGGGAACTGCACTGCTTCTCGCTAATGTTCTCCTCTAAAGTCTTTGCCCATTGAAGCTTGTATATTTGTGTTATCGGTGTAGTGGATTGTAATATCATGTTATACAGAGAAGCTATGTGCCCTTTGACTCAGCATCTATTTATTTACAAGCATATCAAATGCGCTCAAAGTCATCTAAGTTAAACTTCTGCTTAACAGATAATACCTCCTGATGACAGAAAATATCAGAGATTGTGAAAGTCCACTAGTCTCCATTTGCCTAAAGGGCCAACATATAATGCTGGGGTGAAGTTGGGGTTGAAGGTATGGGAGTGGAGGGGGCGTGGCCAAACTGCCCGCAAGATGGCTGCGGACTTCTGAGGCTTGTCGCGGCTTCAGAGACATTTTCAGACCTCCGGCAGCAGTTTTCCACAGACGGGCATGTCTTGAGCGGGAGCTTTAATGCAATAACAGGGGAAGTAGGTATTTTGCCCTTGGGCACTCTTAAAACCCTTATACCTGGTTCATTTCCCCGCGTCGCTTCTCCTCACGCTCGGCGGTCGCGGCAACCATTTTGTATTTTCTGGAGCGTGGTGGTGCTTTTAGTTTTAGTTTCTTTTTATTATAATGTAAGCACTGTTCCTGTCCATTTTTTGCTGCCTCAACTTCTTTAGCCTCTAATGTTACTTGCTTAAGTTATGTGGTGAATTGGCTCTCACATTATTTCTGCCTTGAGCACTGCTGAACTTTCTGAAGGTCTGGTTACTGACCCTACTGGCTGCACATCCCCCGACTCTGCCTTCACATGTTCGCTGGTTAATATTTTATCGTCAAGGGTCCTATGAATAAGGACCTTTGCTGCATTTTCTTGTGCATCCTTTTGTTTGGATACACTTAATCTTGGATATATTTTGGTCTTTTTTAGTGAACAGTTTCAATATCATTTTGATGCCCTGCACACATTACTATATGCTTCATTTAGTGGAGTCATTGGCTTGGTGACGAGGGCTGCCTCTGTGGCTCATTTCTGCAGTATTTAAGTTCTTACGATTGTGATATCTTCCTTGCATCTCATACCTGTTACTCATTTACTCTATATGGAGTCCTCCTCATTATCAGGTCATAAGGCGTCAACCTCATCTGGCAATATGACCTCTGCTCACAAAGACACAACTACTGTCTCAAAACGACATAAGAAAGACCCTGGTTCTACGATGAAGTCTCCGCTGCCGCTGACTCTGGACAATCTCATGGATCCCTTTCCTGGTTCTGTTTCCTTTTCCTTGTGTTCCCCATCCCAGACCTATTATATATGCCCTATCTACATTTGTTAGTAAGTGCTCTCTTTAGCCATATATGTCTTCTTCTTATTTTGGTCCCTTCTTTTCTCTTAGTCTTATTTTTCTGTTCATCTCCAATCTGCTGTCTCTTTATAAATGTTGGTATTAATTGTCTCAGTGACATCCGATTTTCACCTCTTGCTGCTACAAGTCTGCTGTCTATCTTTTTTCTTGCACTTCTCCACTCTTCTCAGTTAATGTTTTTACACTCTATTTGTTCCATTTTCCATATGGCTAATGCCTTTTAGCTTTTTGCCATCTTTCCTTTCTTTAACAGCTGTTTTTCCCCTTTTCTCACCTTCCTTCCTCTTTTCTCCTCCCTCTCCTCCTAGCGACAATTTGTATTTTTACTGAGTAAACACATGCTATCTACCTTTTTCGTGGTGTGTTTATCCTTCTCATTTTATATTGTGCATCGTTTTGCATTAAGGATGTATTTCCTATATAATATGTTCCCCTCTTTTTATGGTTAAAAATTTGAGAATAGTTTCCTGGAATGTGAAAGGTTTATCCAATCCTATTACGAAACAGAGAGTGCATGCGCATTTATCTAGATTGCAATGTATGGTTGTGATGTTACAAGAAACTCACCTTACTAACAAGGACATTAAAGACATTGAAGAAACACTAGGTTGGCCAGGCATTTTGCTCCCACGCACAACAAAATAAAAACATAGTGATTATTTTATTTCATTAATTACTCTCAGTCTCAATTGAAAGGGAGGATACAGATGCAGATAGCAAGTGGCTTTTCCTCCACACTATTATCAATAATATTCCCATTTCCCTACTAAACATACATGGCCCCACTGGTATAGATGTTCCATTTTGGTAGCACGTTTCCCGCCTCTTACATTCCTGCCCAAACACAAATCTTCTTCTAGGAGGGGATTGTAATCACATTATGGATCCCTTTGTTGATAGAACATCTCTTGCTAGATATGTCCCCAATAAAATGCAGAAAGCATTCAAAATATTATTCAATCCAGGGGCCTGGTAGACACATGAAGAATTTTTAATCCAGAAAATGTAGAATTTACCTTTTATTCCTCCACACATAACTCCAGCTCTAGGGTCGATTATATTTTCATTACACCTCAATTACTTCCCACTTTAATTCTAGCAGAAATTGGGTCTATATTAATATCTGATCATGCTCCTGTATTTATTGATATTGAGGTGTTGTTAGAGTGCTCTAAATCCAAAAAGTGGCGTTTCAATAATTATCTATTAATGGACCAATCTTTTGTGGGTAATTGTGATTTTTTTTACAGTATTATTTTGTCTCAAATGTTACTTCGGATTTACCTTTTCATGTTATATGGGATGCCTTCAAGGCTACGGCTGGAGGTTATATTATTGACTACGTCGCAGCTAAAAAGAAAAAAATCACTTAAATAATCTGAGAGCTTACTCTCCTCCATTAAACAGCTTGTTTACCAATATTATACTTCTAATAATGAAACCATTCTTAAGAATCTTGTTCAAGCCAAACTGGCTTTTAACAAAAAATGTACTGAGGAGACATGCAGTGTATTATTAAAGATTAACTCTAAATTTTATGGAGGACGTAACAGGGCAGGGAAGTTATTGGCGAATTGTCTTAAAGTTAAATCTTAAAAGCCTAAATTGTCAACATTATAGACGAGAAAAGGGTTAATCATCTTAAAGATGAGGAAATTTTACAATGTTTTACGGATTTTTATCAGAACTACAGTATACATCGGAATCCTCTCCTTCAGACGCTGTTTTGGATTATAAGGATATATCGATTGCAGATATCAAATCTGCTTTAGCCAAACTACCCAAAGACAAAGCACCCGGACCTAATGGTTTCATTACATAATTTTTATTTGCATTTTTCTAATATTCTACTCCCACATCGCCTCACTTTATATCAACACTTTGTTCTCAATAACGAAGCTCAAGGTACTTTCTTGGAAGCAATGCTCTGCTTGATTCCTAAGAAAGACAAAGACCTCTCTTCTTTTGCCAACTATTGCCCTATTACCCTTATTAACTTGGATTGCAAGATTTTTGCGAAAAAATTAGCTCTCCGACTTAATCAATTAATTCTGGATCTGATTGGGAAATAACAAACGGGGTTTGTTAAGCGTAGACATATGGTTGACAATTCAAGAGCTTTTTAAAATATTATACACTTTGCCTCAAAAATCTATACCCCTATGGCAGCCATTACTCTAGGTGCCCAAAAAGCTTTTGATTGTGTACACTGGCACTTTATGATGCATGCACTCTAATGGTACGGATTTGGCCCCAAGTTTTTTTAATTATATTAGTCTGCTTTATTCTTCTCTGACCACTTCTGTTTTTGTGAATGGCTCCCAATCCCCCTATTTTCCTCTCCAACATGGTACAAGACAAGGTTGCCCTTCATCACCGTTACTTTTCATTTTATCTCTGGAACCCTTTTTACATACTTTGCGCCATTCACCTTCTTTTCACGGCTTGTTTTACAAAAATACAGAAGTCAAATTCACAACTTAGGCAGACAATATCATCTTATCAATCTCAGACCCACAAACCTCCATACCTGCTTTTACAAATCTCTTAAATAACTACTCCAGTATATTGGGCTATAAACATAGGTTTCAAAATCTGAAGTCCTTCCTCTAATTAAATTCTGTCTGAAAGAGATGTTTGCAGAAAATGGTTTTAAATGGAATTCTAATTATATTAAATGTTTAGGGATTAAATACTCTTCCTCAATTACGAAAACCATACAGACTAATCTAGATGAACTCCTTCAAAAAATTCTTCGAATGTCAGAACAATGGCCACATCTATATTTATCTTGGTGAGGCAGGTTAGATACAATAAAGATGATGATGCATCCTGTCATAAATTTTCATCTATCCATCCTAACTGTCAAAACCCCTTTGAAATTTTTTAAGTCTCTTAACAGTACCCTTACTAAATTTTTATGGAAAGAAAGCACGTATTTCCTTATCCTTTTTGTGTAACCTAAAGATAATGGCGGAGCTAACTTTCCTAACATTTGACAGTACCATTCCTCCTTTTTACTTAAACAACTTTTACCTCACATGTGATCAGCTACTGTGACACTTTTAACCGTCTGGTGTCGGCTGGAGGACTGTTTATTTTTCCCTTTTCCTTTTCAATCTTTGGCTCATTTTCCTCACCCTCCACGCTCCTTTGCCTCACCTACCATTGTTCATTCCATCTCCACTTTATTTCTGTTCCTTCCGCCATCCTAATGACCCGCATAATTTGGCCTCTCCGATGCCTCCACTCTTAAATACCAATCATTAAAAACTTCTTTCGCACATTTCTCTTTACTTTCACAGGCTTCTCATTCTACTTCCAATTCGTTTCTGGTGCCATCAGCCCTTTTCCCATATCTATAAACATTTTCAATATTCTTCACTTGATCCCCAAAATCTAAAATAGAACTTTTATGGGGAGCAGAATTACAAGACTCTTTTTCCAGGCAAACTTGGAACAGCGCCTAGACAAAGATTCACCACACCTCATGTAATGCAAGCACTACACAAACACTATATTATTTTTTATCATAGATTGTTTTTAACTCCTGCAACCATTTGTAAGTATAATTCAAACTAGTCCAACTTATGCTGGACTTGTTTAAATACACCTGGTACATATTTACACTCATTTCAACATTGCCCTTACATTGCTTCTTTTTGGAAGAGGATTTGTAGAACTATTTCACTCATATGCACTATTAATTTTCCTTTTGAACTGAAATCTATTTTGGGGGCAGTTCCTAATCTATATGGTTTGGTGCTCATAAACTGGGTACATTTGTGGATTTGCTTATTGCTATCGCTTTTCAAATCATTACATCTAATTGGAAAGATGCTTCCGCAAAGTAACTTTTTCCGGATGGTGGGCTTATATTCTCATCATAGACTTGACAGAGCCTCTGCCACCTCCACATATCAACTTCTTCAGAAGGACATTTTTTGGTCACCTCCTACCACTTACCTCTCTACCCCTCCTACTTGTATCCAGGACAGTAATTTAATTTTTTAACTGCCATGAACTGTTAGTTATTGTTTATTTCTCTATTAAATATATAACTTGTTGTTCTCTTTATATGCAACACTTTTGATTATTCTCTGTAAATTTGACTGTTTGTATTATTATATTTATTATCTTATCTATTTATCTCTTTCACTTCCCTTAACCTTCCTTTCCCTTTTTTCCCTCTTCATATAAAATTACAAAATGCTGCACATACTATGGTACCTTTCTGTTAACTTTTCTTCATTGGTCTGTAATTCTTAAATGCATTATTTCATTTCTTCAATACTCTAACTGCTTTTTATTTGTTTTATTATACTTGCTCTCAGATATTAAACATATACTGTCATGATGTGCCTTCTTGTTGTTATTATTTCAATAAAGCTTCATAAACTTTAAAAAAAAAAAAGGTATGGGGGTGTGTGAAGGAAAAGTAGGTCCCAGTGAAAGTCTGGAGATAGAGTCCTAAACTTAAAATGTTGTGCTGGTTGGTGTGCTAATATAACTGAACTGTGTTTTTTTGGTGTGGGGCTAAGACTGGTTTGCATATAGTTGGTCCCTATCTATTCTGGAGGGAGCAAATTAATCATGGATCAGAATATGGCTTTGAGTAATTGTTAGTGGCCTAAATTAATTGAAGCATTTTATCCATACCTTTTTTCTAAGTGAGACACCTTAGTGAAACAGGTTGGCATGGACATGGTTCTCATGCCTCACTGTGCCATAAGAATCAAGGTGCACCTGGCTGATGTGGCCAAAAAAGGCTAAATATGCCATTGGTTGCTTTTTACCTGCCCATGATATGGGATTTAATGAGAAATTACGTTTATTGGGTCTGGATCAGAACAGATTTGCATATTGTTAGTCCCTGTCTGCAATGGGACAGTGATAAACATAATGTGTAATTATCAGTGGCTAAGGTTAAGTCAAGAATGATATCTATAAGTTTTTAATTTTCTTCAGTGAGATACCATAGTACACCCATACAGAAGACCCGTATCTCGCTGTACATAGGCCTCAAGCTGCTCCTCATTGAGGAATATCAGTAAAGTGAAAATGTGCATAGAGTTGTTTGTGTTCCAATATCCGGGTGTCATGGCTATCAGTTTGGACTGGACTCATCTGAATGTGTTTTGTCTTTATATATAATGGCATTGTGAGAAAAAAGAGTGACTGAAATGCAACCTGAAGTAATTACTTTTTTCTCATTGGAACTTTCTAGGTGTGATGGGTAGGCCCAGGCAAAGGTGTTGTTGCTCACCGTACCATAAGACCCAAGCTGTACGTCACTGATGAGACACAACAAGTCGAAACATGTTTGCAGTTGCATGTGTTTATATACCGGTGGGAACTGGTCTAGCAGTTAGGATGGACTGCCACTTTTGTGGCAGCATCAACACTGATTAGCATATGACTTAGGGAAGTGGCACACTGAGTATAAAATAATGGACAGTAATACCACTCAGAATAACTAGTGGCAGAGATTAATTCAAGCTTTCCAAATTTTGTTTTCGCTTTCCTCCATGAGTGTCTTTAGTTAGTGCCATGGGTATAGTGTGCATGCAGGAGCAATTATTCTCAGCTTGTCTTAATGAGGAATATGATTTCAAAATACCTCAATGTGCTTCACAACTCACAGTAAGCATATATTGAAAGGCCAGTGTATCCAATACGGGAAAGCAAGGTCACAGAAGTCCCAGGAAAAGAATGAGCCAGTGGCTAGCATGTCCATCACCTATCAGATGCACCAATCATTTCCATCATCCAGCTGCACAGAAAATGATACCACTGGATTTGCCATCATCCATCTGCACAGGAAGTGATATCACTGGATTTCCTATCATCCATCTGCACAGGAAGTGACAGCACTAGATTTCCCATTATCCATCTGCACGGGAAGTGATATCACCATCTGCACCCATCCAGATAGTTGTGCAAGGATCCTCCCTGAATCCGACCCTCTTCAACGCATGCATGTTCCCTCTTGCCAGCATCATCTGCTCCCATGACATCAACGTCATGCATGCACTTGTGACAAGTAAGCTGGAATACAGAACATCCCCTATGCCAAGATCAACAAAGAACTAACCCGAAGGCTGTAGATCATTCAGAACTCGGCGGCCATAATCACTCTCCAACTCCCATGCTGCACTCATATCACACGTCACACCACACCTGATGGAACTCTGCTGGCTCCCCATACACAAACAAGCACATTTCAAACTCCTCACCCACGCTTTCAAGGTACTATGTACCACTGGCCCAGCATACATCAACATGTGCATCTGTTTTCACAAACTTTCCAGACACATTCACTCATCTGGACTCCTACTTGCACACATCTAATGAATATGGAAACCAGACTCGGCAGTCAAGCCTTCTCCTATATCACTCCTAACGCGTGGAACAACCTGCCCTACTCATAAGAGCCTCCTCCTCACTTCTTTACTTCTGCAAAAATTTGAAGGCCTGGATTTTTGAGTAGTCTCACATTGTGGTGTTTTGGAACCAGTTTATTTTTCAATGATTCCTAAAAAGGAGGCTGCTGAAACACCGGACGCCTCTCACAGTGAGAAGCTCATGGCAAAAAACACTTTTCTAGAACTGTAATTTTAATTGACAAGTTTTTCTGGGATGTTGAGGAAGTGTTAGAAACAGTACCACTAGCTAATTCACTTATCCAGCTGGAGAAATATGCGCCTTTCTCTGCCAAGGAGGTTCCAAACAAACTTTGACTAATTTCTAAACACACTAAATGTCGTGTTAAAATGGATTGCTAATAATCGGTTGCTAGACAGTACTGCCTTTCGATTCAAAATCAATTTATATCGCAAGTAAGGAATCGATATCAGCTGCGGTCGGACCCTGAGAGAAAAGCTAAAAGTGGGAAAACAAGGGAGAAGACGTCTCATGAGGTGATTGCTGAGTCCCCTAGCAAAAAATTGGCGAAAGCTGCGGGGAGACCAAAGCGGTGTGGACTGAAAGAGGTGCGTTCACTTCCAAAACCCTCACCTTCGCTCAATTCTTATTTTAGAATTATGGAGCAGACAAATGCTGCTGTACCCATTCAGGGGGGAGGGGGCATGGTAAGTCAAATACAGGCTGCATTACGGGACGAGAGAATATCAGCACTCCCCCTCAGTAACTGCTTTTCTCCATTAATTTGGCGGACGGTGTACAGGATGGGGCGGCCCAAGCCCAAGACAGTCCCAAGATATCATCGGATATCATCGGGATACCTATGGTGGGCAGCCCAAGCCAAGGGGAGGCCAATTCTCAGATCGAGGGGGGACTCAAAACCAGCTGGAAAATATGATACTGAATTTGAGGAAGGACATTCTCAGGAAATTTGAGATTTCAGTGGTCAACCAAAGGGGCATTTAAGAAAAATGTGTGGTGCTAGAGGAAAAGCTGGACGGTATAGCACAATGCGCTGCAACTCTTGAAGGAGAGGTGAAGGTTCTGTCGGCAGGTATGACTCAAAATTCCCGGGATATAGAGGTCTTGAAATCTCAAAATAAAACCCTGCAGGATGATTTGGAAAGGCTTGAAACTCAGTCCAGGCGTAACAATCTGAGAGTTCTTAGTATCCCGGAAGGCACAGAAAAAGGTGACATAAAAGGTTTCATCTGTAAACTATTAAGTGAAGGGATACTACAAGACAGGCTGGATCTAGATCTCGAGAAGGAGATTCAAAGAGTGCACAGGGATCCCTTTAAATTAAATCCTAACAGGAAGACTCCCAGGAAGATCCTGATTAACTTTCTCAACTAGGCAGTTATAGAGCTGGTGTTGGGACGTGCTCTGAAAGGAGGGATCCCTGAAGTTTGGGGACTTTAACTACCAAGTGAGATCAGACATAGGCAAGAGAACTGCACAGAGGCAATGGGAGTTGGGTACTAGGATGAATGACCTGTGGGGTAAAGGTACTCAGGTCCAGATGAAGTTTCCAGCAATGTTAAAAATCATGTGGAGAAACAAGATGCATAACATTAGTAACCCTGAGGAGGTAGACACTTTCATAGCTCAGATGGAGGGAACCGCAGCTGCCACTTCTAGTTCAGGCTTGTAATGGCTTGTAAGGGTCCCTAACTAGGCGCGATAGTGTAGCTGTAGTAATAGTATGCATCAAATGAAGTTTATTTAGAGTAGTTAGTCTGATTAGGCTTTCTTCTTTGTTTTTTGTTTAGCGCACTTTGATTATCTCTCTTCGGGAGGGGGTCTCGAAGGGCGGACTCTATCGCCTAGGGATAGGAGGGGGGTTTCCCAGGGGGGGGGGAGAAGGGGTGCACAGGGTGGTGGGAGCATGGGGGGAAAAAGAAAAAATTGTCCTTGTCTTGCTAAATTCTATCTCTGGGTCATATCAGCCTAGGATGTTTAAACAAGAGCCCATGCAGAGAGAGCTAAAAGGGTACAGAGTGTGGAGATCTAAGCATGAATATGTCAAATACAGTTTAGTTTATATCCTGGAATATTAATGGCTTGAGGTCTAGGAAGAAGCTAGCTCGGGTGACAGAATACCTCAAGAGTAGTGAGGCACATATAATATTGCTTCAGGAGACCCATTTGGAACCGAAGGAATGTGGGTCCTGTTTTAGTAAGTTACGCTGAGTACAGGATGTTGTGTGCTCAGATCAGAGAGGCTGCACTAGAGGAGTGGCCCTAATTATCAGAAACAATTCAGGAATAAGGCTATTAAATTATGAGTCTGATGTCTCTGGTAGGTGGCTAGTGGCTAGTATAGTGATTCAGGGAATGCCAGTATCCTGCGCAACGTACTAAGATCCAAACAACGATGCTCCAGAAGCCCTAATAAAGTTGGAATCTTGCCTTTTGGAGACTACGGCCCCAATTATACTTGGGGGGGGACTTTAATATAGTTCTAAACAAAGAGTTAGATAGAACGTCAAAAGTAAAATATGTTAGCTCCCCTAAGACATTCGCCAGATTGAAAAATATGACGACTGAACTTAATTTGGTAGATATTTGGCGTAGAAGGATGGGGGAGCTAGGGGCTTTACATTCTACAGCAAAAAGTATGGCCATCATTCCCGTATTGATTATTTTCTGGTGGACCAGGAACTGAACGCTGCAGTTGAAGCTGTAAATCATGCCCCCGCAGTTCTCTCGGATCATTCTCCAGTGGTCCTGTCTTTAAAACACCATCAAAAAATGGGGCAAAGAAGGTGGACCTTGAATAGGACTATCTTGTTAGATGAGGGGGTGGTACTTGATTTAGCTGATAAGACAGCTGATTGTTTTCATTTCAATAGGGGCTCTACAAAATGACAAATAGTCTGGGATGCTGCATATTTAAGGGCAGTAATAAGCTCTATAACAACAGGTAAGATGCGTGCTGCGAGACAGAAAGATGAGGAGCGAATTACAGAAATTAAGGCTAGAGAACGTGAACTTCAGAAGGCTTCGCTTGAGGGATCACTCAGGGTTCCAGTGCTTTGTAGGGAACTGGAGGGTTTGCAGGTAGAATATCAAGTTCAGTTAGATAAAAGGTTATTGGATAGATGGAAAGTCAGCAAGCTCCTGCATTTCTCTTACGGAGAAAGGTGTAGCTCGCTTCTGGCATGGAAGGCTAAATCTGATAAGGCGAAAAGTTTGATATTGAACTTGATGAATGCAGAGACCGGGGTGTTATTAGATACTAATGCAGATATTAGGGGAGAAGTCCGGAGATATACGAGTAGTTTATATAGAGAGGATATACAACCAAGGAAAGAATCTATAGAGGCTTGGTTAAAGGGGACGGAGCTTCCGCAACTAACAAATGAGCAAAAGGAGGTTTTAGAGGCAGAGATCACGGAGGAGGAGATTAGGGCACAATGCAGGAAAATGACAGCCGGGTAAGCAGCTGGGCCAGATGGCCTCCCAGTTGAGATCTACACCCAAATTATAGATAAACTAGCTACATTTTTGAAAGATGTATTTAATGCAATATATATAGAGGGTGAGGGAGCTCCCCTATCCTGGTCAGAGGCAATGGTAGCTTTAATTTTGAAACCGAACAAAGACCCGCTGAGAGTAGACTCGTATAGACCAATATCGCTCTTGAACACTGATTATAAGATCTTTTCAGGGATAGTAGCTTTAAGAGTAGCACAGGTCATTAGGGGAGTTATACACTCTGACCAAAGAGGTTTTAATCCAGGGAGGCAGCTCAATGAGCTCAGTTATTTGATGATGGGGGTTATTGATATGGCGGAGGTCCAGAATTTGCCTTTGACTGTAGTGGCTGTAGACGCAGCAAAGGCCTTCGATAAGTACATTGGGTATATCTTTAGGAAACTCTAAGAAACTTTGGTTTTCCGCAGAACATGGTGAGGCTATGCAAAACCTATACTGCCTCCTTAGAGCTAGGGTATTGGTAAACGGAGAGTTGTCAGACTGGTTTGACATCACTAGGGGCACGAGACAGGGTTGTCCCCTGTCCCCGCTTCTTTTTAACCTGTATATTGACCCCTTTGCGAATCAGATTAGAGCAGATCCCACTATTATCCCTTTTAAGTCAGCTGGATTAGTGGCGAAATTGGCTTTATATGCAGATGATCTGATCCTCTACACCACCAACCTGCAGGCGGCAATCCCTAACCTGATGGCAAAGGCACAGAGCTTCGGCAAGATATTGGGGTATAAGGTGAATGTAGATAAAACCGAAGTTATGGATTGGAACCAGGACAATAGTAGTTGGGGGCTAAATCTCGAATGCGATATCTGGGCATCCTAATCACACAGAAACTCAAAGAAATTCCTAGAGTGAACTGGAAAAAAGTGAGCCAGGAGGTGGGGAGTTTGTTGGTAATATGGGCCAACTTGCCTCTAAACATATATGGTCGAGTGAATCTCATCAAGATGATTGTCCTCCCCAAAATCACATTTCTTTTCAATTCTATACCCTTAACATTTCGGAGGGAGGATATAGCTAAGCTCCATGGGAAAATAGGCAGTTTTATTTGGGAATCAAAGGGACCCAGGATAGCATGGAAAAAACTGAGGAAGAGGTTGGAGGCGGGGGGACCGGTTTTACCTGATCTGCTTGTATACTGCTACGCTTTTCACTTTAAGAACTTTCGTACCTTAGCAAACAAGCCAGACAGGTCACCGATGGGGTTACTTTTCGAGGCAATGTTGGGTGATTTAAGTCAAGGTCAGTGTCACTTCCTGTTTAAATATGAGGACCCAAAATATTTAAAAAAAAGTGAGGTTGAAGATCTTGAAATCTGCCTCAAGAACATGGATGTACTTTCGGAAGAGGTTGGGAGTACCGTACTACTCGTCCTGGGCACCGATTTGGGATTCACCGGGTATCCCTGACTGTCTGATTGATCAGCTTAGTCAGCCCTTAAAATCTGGGGGGTTACGCTATTGGGCTGATCTCAGAATGGGATCAAGTTTAGTGAGCTGGGAAGTTTTATGTAATTGTACTAAGGGACAACTAATGAGATTTAAATACTACCAATTACGTTCTTGGTGGGCCACTCAAGAGTGGGTTGAAGAGGAGGATGAACCTCGGCTAGAACAGGTGATGAGAATTGGCCCACTAAAAGAGGAAGTCTCATTTTGGTACCAGGCCTTTGTGGAGGCGGATGATAAGATCGTGTCAGACATTTCTAACCTGTGGGTAGAAGGGTTCGGGGAAGGAAATCTAAAGCAAGCTTGGAATGCTTCTTTCTCCATTTTACGTGCAGTGGTGAAACCCGCCTCGCTTAAGCGAATTCACCTATTTACTACCTATAGGGTATACTGGTCTCCGGCCAAGCTTTCAAGAGTCACGGGGAATGCATATGCTTGCCCAAAGTGTATGCTTTCATCGGCAGATGACCTGCATTTGTTTATGTAGTGTCCGAAGATCACTCCCTACTGGACATCGGTATGTAACTTTTTAGAGGAAGTGACTGGTCAACAGATCTCGACTTATATTTTTCGGGCAATATCAAGAAGGATACGTATGAACAAATTCAGTTACAACTAAATTTGTCTTTTACGTGATTCTGTTGGCAAGGCGGTAGATATGCAGGCTCTGCAAATCTGAAAGTCCCCTGTGTTTTGCTGATTGCCTCAGAAGTATTAACTATACGAGCGAGTTTGATGTTGCCTGTGACGCTAAAAGTTTGGAGAAGGTCTGGGCACTGTATGTAGGTTGGAGACAACAGTCAAGCGGGTCTGATGATTAAGCCATATATGCTGGAGGTCCCTGCTCCCCTCTGCCCTGGTCTCTACAGGAGGGAGATGAATGTGGAAACAGCAGTAATCTTTGCGTGGACATGCTCATCTTTCCCTTCTTTCTTTTAAGGGATGAGAGCTACACCAGCAAGAGAGTTGGCAGAATGAGGACACAAAAAAAATAAAATCTATTTTGGTATTTATTAAACCACGCAAAGCCTGAGTTACTGCTCTGCACTGCGTCAAAGGGAGACAGTAGAAATGCAGCATATCTACTAAGAACAGTTCTGCTCTCTATGTTGTTATGTTATCAAGGATTTGTAAAGCGCTCGTACACCGGTTGGTTTCTAGGCGCTGAGAACTAGGGGGTTGCCGACCCGGAAGCAGTTCATTCGTAATCTTGGATGAATAGCCAGGTTTTGAGAGCCTTTCTGAAATTCAGTAAGTTAACGCTTTACCTTATTTCCAGGGGGATGGAGTTCCATAGACGGGGGGCTAGAGTTGCAAACCTGCATCCCCCTTGGCGCTTCAGCTTGAAGGTAGGGACAGTCAGGAGTTGGAGCTGGGCCGAGCGGAGGTTTCGTGAAGGAGTGTAGCGAGAAATGAGGTTATTTATGAAGTTAGGACTCCAGCCATTCAGGGATTTGAACACCAGGCAACCAACTTTGAAAGCGCAACGCTGGGGAATGGGGAGCCAGTGCAGCTTCCTAAGAAGGGGGAAGCGTGTTGCCACCTGGGCTGCTTGTATACCAGTCTAGCCGCTTGGTTCTGTACCATCTGTAGCCGTTTTGTAATGCCGAGTGGTAGACCAAGGTATGTTGCATTGGCATAGTCTAGACGTGATAGTACCAAGGCTATCAGGACCTGTACCAGAGCTGCCTGGGTCAGTAGCCTGCTTATCTTTCTGATTTTGCACAGCTGAAAGAAACAGGTGGAAATCACTGTGCCTACATGCGATTTTAGGGAGAGGTCGTTGCCTATGGTAACCCCTAAACTTTTCACTGAGGGGGAGGGAGCAGAGGGGGGGACCTAATTCGCTTGGCCAGTACTGTGGGCCCCATTGATTATGGGCACCACCTGTCAGAACCAGTTCGGTTTTGCCTGGGTTTAGTTTTAAGTGATTGTGGTCCATCCATTGACGGATGAATGTCATGGTGGATTGAAAGTCAGATATTGACTGGGGAGAGTTGTCAATTGTGAACATAAGTTGGAGGTCGTCGGCATAGTTGAAGGTGACCACTCTTCTTTCCTTCAAGGATCTGATCAGTGGGAGGAGGTTGAACAGGTGCGGGGAGAGCGAAGAGCCCTGTGGGACCCCGCATGTGGTTTGGAGTTTGGGGGCTGTGAACTGGCCAGTACGGACTGCCTGAGTGCGGTTTTTCAAGAAGGAATTGATCCATTTAAGGGCTAGGCCCTGGATGCCCGCCTCACTGACACGATCTGCCAGTATATTATGGTCAACCGTGTCAAATGCGGCCGAGAGATCTAACAGCACCAGGGCCTGAGGGGTGCCTCTGTCCGCCTTTTCTCGTAAGGAGTCCAGTACCGCCAGTATCACCGTTTCCGTAGAGTGGGCTGGACGGGAACCCGCTTGGCGTGGGTCAAGGAACTCAGTCTGTTCTATGAAATTGGACATGCATTTTGCAACATGAGCTTCCAATAACTTGGCCAGATAAGGGAGCAAGGAGATGGGGCGGTAGTTTGCCAGCGTCTGAGGATCGGCACTTGGTTTCTTTAAGAGGGAGACCACTATAGCCTCCTTGAAGGCATTAGGGACACAGCCCAGGGACAGGGAAGTGTTGAGACGGGCGAGTGCAGGGTCCGGGAAGGCGGTGAAGGCTGCTTTTAAGACATGAGGGGGGCAGTGGTCCAGAGGGGAGCCAGATCTGACTTTCGTCAGTAGGTCACACAAGGTCTCTGAGTCAATGGGCGGAAAAGAGTCCAGGGAGTGGGGATTCCTGGGCATGGGAGGGACGATTTGTAGAGACGTAAGGGAGGGGATACTGGCTTTGATGGCGACGATTTTATCACTGAAGAATTTGTTCAGAGAGTCGCAGAGGGCCTGTGACGGTGTGGGTTTGCTTAGTACTCTCTCTGGGTTGGACAGTTCGTCTACAATTGCAAAAATTTCTTTGGCTTGATTATTAGAGGTTAGGATTCTCGAGGAGAAATGGGCTGCCTCAGCTGTGGAGATTGCCTTTTTATATTCCTTCAAGGCCAGTAAATAGGTAGGTTTACGTGCAAGTGTATAGTCCTGCCTCCACTTCCTTTCTAATTGGCAGAGGGTGAGTTTTTGTTGTTTTAGTTCGGGGGAGAACCACCTCTGCGCCTCGTGACGACGGGTAAGTCTAATTTGTTTAAGTGGGGCATGTTCATTGCTGGCCGCTAAAAGCCAGCCCGAGATAGTCTCCTCATGGAGGTTAACATCGGGAGAGGGGTGGGGAACTGTGTTGACCAGAGTGGCGATAAAGTCGTTATTATCAATGATGTTCCATTTCCTCGCCATTCCCCCCCTTAAAGTAGGGATTTTTCCGGTGGTCGGGTGCTGTAAAGTGAATTTTACCAGGTGATGGTCCGACCATACACAGGGTGTGATAGATAGGGCGGATTCCACCAGGTTGGTGGTCCAAAGTTGGTCCAGAGTGTGACCTTTTAAGTGGGTGGCTGAAGAGATCTGTTGAGTGAAATTCATGTTTTTTAGCGATTCAGTCAGCTCGGTGGAATGTGGCCCTCCTTGAGGGTCGTTTGCCCAGTAGTTGAAGTCGCCTATCAAAAGAATTCTGGCGTGATTTGTTACTAGGTGTGCGATTTGTTCTCCCATAGAGTGGGGAAATAGGGGCATGTGCTGAGGGGGCCTATAGAGTAATACACAGATCAGTGGTGCCGAATCGGACTCAAGTTTTATCACGGCATTATCTACTGCGGGGAGGCAGAGTGGGGTGAGGGCAGTGAATTTCAAATCCTTGTGGATAATAGCCACTACTGCGCTGCCCATCTTGCCTGGGGGGCGGTTTGTTTGCAGAATATAATATTCGTTTGGTAGAGCGGCCAGGATGTCGGGCGAGGATTCAGGAGTGAGCCAAGTTTCAGTGAGCAGGAGAATGTCAGGTTTGTCTGAGTCTAGGAGAGTAAAGATTTCTAGCTGGTGTCTAACTAGGGATCGAGTGTTAAGGTAGAATATTAATATAACTTTGTGCTCATGTATTTTTTCCTTTTGCCGATGGGGATGGGTTGTGGGCTGATTGACCTCAGGGAACGAATCTCGGCTCTGAAGTATGTTGTTGTGGAGCAGACATGCTGTGATCTTAGGTTTGGGCGTGAGTGAGGCAGAATGAAGCAATCTGAGTTCTTGGGAGGAGTACTTATGAATTTGGGCATAGTGACAGGGCCCTTGGCCCGTCAGGGCGCGGACGGGCGCAGATGAGCTTGCCTTTGGCGCGCCGCCGGCGCGCCTGCTGCGCGCGTCCTCTGCGCTCCCGCGTTGCAGCCGGCATTTATGCCAGCTGATTGCCTAGCCCCTCCTCTTGGCCCACGTGATCGGACACCGGGGAGGAGGCAGGAAGTAGCTGGAGCGCGCTAGACTATTGGCGCTCAGACGCGGTAAGTTTTACTTTTGTAGTTATTAAAATACACACTCAAATTCATACGATTCTAAAAGTCTTAAAAATGCGAGCAAGTTGCAGTTTTAAAAGAAAATCGCTGTTTCCGGGTGGCGGCCTCTTACCTAGATAGCGCTGGTGCACTTCTGGCTGCCTAGCGCCAATGCAGGTTCCCTTGCGTCACTGTACAAGGGTGCCTGCGTTGTGGCCAGAATAGTGCAGGAAGGGGTACCTTCCTGCACAAAAACTCTCTTAGCGGCGTATTCCTCTTTGTATGTGTGCTGCAGAATGACCCAATGTTTATTGACTTTAGCAAATATGGGTTTCATCAGACTACATGGGTGGAACAACGGGAAAGTCCATGCTCCACCCATGTAACGCTTAACAGACACAAAGTAACGCAAGGCAGCACTAAGCACTGCCTTGCATTTTTTTTTACAAAGCCATGTAAATCGGGCTTTGCGTGGCTTAGTAAATACCAGAATAGAATTTGTGTCAGGGCTGCTTCAAAAAAGTGATGCAACCCCAACGCAAAACAAGAATCAGTTTCATCAGTGAAAACTCCTTTCAGTGACAATTGAAGAACTGGCATGTTTAATTGCACTTTAGCCATCCTATTAATAGAGTATTCTATTTCAAACGCATATATTAAGCAGGTCTGAGTAAATCTCTGGTGTCATCTATATGTAAGCAGTTAAAGTTCTTGTAAAACCACTATGTCATCCAAGGTATGCGACTGCACCCACAGTGAGCAGACTTTGCCAATAGCATATTGATTTTAACCAAGAATTTTGTTAATCCTTTAACGTACATATAGTCTAATGTTGTCAACCCCATAACTTTTTATGTGGCTTGAACGGCTAAAGATCTAACATTATCCTCAGGGTCATGGAATCATAGAGTACACAGATAAATAATGTTTTCCCCTGAATTCGATTGAAAAGGAGAAGCATGGTGAAGAAAGATGTCTGTGGGTTCAAGAGGTGTGATTTGCATCTTCACAGTATGGTATGTTCCATTGACATCTCCACAGAGCTCAGCTGGTAAATAGCTATTCCTCTGAAGCAACTAATACTCTTCCCTCTTCTAGTCCATTTTCCTCAAATCCATTGAGATTCTCTCTTTTCATCATCACTCACCCTTGGCTGTGCGATGTGTGCTTTATAGTTGTTGGGCTGAATCCAGACTTCATGAGGTCCAGAACTTGTCCCAAACAACCACATAATTAAGTGACTCCAACTCCAAGACAGGAATTACGAAGTCAAAAGCTGAGAATGCAAGAAACACACCTGCTAGGCGACATAAAAAGTCTGCCACTCCCGGCATCCTCCTCAGCTACCCAAGCCAGCAGATGAACGAGCAGCCCAGGGTGGATGGGACCGGAACATAGCAGCCTTAGTGGCCAAGTGGTAGATCTTGATTGTTAATCAATAGTCTCAACGTTCCATATTTTTGATTCATAGAAATATGGGCTAGCACTACCTACAAAGCAAGAATTCACATTTTGTACAAATAAGCATGGGTTGGATCATACGATTACCCTGTGTGTCGTTGCCATCTTCGGCCTCTGTGGATTTAAAGAAAAGAGTGGAGTACATTTATTAATGTGATCCTGGCATTCTCTGTCACCAATTAAAAGGAGAAGGGTCTTGTTTTCTCTGTGTATTTGCGCTAACAATAAAACTGCCTTTAAAACAAGAATTTAAAAAAAAGAAGAGGTGCTATCGCTATGCGTTGTATTAATGAATTTTACTTTAAAATTGCACTGGATCGTGCTTCTAAGATTTTCGCCCTATTGTGTGTACGTATGTATATGGTATTGTTACAGTACGAACTTAGCCAAATAGGAGAGAAGCGCTGTACAGGGTCAAGGATAAGCATAAAGTCAGTGAGTGATAGGAGAGGTAACTGGGTTGTGGCCCATTAATGCATGGTGAAGTAGTGTTCTTTAAAAGGTAAGTTTACAACTCTTTCCTAAGTTGGAGCAGCGTTGGGGCAGTCCTATTGGATACAGGGATGTTGTTCCACATCCTCGGTGCACAAATGACCACTAAATGCAACATATTGGCCCCTAAGTGCAACAAAACAGGGAATATGGTGGGTGGCTATGTGTATTAAAGAGGTCTTAAAATCCTTCAATGATAGGAACTTACCTGGTAATACTGACAAGGTTGCCTTTCCTGTTTCTGCTCTAACTGATATGTTGTTGCAAGTTTAGAAAGCTGGTGGGTGGTCAGTGACTTGGCCGACTTTCCTCTTCTAGAAAGCAGCCATGATCAGTTTTAGGCCTTGAGTTACCCAAGACCTTTAGATTTTACTAAAATTATATATTGCGGAGTGGCGGTAGCCACTCTGTAGTTATAGTTTAGGTTACCAGAGATGGGAATTCCTCAGATTTTTCACTATTAAAAACTTTGCACCCATTTGAGGAAACTCCATATAACTTTGCTGACCTATTGCCTTTTTTACATTGGCAGAGATGCAAAGTTTTCCGGAGATTCGTCAAGGGAATGCAAAGAAAAAAGGGGGGAAGGTCCCAAAACTAATTTTGGCACCAATGCATTTTCCACTCCACTGTACGTGTAGCGCAAAAAATGGCTGCATAGATTAGAACGAAATTCAGCAGGAATATAGATTATGGTGCGTAGATGATCCTTTTGGGTACTACAGCTAAGTAGGGTAAGTGTTTTTTAACTTATAAGGAATTTTAAGTTAGTCATGTTTGTTGTTGTGGTAATGTGATTAGCTAACGACTGCCTTTACTAAAGGCTGCCATGCTGTTCAAAAGCTACTTTCCTTGTATTCTGGTTAAGGGACTTATATATAGGTAAGTATAGGTTTGATCATTTTCTTTTACCTATTACCACTCAAATAAAATGGTAATGGGTAGGGGAAAATTATATATAGTTTCCATACATTTTTAAAAAATTACGAAGTACCGCAATACTTCCAAGGAGGTACTGCGGTGCTTAAAAATATTTCAAAAATAATATATTTAACAAATTTAAAAAATACTGGAATACACAATATTTCACAAATATCGAGAATCACAGTGCTTTTATTTTATTTTTTTACATATTTAATTCTTTAGAAAAAAGTGTACGAAATTCCACAGAAATACTGAAAAAGTACCACACAACTTAAAAACAAAGGAACATTTCTTTAAAAAAATAGTACTTCCTAGGTACCAGGGTTCTACTCAGTTAACCTTTTTTTTTTAAATATATAGAAAAATATAGATTAATTTCCCTATCTGTTAACACTTTAATAAAGTGGTAATAGGGAGGGAATTGTAATAAAAACTACTTTCCTATAATTAAGGCCCTAACTCAGAACACCGGTAAAGTGTATTAAAGAATATGCCTGCCTTTTAATTTTGTAAAGGCAGCCATTAGCTAATTATATACTGCCATGTGATCGACATGTACAACTGTACACCGTAAAGTTATCTCAGTATACCGTGGCACAATATATAACATGGGGCCGGATGTATTTTTGTATTGTATTACCTTTGCATCACGCATGGTCTCGCATGGGCAACTCAATACTTAAGTCACATTTACAAAGCAGCACAAGGTCACAAGGTTTGGCCCTGTGTTGCTTGGGAAATCTTGAGAAAGCAAGGCAGCTCAAATCGCTGTCTTGCGTTAATGTGCACACCATATTCTAAATTCCTCACAAATTTTATCAACATCCATATACCTCTCTACTGTACGCCACTACACTCTATGCCACTACACTGTATGCCATTCCAGTCCACAACACTCCACAGTACGCCATCACACTGTACACTACTCCACTCTAAACTATTCTAATCTATGCCACTCCACTGTACACCACTCTACTCTATCCTATTCCATTGTATGCCACGCCAGTGTATGTTACTCCACTCTACCCCACTCCCCTCTATGCCACTCCACTCTATGCCATTTCACTGTACGCTATTCCACTCTACACCGCTCCACTCTACACCATTCCATTCTACCAGTGGCAGCCCGTGAAGGTGAGCCAACTTGATGATGCAGCGAGCGCAAGGTAAGTGATTTTATTTATTTTATGTCACTATCCCGTCGTATGTCGACTTCCAACCACTCCACCCCTGCCCCACTGTGCTTACCTGCACGGGCCGTGCTGCACTCTACACCACGCCACTCCACTGTATGCCACTCGACTGTACGCCAGTCCATTCTACACTATTTCACTGTACACAACTCCACTCAACACCAATCCACTTCACGCTATTCCACTGTACGCCACTCCACTGCATGGCACTCCACTCTACGATACTCCACTGTATGCCAATCTACTCTACATCACTCCACTCTACGCTATTCAACTACACTGTACGTCACTCCACTGCAAGCTATTTCACTCTACCTCACTCCAGTGTACATTAATACACTGTAAGCAAATCCACTCTATGCTATTCCACTCTATGCAACTCCAATCTACGCCACTCCTCTCTATAATATTACACTGTACCCCAAACCACTGTACGCCATTCAACTGTACACCACTCCACTGTACACTACTACACTCTATGGTGTTTCACTCTACGCCACTACACTGTATGCTACTCCCCTCTATGGTATTTCACTCTACGCCACTCCACTGTACACCAATCCATTCTATGCTATTCCATTCTACCGCACTCCAGTGTATGCCACTACAGTTCATGCCACTCCACTCTATGCTACTCCACTCTATGCTATTCCACTACATGCCACTCTACTGTAAGCCACTTCACTATATGCTATTCTACTGTATGCCACTCCAGTGTATGCTACTCCTTCTATGACAATCCACTGTATGCTATTTCACTGTGTACTCCACTCCACTGTATGCCACTCCAGTCTAGGCCACTCCACTATACTCCTCTTCACTCGCACTTGCAGGTATGCTACTCCACTGGACACTATTCCACTCTACACCATTTCACTGTATGCCACGCCACTTTACCCTATTCCACTGTATGCCACTCCAATCTATGCTATTCCGCTCTATGCCACTCCACTGTACGCTACTCCAATCTACGTACTCCACTGTACTCCAATCCACTGTACGCCACTCCACTGTACTCTATTCCGCTGTAAGCAACTACACTCTGCGCCACACCACTATATGTTATTGCACTTTACCACACTCCACTTTATGCCACTCCAGTCTACACTACTCCACTGTACACTACTCCACTCAACACTATTCTACTCTACGCCACTCCACTGTACAACACTCCACTTCATGGTATTCCACTGTATGCCACTACACTTTATGCTATTCCACTGTACGCCACTCTACTCTATGCCAATCCACTCTATTTCACTGTACACCCCTCCACTGTACGCCATTCCACTCTATGCTACACCACTGAACACTACTCTACTCTACTCTATTCCACTGTACCCAACTCCACTTTACGCCACTCCATACTATGCTATTTAACTCTACACCACTCTACTGTACGCCACTGTAGTGTATGTCATTATACTGTATGCCACTCCACTCGACGCTATTCCACTCTAAGGCACTGCACTGTATGCCACTCCAATATATGCTATTCCACTGTATGCCACTCCACTCTACGCCACTCAACTGTAAGCTATTACATTGTATGGCACTCCTTTGTACGCTAGTCCACTGTACCCTATTCGACTCAATGCTATTCCGCTCTACCACACTCCAGAGTTAGACAATCCAGTTTAGGACACTCCACTCCACTGACTGCACCCCTCAACGATAAAGCCATTGACAGGATGCCCCAGGTTTCTCTCAAAGACTCTATGGATGCTCCACCAGAAGATGAGGACGAGAAGATAGCCATCAATCAGCTGTCAAGTGGCGAAGCCCCAGGGTCAGATGCCACATCTGCAGAATTTTACAAAGTCGGTGGTCCTATGCTGCTACGGAAACTCTCCGAGCTGTTTCAGTCCTTCTGGAAGCAAGAATCCATTCCACAGGAACTGAGAGGCACATGCATTGTACAACTCTATAAGAAGAAGGGTAATCGCCAGGTATGCGACAATCACAGTGGAATCTATCTGCTCTCGACAGCACAGAAAGTTCTTGCAAGAGTTCTGCTGAACCGTCTGATTACTGCCAGAAACACAGTGCGGCTTCCAAAGCAGGACTCGAGAGGCAAGATGGCGGCCGGACCTTCGGTCGAGTGAGCTGTCAGCACGGCTCCTCGCCAACTAACCTTCCCCCCCCCTCTTAATTACACGTACCTTTGTCCGTATGACCCACTAGACCGTGAATGAAAAAAGGTCATGATTTGGTGGTCCTGGTTGAGCTGGACGCGGTTGTCAGGGCTCCCGGTACCATCAAGGCTGGTTTGTGCCGGCGTATTCTTCCACTCAACGGCGGTGAGCAGCGTGAGCAGCGTTGCCACTACTTCCATCCGTGTGACGCCGGGAATCCCTGCGATGCCTCCGAAAGTTAGCGCGAAGGGCACTAGGACCCGAGGACAGCCGACAATTTCAACTGCAGCAACTCCAACAAAGAATAGCGCGGCAGCCTCGAAAAGTGGCGGCGCACGCCGGAACATGGAAGGAGAGCCTTTGGGTTTGCCTGAAACTGCAGGGAGGGGCTGCCCGCCCTCGCGAGGACACCAGACGGTTCCGGCGTTGTTTCGAGCTCAGACGGCTCTAGCAGTGAAAGATAAATCAGCAGCTGATGTTCTCGCAGTACCACCAGATACATTGTTGCAAGGTAATGCGGTAGAGTTACCACCTAATGGACTTAGTGATTTAACTAACAATTGCAGGGAATCGATTTCGAACGGCCATGGGGGACACTCAGGAGGCTCTGACTTGATTAAAAAATTAAATGTCTCTGAATTGGGTGCTAGAGATAAATCAGATAAGAACCAGGAGAAGGTGCTTTCTGGGGGGGTTGGGAACTCGCCAAAGAAAATAGGCCAGGACCCTGGGACTAGCACAGTAAAAGATAAAATACAAGAAACACAAAGCTTTTGCCAGAATGTGGAAGGCAGCCAACATGAGAGGGGTCAGACGGACGACTTGGCTCCGCAAACCCTCCCAAGTACACAGAGTGGTTACTTACTAGCAACATCCCGCGTTCAGGAAGGGGATTCAGGGGACAAATTCTACTCCATGTCTGACCCTTCAAATTCTTCGGGAGAGGAGAGCCCATATAGGGATTGGGCAGAAGACGGGAGTGATGTCAGCAGTCTTCATATTGAAGAGGAGGAGACAGGAGAGGATGCCCCTACAACGGTTAGAAAACAGAAGGAACAAGATGAGACCTTGTGATGCAGGACTTTGCCTTCAGCTGGCTCATTAGTATGGGACTATTCTTTTTCTCCAAAGTTGAGTGAACCAGTGATGGGCGGAAATCCCTCTAGAGATGCTAGCTTGGATATAGCGGCTCTAGCAGGCCCTGATGAAATCACGCTATCTACCATATATCAAAGCATAATGGCCCATCGGGAGGAGACTCGGGCAGAGAACTCACGAACTCAAGGCGCCGTTCGTAAGCTCCAAAACTCGGTACGTAGGATGGCAAAAACGTGTTCTGAATATGCAACCAGAATGGGAGAAGCTGAAACTCGAATCTCGGCTCTGGAGGACGAACAAGTTATACAAAAGGGCATTACTGAGTCATGGAAAGCTCAGAAAGACGATACAATGTGGAAACTGACCGAGTTAGAAAACCGTTCCAGAAGGAATGATCTGAGGGTCCTGGGTGTCACAGAGGGTTTGGAAGGCAGCAATGTTCGTCAGTTTATGGTGGAACTTTTCCTGGAAGCTTTTCCGGAACTTACACAATGGGACTGGGCAGTCGAAATACAAAGAGCGCACAGGTTTCCTTTCATTCAGCGAAAAAAAAAGACCGGGCAATCTCCTGAATATCCTAGAGCCATCTTAATTTGTCTGAATAATTTTCTGGCACGTGAAATTTTATATGACCTGGCAAGACCTGATAAAAAGAGGGCAGGGAAGGGGTGTGAGTTTTTTGTCAGGCCTGACTTTTGTCAGGCAACTGTAGAGAAAAGATGGCATCTAAGACAACTGATTTCGCCCTTTCAAGCAAAGGGAGCACAAGCCTTCTTGCTCAACCCTGCCAAACTAAAAATTATGTTTAAGGGCCAGACCCAATTTTTTGTTTCTGAGGTTCTTGCAAAGAGTATCTACAAACGATATAATATTAGCTATAGTCTTTTAGTAGATTGTTGATACCTTTTTGAATTTTTGGTAACATATTATAACCAGGCTCTCTCTATCCTGAGCCCGAAGGAATCGCTTCTTGGGGCTTTCTCTTGTATTATGTGGGTTTTTTTTTTATCTTCTTATTTTTTCAATGTTTGTTTTCTTTTCACTATGTAGTGGGTACTTCTTAGGGGGCGGTTGGTGGGGGCCGATTGACAGCTCTACATCATAGAGGACATTGGTCCTTATGCCTCATTTAGTGGGAGGAGGGAGGAAGGGAGGGTGGGAACAGTAGGGGGTTTAGATGTGGGTGGGTTAGGGGAGGGAAGGGTAGGGGGCCAGGGTCAGGGTGGGGTTAAAAAAAAATAATAAAACTAATCCACAGTTATGTTAGAAATTTAAGGCTCATGAGAATCTATGGACATGGGGTTAAATATATATGGAGATGTGGTTTTTTTGGGTTTCTTTGGCTTTCAACTAATTTATGGCTAGGTTAGGCCTTCGAATATGTACTTTTAATGTTCGTGGGTTAAACGATTACAATAAGAGATGCAGAGTGGCGGCAGAGCTTCGGGTGATTCAATCAGATATAGTGTGTTTGCAAGAGACACATGTACCATGGGGTAAACAGAATATTCTTTCTGAACTTGGCTATTGTGTTCTAGCTGCTTCTAAACAGTCAACTACTACAAGGGGGTCGCAGTTTTAGCCAGACCGGCAGTACAGACCACTGGGCGAGTGCTGTTGGACACCCAGGGACGATGGGCTATCTTAGAATGTTTGGTGGGAAATATCAAGTTTACCCTCTGCACGGTTTATGGCTCTAATCTCGATGAGTCTTTGGTCCTTGAATATTTAAATGGGGAACTTGCACAATGGCCGGCCCCTCTGGTACTGTGTGGGGATTTCAATATTGCTGTAACTAAAATGGATTTTCAGGCTGGGGGACGGAATTATAGGGGTAGGAAGCCTAAAGTTTTTAAAGCCCTATTTCATTTGCTGGCTGATCATGGGTTGGTGGATGTCTGGGGTAGTCTGGGCCAACAAGATCCGGGATATACATTTTATTCCTACCCTCATAACAAACTAATTCGTCTAGATTATTTTTTCCTGCCTTCTTCACTGCTTCCTGGCATTAAGATACAAATCTATCCTAGAATTACATCTGATCACGCGCCAGTAGTAGTTGATATCCCTATGTTTTCTGTTTATCCTGGCCCGAGGTGTTTTTCGTTTGATAGGAAAATCCTTCTGGACGAATTTTTGGGGGAATATATGAAAAAATGGATAAAAGATTTCTTTCAAATTAATAGACACTCTGCGGGTTGGGGGACTGTTTGGGATGCATTTAAAGCCTCTTTCAGAGGCGAGGTTTTGAGCTATGGATTATATAAGCAAAAGCAGGCTAAATTGGGAATCCAGGAACTGTATAGTAAACTTAAAATAGCAGAGGAGAATCTGGCAGGAGGGATCGCAGCAGGGTTGAATATAACTGAGCAACAATCTAATCTGGCTAGATGTAAGGCCAATATCAACCAGGTGTGGAGTAAAGAAATAGCATTAAAATATCAGACTTATAAAAAAGAATGCTATGAATATGGAGAGGCTACTGGACGCTGTTTAGCTCAGAAATTACGTAGGAAAGAAGTAAGGCAAAGAATTACAAGTATGAAAGATCCTCAGGGTAGGGTTGTATATGACTCTCAAGAGATTCTTAAAGTGCTCTATGACTTTTATGATCAACTCTATACAGAACCAAATAAGGGGGTCAACCTATAAATAAGAAACTTCCATCTTCAATATGGGAACAATTAGATAGAGATGAGGCTGGATTACTTGACTGTCCTATTACAGTTGATGAATTAGAATTGGCCATTAACAGCTTGGCGATGGGAAAAGCTGCAGGTCCAGATAAACTCCCGCTCGAAATTTACAAGACTTTTTTCAAGTTCTCAAAGAGGATATTCTTGAGGTATTCCAAACAGCACAATTGGGGCATGCACCTCGATCATGGGATGAGGCCAATATTGTAATTTTTATAAAGAAAGATAAACCACCCGATATACCTGGATCTTATCGTCCGATATCTCTCATCAATTGTGATGGAAAAATTTACTCTAAGATACTTGCGAACCGGTTAGTGAAAGTCATCTCTCCCCTTGTCTCGATTAGGCAGCATGGCTTTATTCCGGATAGAGGGACTGTAAACCATATTAATAGAGTAATAACATTATTTGATATAGCACAGGTAGAAACCAGGAATTTAGGCTTAATTTTACTTGATGCTGAAAAGGCGTTCGATCGTGTGGCATGGGATTTTTTATGGGAAGGATTCTATCAAATGGGATTTGGACAGGGTTTTATTCGGGCTCTTCAGGTCTTATACCGAGCTCCTTCGGCTACTATATGCACGATGGGAGGCGCTTCTGATAGGATTCAGATTACTAGAGGGACACGGCAAGGTTGCCCTTGCTCCCCGCTTCTATTTGCTTTGTATATCAATCCTTTTATAAAGATGTTAGAGCAGAATGATCGTATAGCACCTTTTATTGTTAGACAGGATAAGTTCAGTGTGCTGGCCTATGCGGATGACATTGCAATCATTACAACTAATCCTGCTATGGCTTTACCTGAAATCGAATATCTAGCCCAGGAGTTTGGCTCTGTTTCAGGCTATAAACTCAATACAGCTAAAACACAAGTCCTGTGCACAAGTAAAGTTATGTTTAATGATCCTAGGGTTGTGAGGGAAGCCGTATATTTGGGTATCAAGATCCGGCCCTGTCTTAAAGAATTAGTCGAGACAAATTGGGGAGATATTATTGGCAAGATAAAAGGTTCACTAGAAAGATGGGAGGCCCTACATCTTTCTTTGTTTGGTAGATCCAATGTTTTAAAAATGAATATCTTGCCCCGGTTATGTACTTCTTCAGATCAGTACCTTTAGAGGTACCTAAACGACAACTCCAATATTTACAATCTTTATGCTCCCGATACCTGTGGGCCCCTGGGAAACCACGTAGAGCTGCCCGTTACATGACATTACCACGGGAGAGAGGGGGATGGGCGATCCCGGATTTTACACTTTACTATTACGCCTGTATGTTGTCAAATATGCGTATTTTATTAACGGGAGAGGAAGTGGGTAATACAGCTGAGGCTCCCTCAATTTATCGGATGATACTTGGCCCAGAAGTTAATCATTGTCTGTTTAAGAGAACTGATGGCAGTTATTATAAAAGAACTCGTTTTAAAGTGTTGGAAACCGCCTTTAAAGTCTGGAAAACAATTCGTATGAAATTTCAGATACCAGGGCTAACAATTTATACACCTATGAATGCGGCAGGATTACTCCCGTCGATATTTTGGGATCACGTGGCAACACAGTGGGGCCTAAAAGGGATTACTATACTGGGGGATTTATATCAGGACGGGGGATTAGTCTGGCCTTTTCATCTTTGGTCGATAAATTTCATCTGTCAAAAAATAACTTTTTTAAATATTTGCAATTACGAGATTTTTAAGTAAGAACGTTAATAACATGGTACCTTATCAGATAGTCGAAGCTATCAGGTGTCAGGGGAAAATTGGCTCTTTATACAAAATACTGCTAAATGTGAACCCAGATGATCTGGATAAACATAATGCTAAATGGGCCGATTTGTTAGGAGATAGCTCAGTTTCGGTTGAGAAATCAATTGATATGGCAGGGGAAATATTCCTTGTCGCCAACCTAAAAGCACAACATTACAAAACACTCTTCAATCTTTACCATACTCCTGCAAAAATGTTAAAATGGGGGGGTGAGCATAATGGAAAATGTTTCCGTTGTGGTGGGAATAATGCAGATATACTCCATGTTTTTTATTCATGCTCAAATCTGTCCGTTGTAATAAAAGACATGGAGAGATATCTGACTGAAATAACGGGGACACCTATAAGACTTTCAGCTTCTATGATGCTGTTAGGCATTGGTGAGGAGGCCACCCGGGTAGATCTATGTTTAAATTCCGCTATTTGATCTTTATGGCCACAGCAGTTGCTCGACTATCTATAGCCTCTGCCTGGTTACAACCGCAGGCTCCATCCTTCGAATTTTGGCGGGCGAAGTTCCTGAGTGTCTTTAACATGGAATTTAGCTTGTACTCCGTTAAAGGGCCAAGAAAACGGAAAATTGGTCTCTTGGTTTGGGGAGCATTGATTGATTATATGAGGGACCCCGGAGAGCTCTGAAATAGTAATATGTATTAGTAATATGTATGTAAAACATAGAGTTATATGTCAGGGCTCTGGATGAAATGGTTATACATATTTTCCTTTTTCCTTTGTCCTTTTTCTTTTATTCTGTATTGTGAGCCATGTAACAGTTATATATATTTATGATTTATTTCTGTGGATTATTTTAATAAAAAAATAAAAAAAATAAAAATAAAAAAGAAGGGTAATCGCCAGGTATGCGACAATCACAGTGGAATCTATCTGCTCTCGACAGCACAGAAAGTTCTTGCAAGAGTTCTGCTGAACCGTCTGATTACTGCCAGAAACACAGTGCGGCTTCCACAAGGGACGTGGAACCATTGACATGATCTTCATAGTGTGTCAACCACAGGAGAAGTGTCAAGAGCAGAATCGTGTACTCTACACAACTTTTGTGGACCACACAAAAGCATTTGACACTGTCAGTTGCCAGAGACTGTTGAAATTCAGCTGTCCTGACAGATCGATACTAATGGTACAGAAACTTGTTGTATGACGGAACCCCGCATGTATTTACCCTGCAGGCATTTACAACACAGTCGCTACCCCGGCTGAGACATTACCAGGTGGTACTTTACCATGCAAGTCGTTACAACAACTTGCTTTAGGGGGCACTGGACTTTGGAATAGTATAAATTACTATTCCAACTCCAGTCTACGGTGTTGGACTTAAAAATGCCTTTACTACACAGGCACTACCCGACCGCGATGTTACCATGTGTTCCTTTACCACGAAAGTCGTTACAACAACTTGCCTTAGGGGGGGCTTGACTTTGGAATACAGTAAATTACTATTCCAACTCCAGCCAGTGGATCAGTAGGGAAGGTGTTGGACTTAAAATTCAATACCAGTCCAACAACGAGCCCCCAAAGCAAGTTGTTGTAACGACTTGCATGGTAAAGTAGCATGTAGTAATGTTGCAGTCGGTGTAGTGACTGCGTTGTAAAGGCAGGTCGTTGTTGTGATTGCGGGGTAAAGGATGTTTCCCATGGTAACTTCATGAAGGTATGATGGCTCGTGTCCTGGATGATGGTGAAACATCTGAGGCCTTCCCAGTCACCAACTGCATCAAGCAAGGGTGTGTTCTAGCACCCACGCTGTTCAGCATAATATTTTCTGCCACTCTGACCAATGCCTTCCAGCACTGCACTGAAGGAGTAGGCCTGAAGTACAGAACTAATGGGAAACTCTTCAATTTGAGGTAACTGTGTGCCGTCACCAAGGTGAAGGGAACTGGGCTGCGTGACTTTCTCTTTGCTGGCAATTGTGCTCTGAATGCTAGTACAGAGCCAGAAATGCAAGCCAGTATGGACAAGTTTTCATCTGCATGCAGCAACTTCGGTCTTGCCATCAACATCAAGAAGACTGAGGTCATGTGCCAATCAGTTCCCCATGCTCCGTACACAGAACCATCCATCAGTGTAATTGGACAGAGACTGGAGACAGTAGACCACTTCACATACCTGGGCAGTACCCTTTCCCGAGCAGTGTCAATCCATCCTGAAGTAAACTGCAGAACTCTGAAAGCCAGCTCTGCCTTCAGCAGATTGCGCTCCAACATTTGGGAAATTGTAAAGGATCAGCCTACCAATGAAACTGAAGGTCTACCAAGCAGTAGTGCTTCCAACTCTGCTATATGCAAGCAAGAGGTGGACTGCCTACCGGAGTCATGCACAATGGCTCTATCACTTCCACATGTCCTGTCTGCGCAAGCTTCTGAGAATCAGATGCCAGGAAAAAAGTGCTGGATACTGAAGTCCTTTCCAGAACCAGTCTGCCGTCAGTAAATACACTGCTGATGATGAAAGCCCAGACCAGATGGGCTGGGTAAGTTGTCAGAATGTCGGATGAGCGCACCCCAAACAGCTCTTCCATAGAGAGCTCTCTCAGGGAAAGTGCTCCCATGGAGAACAAAGAAGCGGTTCAAGGACATGCTGAAGGCCTTCCTGACATCCATCGAGATCAACACCGCCACCTGGGAAACCCTCGTACTAAACCATCCTCATTCATAAAGGCTGCCAAACCTCTTTGGCGTACTGCTGTGGCTCAAATAAAGTGTGAGTTGCGCAAGTCCAGAGCTGCCCGCACATCACCGACAATGTCATCACATGTTTGCCTGACCTGTGACAGGACGTTCCATGCCCGAATCGGACTACTCAGTCATCTTCAGACGCACAGAGCCTGGTCAGCCAATCAATGAGATGATGAGGTCTTCATCAACAATGATTGACAAACATCATCATTGTATGCCACTCCACTCTATGCTAGTCCACTGCATGCCACTCTACTGTATGCCACTCCACTATATGCTATTCTACTGTATGCCACTCCAGTGTATGCTACTCCATTCTATGACAATCCACTGTATGCTATTCCACTATGTACTCCACTCCACTGTATGCCACTCCAGTCTAGGCCACTCCACTATACTCCTCTTCACTCGCACTTGCAGGTATGCTCCTCCACTGGACACTATTCCACTCTACAACATTTCACTGTATGCCACGCCACTTTACCCTATTCCACTGTATGCCACTCCATTCTATGCTATTCCGCTCTATCTCACTCCACTGTACACTACTCCAATCTACGGCACTCCACTGTACTCCAATCCACTGTACGCCACTCCACTGTACCCCACTCCACTGTACTCTATTCCGCTTTACGCAACTACACTCTGCGCCACACCACTATATGTTATTGCACTCTACCACACTCCACTTTACGCCACTCCAGTCTACACCACTCCACTGTACACTACTCCACTCAACGCTATTCTACTCTACGCCACTCCACTGTACAACACTCCACTTCATGGTATTCCACTGTATGCCACTGCACTCTATGCTATTCCACTGTAAGATACTCTACTCTATGCCAATCCACTCTATGCTATTCCACTGTACACCCCTCCACTGTACGCCATTCCACTCTATGCTATTCCACTGTACGCCATTCCACTCTATGCTACACCACTGAACACTACTCTACTCTACGCCAATCTACTCTACACTATTCCACTGTACCCAACTCCACTCTACCACATCCATACTTTGCTATTTAACTCTATACCACTCTACTGTACACCACTGTAGTGTATGTCACTACACTGTATGCCACTCCACTCCACACTATTTCACTCTAAGGCACTGCACTGTACGCCACTCCAATATATGCTATTCCACTGTATGCCACTCCACTCTACGCCACTCAACTGTAAGCTATTACGTTATATGGCTCTCCTACTCCTTTGTACGCTAGTCCACTGTACCCTATTCCACTCAATGCTATTCCGCTCTACCACACTCCAGTGTTAGACAATCCAGTTTAGGACACTCCACTCCACTGACTGCACCCCTCAACGATAAAGCCATTGACAGGATGCCCCAGGTTTCTCTCAATGACCCCATGGATGCTCCACCAGAAGAGGACAATGTGAAGATAGCCAGCAATCAGCTGTCAAGTGGCGAAGCCCCGGGGTCAGATGCCACATCTGCAGAATTTAGTCGGTGGTCCTATGCTGCTACGGAAACTCTCCGAGCTGTTTCAGTCCTTCTGGAAGCAAGAATCCATTCCACAGGAACTGAGAGGCACATGCATTGTACAACTCTATAAGAAGAAGGGTAATCGCCAGGTATGCGACAATCACAGTGGAATCTATCTGCTCTCGACAGCACAGAAAGTTCTTGCAAGAGTTCTGCTTAACCGTCTGATTACTGCCAGAAACACAGTGCGGCTTCCACAAGAGACGTGGAACCATTGACATGATCTTCACTGCACGTCAACTACAGGAGAAGTGTCAAGAGCAGAATCGTGTACTCTACACAACTTTTGTGGACCACACAAAAGCATTTGACACTGTCAGTTGTCATGGACTGTTGAAATTCAGCTGTCCTGATAGATTGATACTAATGGTACGGCAACTTGTTGTATGATGGAACCCCGCATGTATTTACCCTGCAGGCATTTACAACACAGTCACTACCCCGACTGCGACGTTACCAGGTGGTACTTTACCATGCAAGTTGTTACAACAACTTGCTTTAGGGGGCACTGGACTTTGGAATAGTATAAATCACTATTCCAACTCCAGTCTACGGTGTTGGACTTAAAAATGCCTTTACTACACAGGCACTACCCGACCGCAATGTTACCATGTGTTCCTTTACCACGCAAGTCGTTACAACAACTTGCCTTAGGGGGGGCTTGACTTTGGAATAGAGTAAATTACTATTCCAACTCCAGCCAGTGGATCAGTAGGGAAGATGTTGGACTTAAAATTCAACACCAGTCCAACAACGAGCCCCCAAAGCAAGTTGTTGTAACGACTTGCATGGTAAAGTAGCATGTAGTAATGTTGCAGTCGGTGTAGTGACTGCGTTGTAAAGGCAGGTCATTGTTGTGATTGCGGGGTAAAGGATGTTTCCCATGGTAACTTCATGAAGGTATGATGGCTCGTGTCCTGGATGATGGTGAAACATCTGAGGCCTTCCCAGTCACCAACTGCATCAAGCAAGGGTGTGTTCTAGCACCCACGCTGTTCAGCATAATATTTTCTGCCACTCTGACCAATGCCTTCCAGCACTGCACTGAAGGAGTAGGCCTGAAGTACAGAACTAATGAGAAACTCTTCAATTTGAGGTAACTGTGTGCCGTCACCAAGGTGAAGGGAACTGGGCTGCGTGACTTTCTCTTTGCTGGCAATTGTGCTCTGAATGCTAGTACAGAGCCAGAAATGCAAGCCAGTATGGACAAGTTTTCATCTGCATGCAGCAACTTCGGTCTTGCCATCAACATCAAGAAGACTGAGGTCATGTGCCAATCAGTTCCCCATGCTCCGTACACAGAACCATCCATCAGTGTAATTGGACAGAGACTGGAGACAGTAGACCACTTCACATACCTGGGCAGTACCCTTTCCCGAGCAGTGTCAATCCATCCTGAAGTAAACTGCAGAACTCTGAAAGCCAGCTCTGCCTTCAGCAGATTGCGCTCCAACATTTGGGAAATTGTAAAGGATTAGCCTACCAATGAAACTGAAGGTCTACCAAGCAGTAGTGCTTCCAACTCTGCTATATGCAAGCAAGAGGTGGACTGCCTACCGGAGTCATGCACAATGGCTCTATCACTTCCACATGTCCTGTCTGCGCAAGCTTCTGAGAATCAGATACCAGGAAAAAAGTGCTGGATACTGAAGTCCTTTCCAGAACCAGTCTGCCGTCAGTTAATACACTGCTGATGATGAAAGCCCAGACCAGATGGGCTGGGCAAGTTGTCAGAATGTCGGATGAGCGCACCCCCAGACAGCTCTTCCATAGAGAGCTCTCTCAGGGAAAGTGCTCCCATGGAGAGCAAAGAAGCGGTTCAAGGACATGCTGAAGGCCTCCCTGAAATCCATCGAGATCAACACCGCCACCTGGGAAACCCTCGTACTAAACCATCCTCATTCATAAAGGCTGCCAAACCTCTTTGGAGTACTGCTGTGGCTCAAAGAAAGTGTAAGTTGCGCAAGTCCAGAGCTGCCCGCACATCACCGACAAAGTCATCACATGTTTGCCTGACCTGTGACAGGACGTTCCATGCCGAATCGGACTACTCAGTCATCTTCGGACGCACAGAGCCTGGTCAGCCAATCAATGAGATGTTGAGGTCTTCATCAACAATGATTGACAAACATCATCATTGTATGCCACTCCACTCTACGCTATTCCACTATATGCCACTCCACTCTATTCTATTCCACTATATGGAACTCCACTATACAGTACTCCACTCTACACCACTCCAGTATATGCCGCATCACTGCACGCCACTCCACTGTACGCTATTCCACTGGATGCCACTCCACTCTACACTATTCCACTGTATGCCACGCCACTCTATGCCGCTGCTCTCAATGGCACTGTATGCCATAGGACTCTACAACACTCTATGCCACTCCACTGTACTTCACTCTTTGACAATTTCCCACACTAGGACACGGCATACCACTCCACTGTACGACACGCCACTCCACAACACTTTTTTCCACTCTATGCTACACCACTACACTGTACTCCACTCCACAGCACTGTACTATACGAGACACTACTTGATTATATCACACTTTAGTCCACTCTACACTATGCCACTTTACTCCACTGTTCGACAGTTTAACCCACTCCACACCACTGTAGGACACTCCAATGTATGCCGCTCCACTCTACAATACTCTACTCTGTAAAACTGCACTCTACAACACTCTACTACACTCTATGTCAATCAATGACACCGTACACTGTATGCCCCTGTGTTACACTGTATAACACTCTACTACACTCTGTGCCATTGTACGATGCTCTACTCAACTCTATGCCACTCCACGACACTCAACTCCATGACACTCAACTTCAAGACACTGCAGTCGACGACACTCCACTGTACGACACTCAACTGTACTGTACGACATGCCACTCCTCTGTACACCACGCCACTCCACTATACGACACGCCACTCCACTGTATAACACTTTACTCCACTATACGGAATGCCACTCCGCTCTACTCCACTCAACTCTATTTCACTCTACAACACTAGACTCCATGACACTATACTGTACAACATTGTCCTTCACTATATTCTATGACCCTGCACTTAACAACACTCAATTAAATTACAAGCGACACTACGACTGAAAATACATTTTAATTAAAAAATAAAAGCCATTTACATTTAATGAAAAAAACTAAGTTTAAAGCTAAGTTATAGTTAGGGAAACTTTATTTATTCTTTCTATACAAACCCAATTTAAACTATACAAACTTTAGAAATTCTAAAGTTATAACTTACATTTATAATGTACGCACCACCTTCAATTTACTGTATGTTGCGCACCTCCACACACAGACTTCTCGCACCACTCGACAAACTACATTAACAATAATGTTTACAAAAGCAATGACAAAACAAAGAATTGGGAAAACCAAAAGGCTGGCAGCTTATTGCAGACCTATTGACTTTGCCATGACATCCACTTTGTTATAATTCATTTCCCATTCTTTACGGTTTGTTATTTAAAATTCACAATCATCGCATTGGGGTCTACCATTGTCCTGGTCCTTTACCTTGAGTCATTGTTAGCACACGAAGGCTCATTTTTTTGCTGTTCTGGAAGTTTACATATGAGCAATCTACTAAAACATAGCCTATAGATAAGAGTAAGATTAGGCAGAAGAATTCCTGTGCCTGAAATGATCAAAAAGCGAAAAAAAGTTTTATAACTTCCACTGAAAAACTGCCAAGAGACAAATTCAGACCCAACCAGGTTGCCAATATTCAACGCTTTGCCTTTCACATCAAGTAGCCAATAATGCAGAGATATAACGATCTCAACAATAAAGGTAATCAGTTCCCCATACTACATTATCTCTCAAGACATACATTGTAAAACGAGTTCCTAATGCATACTATAGCACATAGTTTTGACATTTTGAAGGAATTTCATTATTCCAAAATGTTATTCTTATATATTTTCAAATAGTGCAAATGATGGATAAATCCATGGATGTTAGTAGAGGAGCTTCCACAATGCCCTTCTTTGCCAGGTCCTTCGTCAATATATAGAGCAAGTGCACAAATATTTCGCTCGGCATAAAGCATTACAGTTGGTCTCTAAGGCAAGTTTGTTATCACAGCTTATGATGATTTGAGACTAACAAGACAACGTTTTCAATATAGTATTGGGCCTGTTCGATGCATTCCAAACTGTGATACATAGGTAAATAAGTCATTGGACGCTCGCTTTCCCAGGAAAGGTTGATTGCCCAGGATCACACTTCGTGAATAAGTAGCTTACAGATAAGTAATGCAGGTAAATGCAAGCAGGAAATGTTAGTGTGCTCTTGCACGAACCATCTAATAAACATAGGGGCACATGCATCAAGATAAGGAATTGAGATTCCTTAATAGCAATTTTTAAGGAATCGCTATTTAGGAGTCGCAATTCCTTATGCATGTAGGAATCGCAAAATAAATAGCGATTCCTACACATTCCCTAATAGCGAATCACAAATTGCGATTCGCTATTAGGAAATTCATACCCATTCGTTCCTATGGGCCTTGAGGCCCATAGGAATGAATGGGAAAGCATTCGCAATTTGCGATTACCAAATAGGTAATCGCAAATTGTGAATGCAATTGCAAGGGTGCTAGGGGGCCTAAGGCCCCACTGATGTACCCCCAAAAAAGGTAAGTGTGCACATGTGGTGCACACAAATGCCCTAAGGGCATGTGTATGCGCCACATGGGACTTTGAAAAATGCAATTTTGTGCATTTTTCTGCGGATTTGCAAATTACCATCAACTTGAAGTTGATGGTAATTTGCAAATCCTTAACGCAAAGTCGCATTTTCAAAATGGTTCATGCATTGCATTTAGGGAATCGCAAATTGCGATTCCCTAAATGCATTAGCAAAATAGGTAATAGCAAAAATTGCGATTACCTATTTTGCGAATGCATTTGTGTTTGATGCATCGGAAATGGCTTTTTACCGGTCGCAAACGGGCCGATTCTGGTAAAAAGCTTGATGCATGTGCCCCATGGTCCTTATGAACAAGGAGTACCATTTCCTTACTGTTTGCTAGTGTAGTAGTATTGATGCTCCTTCGTTGCCATGTTTTGGTGTTTTTTCTGAATGAAAGAATATATAATGCTCTGGAATCCGTGATCTGTAGGAGGAAGCACTAGATTAATTTACCAACTGTACTGTTTTCATGCTATCACAAGTCCTTTTCCAGAAATGTGTTTCCTTTTCCATCAAATTATGAATGAAGATATTCCTTCTCGTCTGTGCATAAACTAAGATTATTGGCTTTTCCTTCACTAGATGGCACCAGCGAAGTAGAAATCTTCAGCAGAACACTATTTGGTGAGAAGGGTTGTTTGCTGAAATGGAGTATTAAGAGAACATTCTTGGAGTATTAAGAGAACATTCTTTGTGTTGGTTCAAAATAAAAGTAACCCTACAGTGCAGCAGAAATTGCAACAGAAGATATATGTGTAAGCAACAAGTGTGACATGCGTGAGTAACCAATGCGGTGCGGTCTATAGACCAAGATTTGAGGGCCCAATTCTCAAATCAGGAGCAAATTTATAGGTGTTCGCATAAGATCTGCAAAGTGTTCTGTACTTTATGGGATTCTAAAAAACAAAAAAAAGCCTGCATAATGCCTGGAAAGCTATTCAAGTCCAGATTTCAAGGTGTAGTCAATTTCCAATACACTTCATTTCCGAACACTGTGCAAATATGTTTGCACAGTCATTAGAATTACGAGTTATATGATAATTATCACAACCTCACAATTTTCCCCAGATAAATTCCAGTAGGTCAATCTCTGCCCCACTTTTTCATGGAAAAAGTACAATAAAAAGAGCAAAACGTGGAATTCTGCATGTTAAATACCCATTCCTCGTGTCATGCCTGATTTGCAAGTTAAAACATCAGAATAGGAGGTATTTACTACATGTAGTAAATACCTTACTCCTTGGTAATGGTATTTGGCACGTGTGGTAAATGTCTCACACACTTCACCTAACCTGTAATGAAAGCTTTACGGTTACAGATTGTCTCTAACAAGATAAATATTTATTCAGGAATTTTTATAAAGCAATTAAAATAAACCAATGAAATTCAAATTATAAAATAATTTTGACAAAACTTAGTGCACCAGACCTCCCCATATCTGTCTCCATGCATCTGCCATTTGCAGGTCTCTTACTGGATAATGTCTATACTAACTGATCGAAGGTCCGCGGCTGATGTAGCAGGGAATTACATTTTTAAATATCCAGGTCTTTAGCTCCAATTGCATTTGAGGATGATATACAGAGTATTGAATGAGACCCTTCGTTCCAGTGGGAGCCACCAGAGAGCTTTCAATTTTGCATAGTGTTCCAAAGTTTCAGGCAAAGTCTGGGTGCGAGATTTTGAAGTTTTTTCAATCTGTCTGTGAGCTTTTTGGAGACCTTTATAAACTATTTGACAGTAGTCTAGTCATCCAATCTCTATGGCCCTAGGCTTCTAAAGTGATTATTTGTTTTATTGCGGGGTATGTTCTCTGTTTTTGTCTACATTCAACCAGAGGAGGTTTTCTTTCATCCAGTGAAAGGCAGGGTCTTAGTATTCCTTGTGGTATGTATGACTCCCAGAACTATTGCACAATCAGATATGGATTCAAGTGTCGCAAGAGTAGATCTGCAAGCGTGCCTGATCACACTGCATTATGTGCGTTAGTGGGAGCAATCAAATAGGGTTACCAAAAGAACAGGACTGTGAGACACTGAATGTCATGCTTCTTACTGAGAATCATTCCAAAACAATAATCACCTGGTTATTGAGAAAGGAGTAGATCCACTTCAAGGCCATACCAGATACCACTGTCGATTTGATCAGAGTTTTGAAGAGGAGGTTGTGTGATCCACAGGAGTGTAGGTTGCATATTCATCACGGAGTGTGAGGGTATTGTGCTTTCCTTCTTCTAGTGTGATGCCAGCACCCAATGTTTGCAAGTGCTGTCTGTGTAGCCCTTAAGGGGCTGGGGCCTGGTTGCAGATTGTAGAGATGTTTATGCCTCCTGTATTTTTGTAGTTGATTAGACTTTCTCCAATAAGATCCCTTGAAGAATGATATGTTTAGATGCCAACAAGTATCAGGAAGAACTCCTTCATGGGGGCTGTGGGACATGAGTCAGTCTGCGAGATAAAAATTGAGATTTTTATAACAAGGACTGGCGCCAAAGTATAGTCACAAAAGGAAAGGTCTGAAAAGATTTTAGGAGAGCCTCAAAAATGCAGAGAAGCACAAGGAGAAGTCTTCAAGGGTGAATCATCATTTCCTAGCGGATGCCAAAGTTTTGCTTCATTTGGTGTTTTGTTGATATGTGAATTTTTGGGCCCTGGGCCCACATGAGTGATGAATAACTACACAGACACTGCTTATGTGGTAACTAAAACTGGTCTCAAACACGTGCGCCTGTGCCCTTTTATTAGCAGGGTCACCTGACTGGTGACGCCTGTGTTGGATAGTTGTGGGGTGGGTATTAGTACTGCCCCCAGGGAGAGGGCTGCTGCATCCATCAGGACACTACATTCCTCTCAAAATCCAAAAGAAAAACAAGCGTAGTCCAACCTTAGTAAACACACAAAAGTAAAACTGTATACCACATGGTTCATCAGTCTTTGGAGTTAAATTAGCAGGATAGCAGTAGACACGTGGTATGATGAAGCTGTCTGCCCCATGACATCTCTGCTCACCTTCATAATTTAACTTGAGCGGGTCAGGACACGAACGCTGGTTCAGAGACGTCGGGGACCTTCTGGCAATATACCAGATGGAATAATGTCCCATAGTCTGGAGTTGGTTCACTCTGCTGACACTCAGGACCACCTGTGGTTGGCGTCAATAATTCAAAACATGGTGCGTCAGGAGCATTGTCAGAGTCCACCGTAAAGTGTTAATCGCAAAACATACTTTGGTGATATTGCTTGGCTTGTTGAAGGCAGTTGTGTCATGCTGCAATGTTTTGGAGTCTCCTCTGCAGGGTCCAGCTCCCTCCCAGAATCCCTTGATGGAGCAGTGTCAAGTCCACCTCTAGCGCTTGTGGAGGCCCCTGGGATGGGCTGCCATGGGACTGCTTGTGGTCTGCCGGGGCTGCCTGTGTGCTGTGTCTGGTCCACTGCAAGACCGCTGAGGAGCCACTGCCTAGTCACTCGTACAACCCCAGGGGTAAACAAGTCCTGGTCAAGACTCACTCTTGCCACCGGGACCAGGATGCATGCCGGGTGAGCAGGTAGTCTCTGGCTGACTGACTCTTCAGAGTGTCACTGGTGCATCATATCTGTAGGCATGGCAACAGTGTTGGACTCCACTCTGGTTATTCAATGCTGCATGGGTAGTAGTGATGTTGCACAGGACAGGCATGCTCATGCTGTGGGTGCCAGTCATCTGGTGAACCTGTACGATCTAGGTGGATGACTTGCCTTGATGGTTGAAGGCATTCTTTCTTGAGCCGTCACCAGCTTGGATTGATGGTGGCCAGATGCCTACATTCTTTCTTAGTGGAGACATCTGCATCCTTGTCCTAGATGCTCTGGGTTGCTGAGCTGTCTGTGACTGGCTGGTTATGTTGTGAAGCATGGGGCAGAGACTCTGTTTGCCCATTCTTGCGTCTTACTCCCTGTTCTCTCGCTGGGCTTGGGGCAGAGACTCGCTTTGCGCATGCTTGCGGCTTACACGCAATTTGCCCACTGTGCTGTTGCTAGGATGTCCTTGTATCACCTTGGTGGCTGTTCGTGTGGATGAATGCATTCTGTCCATGGCTCGAGTCCTCTTGAGCGCACCTTTCAGGCCTGGCCACTCTTGATCTTACCTTGGCTTTGTCGGTGGTCAGGTTTCCCAGTGTGAACCAGCAGGTCTCACTTACACTTCATCCTCTTCTTTCTCCTTGGTGCTTCGGCATGCACCTTCTTTTCAATGATTCAGTTGAGACTTTTCATTGCTAGAGTCTCCTCTTCTGGGTGCAGGAGAATATGGTCCTAGTATCTGGACCACAGTGGTGGCGTTGCGTGCCTCTATCCACTTTCTGGTCCGGCTCACTTTTCTTGGGCTTCCCAGTGCCTGGGAAATCTGCCCACCTGGCAGATGCAGACAGTCATTATGGTGGCTCGGGGGTATGTAAATTCAGTCTCTGTAATGGATGGGGCTCTGTAGGTTGCACCTCGTGCTCAGGATCTCCTCTTGTCAGGCCTCCACTCCTTCATTGCACAGAGGCCAGGGTCTGAGAGCTTTTCTCCCTTTTGCTGCTCAGCTCATTCACTCCTCTCCTCACCTCATTGAGGAAACAGGCTCTTGTCTGCTTCCTTTCTGGAGCTGCCACAATGTAGTAGCGGTCTCTCCTTCCAGCTCATCAGACTGTACTTGGGTGTCTCTGGGACCCACTGCTGCTGTCCGCACTTATTGGTATTAGGAATAGCATTTGATGCTGCAGCTGTTTGCTTTGATGGAGTGTGTAATACAGGCAGTTTGTGGGCTTTGGGCTGTTGGCTATTTTACTTTTCCTGGGCTTGACCTGCAGTGCTCTGTGTGGTGCTTTGTGCACCTTGTGTTGGGCGTTTGCCTCTGCTGTGTCTGAGGTTATCAGGCAGCCACCAGGAAGCGCGTGGTGTCCTCTGTACACATTCTGGCTTGTGTGTCCCACCCACTCTGGGCTCCTCTGCTGCCCTGCTATGTGGTTGAGTTAGGTGGGGAATTGCAACTCCGTGCCTTTCCTCTTATGAAGACACCAGCCATTTAGGAAAAACTGGTGGGGACCTGAGACATAACCTGCATCTCTCTCTTCCATGGCATCCCCCGGTTTTTCTGGTGCTGGTTCCTTATCACTCAGTTCATTGTTGAGGGCAAGGGCGCCCCTCAGTGGCCCTGATGGTGCATCATGCTGCCTCTTCTGATATGGGTCTCGGTCTTCCCGCCGTATCGGGCACCGCACCAGTACTGTAGGCATGAATGCAGGCTCACTCCTGTTGCGGTTTCTCAGTAAAATGCTCCTTGCACTACACATACTCCATCCCCTCTCTCTCGCTGAGGGCACTATACCTGGACTCTATCCCCTCCACTGCACAGACAAACAGCTACCAGGCAGCATGCGGTGGAAGCAGGTGACCACCAGGGACTGCGTCGCGCTCTCCTTGCTTACGTATGCAGGGCTGACCTTCCACCTGGCTTGGGCTTGCCAGCGGCTTGCTCACATTTAAGGGGGACAAGATAGGGGGATGTTTTCTACTCTGGTGTGTCAGTGCTGATGCCCAGCTCCTGCTGCTTCCTTTGCTCTAATGGAGGCTCTTGCTGCCATGCAATGGCTGGATTAGTCGAGTTGCTGCTGGCTCGGGCACTATTTGTCTGTTGGATCCTTCGCCCACTCCTCTGACCTCATTGTTGCTCCACTGTTGGTGAGTGTGGTCAGAGCTGGGGGTCTTTAATGGGAGTTCACAGGTCTCCCCTGTGCTTGTGGGGATGGCAAGCGGACTCCAGGGGGTACTCAATGCTCGGTGCCTCACTCGTCACTGGTTCTCTGTTCCCGTTGGTTCCTGTGTCGGTCTGCTGGCTGCTTCACTTTGTTTTATTTGATTACGCTGGGTAGTTTCTGCCCTTGTCCAGCACTTTCCTTAATTAGCACGGTCGACCCGGAGTCATTTCTCTGTGTGCAGTAGGCCAACCTGTGCTGGCAGTCTTTGCTTCTCTGGGCCGGACGCACTCGTCCCAGCCTCGCACAGTGCTGACACTCCTGTCCTGGACTGTCGCATTAGGCAGCCTGGTCCTGCTGGGGAAATGTTTGGTTGCTGATTTCCCAGTTGCTGTGGCTTCACTTGCCTTCCTTTTGCTGGCAGAGGGCTGGCATAGCATTAGAATCTAGCTGGTCTCTTCTGATCAGCAGTGTCACCAAGTGGCCACTAGGGGTGTGTGGTGTGCTCTTTGCTCCCATCGTGGCTTCTTCTATTCACGATAGTGCCACATCACATTTGCCTGCAAATTTCAAATGGTGTTGCAGGGCTGTCGCATTAATGACACCCAGCCGGCCTCTTATCATCCCCAGCAATTTCTTTTCGGGCGGGGCCAAAACACTACACAGTGTCCATCGGCAGACCCAACAGCTCTCGCCAGGCAATCGGGCAGTCTTCAGGAACGTATGGCATTACGGGTGCACCTCTGCTGGCTTAGTCGGTGGGTGTCTCTGGGACCAACTGGGTGGAGAGGCAAGGTCGGGGTACGGTTTTTAACCGTCCTCGTCGCCAATGTGAAGTTGTGGGCCCTGGGCCCACATGAGTGATTAATAACAACAAAGCTTATGTGGTAACTAAAACTGGCCTCAAACATGTGCGCCCTGTCCCTTTTTTTAGCAGGGTCACCTGACTGGTGACGCTTGTGATGGATAGTTGTGGGGTGAGTATTGGGACTGCCCCCAGGGAGGGGGCTGCTGCATGACGTGTCCAGCAGGACACTACAGAGAGGAGTTGGCCTAACGGCTAGGGCGGTCGACCTCGAATCTGGGGAACTGGGTTAGAGTCTCGGCAATGACGCTGAACATCCTGTGATTCTGGGCCAATCACTTAATCTCCCCGTGCCCAACAAAAATGAATGTGTCCTCATGTAACGCAACTGGTGCCAGTAGCGGCTCGTGGAGGGAGTGCTGCGGGCGGTGGGGCGGGGCGGGGGAGGAGCAGGGTGGGGGGTAGTAAACTACGGCATACGGCCGAATAGAGGTAAGTAAACAAATAAATAAATAAAACGAATTTCGTTGCGCGCGCTGCATCGCATTTGGCAATACAGCGCGCGCAATGAAATTCGTTTTATTTATTTATTTGTTTACTTACCTCTGTTCGGCCGTATGCCGTAGTTTACTACCCCCCACCCTGCTCCTCCCCCGCCCCACCGACCCGCAGCACTCCCTCCACGAGCCGCTACTGACTGGTGCTCATGTAAAGCGCTCTGATACCCGATACCTTCGGGTCAAGTTCGCGCTATATAAAACTCCGTAAAAAAAAAAAACTATAGGAGAAGTCTGAAAGGATTATAAGAGAGCCTCAAAAAATGCAGCGAAGCACAGGGAGGAGTCTTCAAGGCTTCTTGAACCATCATTTCCTAGTGGATGTCAAAGATTTCTTTTGCTTGATTTGGTGTTTTATTGATACATTTGATAGAACTTGTGGCTTGTTTGAAGGCGCTGTGGCAGTCTCTTGTAGTGTGGCATGTACTCCCTGGTTTGTGACTTGCATCATTGGAGTTTCAGGTTGCAGCAGTCTCATTTCCATTAGGCCAGTGTTCTATTTTTTACCAATTAGGGCAAACATCTTTCTGGGAGCGTTAGTAATGCTGTGGTACAAACTAGTTTGTAGATCCTCTGGACAAGAGTCGTTATGCTGGTTCAGTTTTGATTGCTCTCTTCAAAGCGTGAATTCTTCCTTAGGATGTGGTGCTTCTTCATAATGGATTTAGCTTCGGTCCTCTTGTGTAGTATACATCAGTAGAGCACGTTTGAGAGATAGTTAGGGCCTGATGTATCAAGCAATTTTACGGTTGCAAAGATCAAATTTGAGCCTTTGCCACCGCTTTTTGAAATGTACAAACCCATTTTGTGATTGGGTAACATGTTACCTAATCGCAATTTGGGTTTTAGAATAATACAGAATCAGTATTTGGAAGTGACATGTAAAGGGCGTCCTATCCAAATACAGATTCTTTAGCTTATTATTTAATGTTTTGCAACCAATATCTGGTCGCAAAACATTATTTTTTTTGCCACTAAATCAAAAGTAGTAGTGAGCATTCGCAAACGCAAAGGGGTTCCCTAGGGGCACCTTTTCCTTTGTGAATGTCCCCAAAAATGTATTAAATGTAGCCCTTTATCCTTTTAGGAAAATGGGCTGCATTTTTAAAAAAAGATTGCTTTATTCAAAAGCAATCACAGACATGGTGGTCTGCTGACCCCAGAAGGCCACCATATAACCAATCGTAGAGGGTCTCAATTTGCAACCTACCTCATGCATATTAATGAGGTATGTTGAATTGCGACCCACTATGAATAGGTATTTTGTGAACCAAAACATTAATACATAGGTTGGTTCGCAAAATACCAATGCGTTCAGTAGAAGTTGGTGTGCAAATTGCACCCACCTCTACCGAATGTATTTTAGTAGATTCCAATTAAGAAATGGCAAATTGCAAATCGTTATTTGATACAATTTACGATTTCTTAATAGGAATCTTAATACATCAGGCACAAGGTACTGCAGACCCTATGGAAGGGTGCTTAAAAAATGGTTAAAGGTACCACTAGGTTGGTAATTTTGAGTAAGTACTGCAGAACTTATGGATGGTCCACTGGGAATTGTTAACCATTAGGACTTCTGTAGATTTTAATAAGATCACACTAACAGTTTTCATCTTGTTATTAAAGACGGCCTGGGAGGATTTTTTGTCATATATAGTGATTAAGGGAGTTCCACAAGCTGGGTGCATTTACTCTGAAGAATTGCTCAAGACTCCTTTTCTTTTTGCACAAGGGTGTAATAAATAGGGTTGTTGGTTGAGGTAGTAATTACCCACCTCAGGCAATAATAGCAATCTTTGCCAGGGTGGACCATTAAAGTCACTAAATAAAAGTGAGCTCAACACCGTGGTAGCTATGGGACAGAGCAGACAGGCTTTAGTTAAAAGCAATGTGAAAAGTGTATGTAAAGTATTTATGCAGTACTAAAACGGAATAAAGTTGAAATACAAAGCAATAAAAAAAGAGTAATAAATTCAATTAGGGGAACTGAAGATATGTTTTTTAAAGTTTTTAGTTTTTATGCTGCTCTAAAAGATCAATGAAAATAGAGTAAAATTTAATAAACACAATTACAATTTAGCGAACTAGGGATATACATTTTTAAAGTTTTAAGTAAGACTTGCGCCAAGGAGCACAAAGTTCCAATGATAGTCAATGGTTGCAGTAGAACAGGACCTAGGTGCAATTTTACGCTGACCACAATGGAGTGCGGGTAGGATATACTAAGCAGGTTTCTCCAGGTCAAAGACTTTACCTTGTGACTTTAGACCTTCAAGCCTCATTCCACCACAGAATGACTTCTGAAGTCCCCACGACATCAGCCAATTCCAGGTTCAGTTGTCATTGATCAACTAAGCAGTTGCAGGGAAGGTATCTTGTAGCTTGTTGCATCCCTGTAGCTATAACAGGAGGTCTGCCTTTGACCATCGGAGTCCCCTTCTTTTTACCCGTTACAAGAGAGATAGCATATTCAAAGCCCATGGTACTTCTCAGGTTGCAAGTAGCAGGCTCAGTCCTATTCTGATATTCTTCAGATCCAGGAGTGAGTGCCTGGGTGTGCCACATTTATGCCTGGCACAAGTTAGTGGGTGGGAATGCCACTGGGAACGCCCTAACCAATGGGGTAAAAGTTACCGGGGCTAACCCTACCCACTTTGGGCATTTTTAAGTCTTCGGCAACACAAAACATGGGCTCTGAGGGCTGGAATTGTAGGTAGGAAGTGAACTATGGGAATCCCAGGGCCCTCCCATATCCAACACCAAAATCTAGTTTTAGGCAGTTCCTCTACCCCCAACAAACTTAGAGGCAGAAATTAGGTAACTTTAAAGCTGAGCTTTCTGCAACCAGACAGTGGATACACACAAAGTGTTTTACCTCCTTTAAAGTGTGCCCCAAACAATATGTATAAAACCCAGGAAGGCCTGTCAAACAGGATGTGACATTTAAGAAGGATTTGACATGCCAATGTCAAAGAGGATGCTTACAGCCCCACCATGGTGTTCATTCTAAACCAGTTCTATGGCAGCTCTCCCTCCAACTGGGTTAGGGCCTGGTTAACTAGACAAAAGTGAAAGCAGGACCAGGTGTGAGCTACATCTGCCTGTGACAGGGCAATCCATTTGAAGTGCATCAAGGGTCTGGGCACAGCCCCCAGGCCATCCTGTCAAGGGAAGGCTCCCCACACCAAAGGCCCATTGTCCCTGTCCTGGGAGGAGTCCACACTTCACCACAGAGAAGTCATCAAGCTGCCAGGTGATAGTTGAATACGTACAGAAACACCTCCAGAGGCTTTAACCAGGAAAAGGTAACTTTTTAAAGTATGTTTTCTTTAATAGATAGACAAAATTTAATTTGACTTTACAATTAAAATGGATTTTGTTTGACTATTAAAAAGAGTCCTTGAAATATTCCCATGAAATGTTCCCAATCCAGAATTCATATCATACAGTGTTATCATGTAATCTAGCATTTCCCTGTGACAGCAGTAGCTTTGCTACAGTGAATGTATATATTGTGCTTTTTCACTGCAAGGATATGTGGAATATTAAACTTCTACATGTCCTACTTTTAAATACCATGTACCCTACCCTATGAGCAATAGGTGCCTTAGGAGTGACTTATTAACTTTTAAAGGCTAAGTTTAGACCTGTCAAAAGGGTTCATTTGACACATTGAATTGGCAGTTTAAAACTGCACAACCAGGCTACAGTGGTAGGCTTGGAGACATGCTCTATTCTGTCACTGTAGTGGTTGGCACAATGAGAGTCACAGCTCATGGGTGAGATTTAACTTACAGACCCGGAGTACCCTGTGGGTGCCTTTATACTAGGGACTTATAGGTAAGTTAAATATGCCAATCAGGAGTATACCAATTTTACCATGTTGTAACAAGTATCTCTTTACCACTGGATAGCAAGGTAAAGTGCACAGAGTTCTATAACTAGCAGAAATAGTGTTCAGCAAAAGGCAAAAAAAAGGCAGGCTGACCCTGCAGAAAATTACAAGTTTTACAACACAAGGTATTCCAACATAAGGGTATCTGCACTACAAAGTTGACACTGGCTGTCAGAGATCACCAGTTATTTGAGAGATATTTCAGAGTCTTAAAGTGGAGAAATTTGTGTATAACGGTGGCCAGCTTTAAGTTACTATTTGCTTTGGTCGGGATCCAGTTCAAGAATAAAAAATAGATGTGATTTTGCTCAATTTCCTGCCACCGAAGTCTAGCCTCACTGAGGCATGAAGAGCTGGTTTCAAGGTTGCAAGGTGCAACCTCGATATACTTGTTAGCAAGGAACTGTCATAGTTTAACCTAGATAGGACTAAAGACTGGACAGCTTGTTTAATGTATTCAACTGGAAAGGAAAGTTTAATTCCACATAGAAGTCTCATTTGTAGGTAAGTTTCTTTACATAAGGTGTTGATGTTGGCTTGAATGTTGAGATTCTCCTCTAAATGTAAACACAGGGATTTTGGGGAATTAATAATGGAAGAATAAAGGCATTTAGCAAAGGATTGCACCAGTGAGTGAAATACAAAAGAATTCACTTTCTTGAAGGTTTGCTTTTATGGTGATGGTTGGTCATCTATCATTGAATTTTAATCAAGAATTTAGTGTGGTATTCAATGCCTTTTGGAAAGGATGCTTTCTGAAACAGCTGTGTCATCATTATAAAAGTGAAAGTTTGAAGCCTTTTATCTGATGCCCGTATGTTCGATGTACAGATTGAAAAGGGTGAGCAAGAGTACAGAGACACTGGGAACCCCTTTTGAAGTGGGCTGGATTTGGAGGTGCAATTCAAGATTTTTATAGCTCAGCAACTGTTGTCAAGGTATAACGAGAACCCCATTAAGACTCATTCTCTCATCAAGAATCTTAAGAAGCATGGGGTGGTTGATGGTACCAAACGTCGTGGAGAGATCGAGGAAGGTGTAAATGCAGCAGTCTCATTTGCCCAGAATAAGGAGTGTGCTGTCAACAATTTGAAGCATAACAGTCTCAGTGCTATAGCCCAGATTGAAAGTCATCTAGAGGAATATTGTTGCAAATTATTTGATTTAGTTGGTTTTGAACACAGCTTTCCAGGTCTTGGCCAGACGTGATAGGGTTGGCACCAGGCAATGGTTCTTCAAATCCCCAGGGTCCGCAAATGGGAGTAACTTGACAAATTTTCAGGCATCAGGTACGATGCCCTGAGACAGTGAAGAATTCATTAGGATGGTCCAGAATTGTAGTATGGAGGAACTGGCTAACTTAAAGATAGGCACAGGTATGGGATCTGTGAAGTGAGTAGAGGGTCTCAGTTTATCTATTATTTTGAACAGCACTGCTTTTGTGTTTTTTTTCTGAATTCAGTCCAGATGACTGAAGATTTCTGAAGGGATTTATAACTTCTGCCATTTGACTGCTTTTATCACTTATTTTGGTAGTTTTGAGGACTATCATGCAGATGTTTTTTGTTTTTGCCGCTTCAGTCTTTTAGGGGGCAACTTCATGGATTATAAAGAAAACATTTCCCTATACCCTCCAAAACGAGTTAGCGATTGGGTCTTTTCCACGCTTAATCCAGCATTTTTATATCTAAAGTGAAACGCACAAATAAGGTAAGAAATCCATTGAGAATATTTGTGCTCGAATCAGAGACATATTTTTATAAATCACAAATCTATTCTTTATATGTATGCTCCTACATCTATAAATCTGGAGTAGATTTTATGAATATCAAAAAACGTCCAATGCAACACTCATGGAAATATAAGAATGTCATACATTTCTATTATTAATCCTACTGTGTCACGCTTACCATGTAGATTATATTGTACAAGAACAATCCACATAGGAGAAATGTGTATTTGCATATTAACTGTTTTTCCCTTTTTGTGCACAGGAAGGCAAACTATTTATTCCAGTGGAGAAACTCTTTCATCTTAATATGGGTGTGCTCTTTTCCCTTTCCCACCCTTCGAAGAAACTCACTTTCTTCAGGATTCTTTTCCATGTTTTACAAGGGGTTACAAAGATACACCTTTGCAGGTGTTCACAAGACCTTGCATATCCACCATCTTCTCCCATAAACACATTTTCTCTCCATTTCTCTCTGTCATCGTAGACTTACTCCTGAGGAAAGCATCACCAACTAACTTTTAACAACTAACTTTTCCTCATGATTAATATGACTGTTATTTGTAAAACTATGCATCATTCTGGGAATCAGGATATTCTAGATACTAAAAGAAATAAAACAGTTTGGGCACCACCCCATTATGTATTGAGGAAAACGTCTGGCTAATCCAACCCTGTATTGATACACATAACATTATGGTTATGTTGATGCTCACCAGATTCCCAGTAGCCAGATCATTGCTCCTAATACCCTACAAACACCCATGAAACCATCACTAAACATAAGCCTACAATAGTTCATAATCTGCAATGCAGGCAGATTTTCACCAGTAGTTAGTAGACTTTGCTTTCATAAAATCCTGCCAATTCTGCAAATCATGATATGAGAGCTCAACTGCTGATTTGACTTTTTTTGCAGTAAGTTGCACATACAACTTAAATCATTGTGGAAATCAGGTACGGAATGCCAATGCAATCTTAAATTTCCTGGTATCGTCTGAAAAGCAACATTAAGTCACTTAGTAATGGTAAGATTACATGTAGAAAGAAGCTGAAGACCTAGGACTACAGACAGAATGAAGCACAGCAATCACACTCTTTCTTAAGGGGCAGCATGCTTTTGTATTGAGGTGTGGACTCGTTCTTACCTATAGGAACTGTTGGTATGGAGATCCAAGGAGAAGTCACTGGTAAAGAGCAATGACCACTGTTGCAGGCCTACACGGATTGAAATCGCGGAATGCCGAAGGACTTTCATGGATAATTGAGTATGTGGGGCTTGGCCAAGTGGCACGAAAGGTGGCCACATGCTTCTGAGCCCCGTGTGGTCACCAAGGTGCAACGTATCACAGCTCCTTCTTAAGCTGTTTTAATTGATGCTCTTCGGTTGTCGTCTGCTCAGTAAGACCTAACCTCTCCTCTGGTGAATTCCTCAACTGAATATGTGAAGAAATGGATGTTTTTTAAGGATGGTGGATTTCAACGGCAATTTTGTATTCACTTCAGCTCCAGGCAATTGCACACTTTTAAAGCCTTATAGCTCATGTTTTTTTAAGCTTCGTTCAATGTTTTCCATTCACAATATAAACAGAATGGTTTAAACTCCTTATAGGTGAGTTGTTATTGGAAATGAATGAGAATTTTTGATATGTGTTTGATGACGACTGAGTTCTGCCGCCAATATATTTTGTGCAAGTAAAATTCTTATTAACAGTTTCTTTTTTGAAAAAACTACTTAATCAATTAATTTTATTGGGATATATGGGAAAATATATTTAGAAAACTGACTGTCTGCTGCAATAACATTTTACTCTTAGCATTGAACGTGTGTCGTTTCAGTGTTACTTACATATACATTTTTACTAGTGTTCTCTGTAAAACTCTCGCCCTCGTGAAAAAGACATCTTTACTTTTATTAAGGTTTTCTTTTATGGCCAGAACTCAACAGTTATCGTGATTTTTCACTCAAACCCAATTTTTGTGAAAATAGCACATGCATCTCATTTGAATATAAAGTCTCACTCTGCATCCTCTAGGACCAAACCAAAGAGACTCAAAAATTACACCCCATCTACTATTGCATCATCAAACAATCTGGTCTTGGACACTATCTTAGACATAATTAGAGCAGTGCAGCCTTTTATGATTCTGCTAACATTATGTTGCAGCAGACTGAAGACAGGTAGGTGCTGATGGAAAAATAGATTTCTTAATTGGAATCACCAACTACATGACGAACAGACTAGGATAAACATAATTGAACATGTGATCAATCAACTGCAAAAACACTCATAGGATCTGGAAAATCCCAACCGACTTAACAACCTCCATCTGATATGGTCTACCAGGAGGCATGAAAGGACATGACAAGTTATCCTTTTAAAACCTTTCTTCTGGATTTGCTTGATATCCGCACATATTCACTTCTCATGATTCAGAAAGCTCATTGGCTTGGCCCTAGAGCTGATTCATCTCTAAAACCAAGGGGTATCATAATGCTATTTCTAGACTACACTGATTTATTATGCATGATTATAGCTGCTAAAATGAAGAAAAAGTAGTCATGGTCTGGCCAAAACATACATATTTCTCAAAATTGATCAAATACTTCTAACACCCGGAAAAAATTTTTTGGGGCCTTGCATCCTTTGTTGAGGCAATTAAACATTTAATTGGGCATCTTACATCCTTGCATCAGCCAAGTCATCCATAATGATGTTATCAAGTCATTTGAGCAACCTGCAAAAGTGAAATAAAATCTACATGGCTTTTTCTCTTCTCATATGAATACTTTACCACCTAAATCTTAACTTGTATTTCACATCCTATAGGAGTCTAAGGGCCAGATGTACGATTGTTTTTTGCGGTCATAAACTGAAAATTGGCCTGTTTGCGACTTCAAAATTGATCTGGCCCATGTACAAACCCTATTTTGCAAGTCGGTAACCAATTACTGACTCGCAAAATAGGTTTGTGACTCACTATTAGGAAGGGGCGTGCCAAGGGCTTCCCTTCCTAATAGCGAGTCCAAATGGAATGTACCATTGTTTTGTGACTGCATTTGTAGTTGCAAAACACAGCCTGCCCTTAAAAAATGAAACTGAAAAGTTTCATTTTTCTTTTTTAAATGCATCCCGTTTTCCTTTAAGGAAAATGGGCTGCATTAAAAAAAAACTGCTTTATTAAAAAGCAGTCACAGACATGGTGGTCTGCTGACCCCAGCAGGCCACCATCTCTGGAAGTGCTCTGGAAGTGCTAGCCATTCCTATTGGGGTCGTCAATAGCACCTGCCTCATGACTATTAATGAGGAAGGCAATTTGCGACCCCATTAGGAATCGCTAACAGTGTCTGAGACACTGTTGTAAATTGCATTTTGTGAGTCGCAAAGCGACGCAATTTGTGACTCGCATAATGTAAGGGTCGTACATCTGGCCCTAAATTATTTTCAATTTACATTATATATTCTCTAGTGTCCATCTTTCATGTTGCTGCTACACATAGTGTTATTTTTTTCATTTTCTCTTCAGATCTGAGTTCAGCCCCTTGTTCTGCTTTTATATTGTTTCATCCTACACTTTTTACTCTTTTTTCTTCTTCTCCATATATTTCTTTCTTTCTTATGCTCTTTTATCGCATCCTGCTTTCTTCCATCTTTTTTAATTCTATTTGTCCTTCGTTTAATTTAATGGTTGTCATCTGTTATTTTTTTCTACCCTCATTATCAAAGTTGCATCCCAGAATGTCCGTGAGCTTGGCAATCCTGTCAAACATCAAAAATTACTGTCACATCTTTCTAAACAAAATGCATGCTGCCTTTTTACAAGAAACACATTGTACTGCTGGTGAATCTCAGGAATGATGAAGATGTTGGGTGGGGAATGTTTATTCTCCTGCTTTTGATAACAAAATGTGGTTGTGCTATATTATTTCACAAGTCTTTGAAACTTGTAATACTTTCTTGGGAAAGTGATGATGAGGGTTGATGGGTTTTAATTACTGTTGAACTTAACAAGGTTATTCTTTCTCTTTTTACATCTCCCAGTAAAATCTGATTAGTTATATTTGAATATAATTAAAGTAAAATTAGGCTCCATCCTAATTCTAATATTATTTTTGGGGGAGATTTTATTGAAATACATGATTGATTTATGGATCTCAAATTGCAATTTAAATTTAAACCGGATAAATCACATGTCATTAAGACGACTATTACATCACATTCATCATTTAAATCATAGTGTTCCTATAATCCAGACTGCCAGATTGTTTGGAATACTCTTTTTTACTCCTTCCCATAGTTTCCCTCACTACAATAGATTACATTTTTGTTTCATGTACACTTTTACATTGCTTACAGTCATCACATATGGTCTCTATATTTATAGCTGCTCATGCACCTGTCATTTCTTCCTTCGATATCGTTTGTGACACCACTGAATCCAAAAGATGGTGTTGGACTTGACCCTCTCTGCAGGGTCAACCCCAAACATTTTGCCTTCACCCCTCCTAATTTTGCTGAATTCTTTTTGTTGGCCTTAGGATTCTGTGCACTTTACCACTGCTAACCAGTGCTAAAGTGCATGTGCTCACTCCCTAAACAGTAGTAAAATTGGCTTACACTTAATTGGCATTTTAATTTACAGATACGTCCCAAGTAATGTGGTATACCATTGTAACGAGGGACGCCCTGACTTGGTAGAGGGTGATGGACCTGTTAACCCGGAGAAGAAGAAAACCCCCTCTCCCCCTCCCCTTTCTCCACAGCAGGAAGAGTGGGACTACATCGAAAGAAGAGGAGGGAGAGGTGAAGGCGAAATGGAGTACCGGCCCTTTAATTCGGACGACTGGTCAGCATGTCACGCCCCCAGTGATGACGTCGGGGAAACCTGGCCCACAAAGGATGGAGGAAGTCGGAAGTCGGGGTGCTTGTTCACCGGAGGCGAAGAGGAGAGAGACGGAGGAGAAAGCAGAGCGGAGGAAGCGGGATCGAGCAGCAGGACGGTGCCAGTGAGTCTACGAGGCGGAGGAGAGCCAGGAGGCCAACGTTCCCGTGGTTCGCCCAGCCACGCTCCAGGAGGAGCGTGGCTCTCGCAGGTACGCGAGCGTTTTGCGGGCTGGGTGGGAAAAAGAGACAGACTAGAGGGTTAACCCGTGGGGAATCCCTGCACCTGGAGTACCCTTCCCCGAGCACTTTTCCCTCACTCGTGTAGAAGTGTTGTGCACCGGGCGTTCCCATCACTACCCTCCCTTCACCGCAAGCAGGAACCCTATACTGACTGTAGACCCTTCTTTTGTTTTACATCATCTACCTCCCCACAACGGACGGGTCCGAGCTGGAGGCAAGGAGAAGAGGCCGGACCTCTACGAGGGACCGAGACACCCAGGAGAAGACCCATCGGTCCCCCTTCCATACTACAGACAGGCGGCCACAAAGAAGCGTGTTATAAAACCAATAAAATCCCCGTTACCACTACCCCGTCTCTGGCCTGTTATTGGCGACCCGCTACAACCATATACCCAGGACCTCTTAATTAAAAGCTACTAGTGGGCCTGCCGACTTATTGTGTCACCCATTTACGTAGCCCCTTAAAACAGTCCCAGGTCTGCCATTGCAGCCTGAATGCGGTTTTAATCTTTGAATTCGACTTGGCAAAGCAACCCCCTTGCCAAGCACTTTACTCCCCTTTTTATAACATATAAGTCACCCCTAAGGTAGCTCCTAGGAAGCACAAAGGTCAGGGTGCATTGTAATTAAAAGGGTGGACATTTACATTTAAGTTTTACATGTCCTGGTACTGAAAAACTCCTAAATTCATTTTTCACTACTGTGAGGTCTACCTCTCCTATAGGATAACATTGGGGTCCCTTATTACATTTAATAAGTGCTAACTTTTGATTGGGAACATGTGAACATTTCATGTTTGGTATCTGAGAAATTTTAATTTAAAACCCTCTTTAATGGTAAAGCTGGATTTAAAGTAAAACATTTTAAAATTCCACTTTTAGAAAGTGAATTTTCCTGTTCTAGCTATTTGGGGCCTGCACCTGTTCCTGGGTCACATGACTGAGTGTAGTTGGAAGGTGGACTTTATTTATACCTCTCAGACAGCCACATGATAGAAGAATTAAGTGTGCCTGGATGGGCCATCACTAGCAGAATGGGGCGATGGACTGTGCCATACCTTCACACAAAGGGCTTATCACTACTGCATTGTTCATGCAGCCAGCTTGGAGCTAGGACAGGGGAGGCAGGAAACTTCAAGCACTTCAAAGGGAATTCTCTAGAAATGTCTCCCACTTCAAAGAAGGTACAGCTATAAAAAAGGACCCTCAGTCCCACTCTTCAGTCCACTTTCTGGACCTGCGGAAGGACTCTCAGAGGACAGCCAGCTGCTGTGGCCTTCTGTGTGCTTCAAAAGACTGATTTGCTACACCTGGAAGGACTGCTCTGCTGCCTGGAGCCTGCCTTGAACCCTCAGAGGCATGCCCTGCTGCTTGAACCCTGTTCCACTACTTGAACTCAGGACTACCAGAGTGACTCCGAGGGCCCGTTTGTTGGCCTCATGATCAGAGCCTCAGGGACAGAAAAGGCTCCAACCATCTTGAACCCACAATCTGGACCAAGCATGAGTGAGTCCTAACCCTCCCAAGTGGTGCTCCTCCAGTCCTGGGCCCTTAGTTGTGGTATTAAAGGTGCCCAAATAGCCAAAATCCCAAACCTAGGTATTACATTTTTTTGGGCTAAAAACTGCTCTGAGAACAAAGAGGACACCCGGAGCCAAACTGCTCGTCTATCCACTCAAAGTGCATCGCCGGTCGGCCTGACTATGCAGCAGCTCCCGCTACATTGTTCTCCGCAGCAGCAAATCCTGTTCTGCGTCCAGCGCCAAAGGGGTATCCAGCCTGGTAGAACTCTCATTGGCTACAGCCTCCAGTTTCATCCCGCTAGAAATCTTTGACTTTCAAAAAAAGAGACTAAGTCAAAGTTTAGAAATCTTCACCGCGACTTCATCCAGCGGCTCCCCGACGACAAGGCCTCCTTCTCAGACACCGCCTGCAGCCTACATTTTCAGAGACTTTTCCTTCAAATTCCTTCTAAATTGAAGGTAAGTGCCAACCAGGCCCAACCCACTTTTTGTATCCGACTCACGTGCCATCGAAGTCAGCCATATTTTTCGACTTTGACGCGTCTCATGTAACTAGATGTCCACAGTTGGCTCTTTGATCTTTTAGGCACTAGTTTTTACCTTAAACGTTAAAAATTCATAACTATGGTTCTACTGATTGGATTTTTGTAATTTTGGTGTCAATTGTTTTAACAAAAATGTATTATATTTTTCCAAATTGGTATGGGATTTTGTGTTGAGTTTTGTCTATAATACTATTTGTGTGCTGCATAAATACTTTACACATTGCCTCTAAGTTAAGCCTGCCTGCTTTGTGCAAGCTACCAGAGGGTTAAGCACGGGTTAATTTACTTACTTTAGTGTTCACTTTGATGGCTGCTGTTGCTTGAGCAGGGTTAACACCCTACTAAACCAACAACCCAAATCTTCACAGATGGCATTTTAATAATTATCTTTTATGTGATAAGGATTTTATTACTAAATTTCAATCCTTTCCAGAGGAATTTTCAGATTTTAACAAATCTAAATCTCTTATCATAATAACTGGCATGCCTTCAGAGCATCTTTACAATCTTTTGTTATCTCTTATGTTGCTCAGAAAATGAAATGAAGTACAGTTGAATATAAATGTCTCTTCTTAGTAGCATAACCTCTCTTGAACATAAATACTATAATTCCGATATAAAATAAATAATTAAAAATAAAATGGAATTAAATAAAATTGCTATAACTGAAGCATGTAATACTTAATCATGCCTCAACGCTAAATACCATGGTGCTAACATTTGATAGCGTAGAATGCTAGCTAATTACTGGAAAATTAAGACCGAACAAAAACAAATAATTTTATAAGTGAAATTGATAATATCTTTTTTCCAATTCAGACATTGCTAATTCTTTTGAAAGATGTTATCAATTGTTATATTCTGAAGATATTAACCACTCTGATCAAATCTTAATGATTGTTTCTCAAGTTCCTCAACCTAAGCTGCAAGATCCTGATTATACTATTCTGGAGAAAGATTTTACGACTCACAAAATTTTGCAAGCCATCAACACTTTGAAATGAGCTAAAGTCCCAGGTCGTGACAGTTTGTCAATTGAGTTTATTGATAAATTATCCTCTCATTTGTACCTAAACTATTGGAATTCCCTATTACATGAAGTTAACCCACAATGTTCATTACTTCAAGCCCCGATGACAGTAATCCGCAAACTTGATAAAGATCCTTCCTACTGTAAAAATGATGGCCCATTTCGTTGATAAATCGATGCAAAAACTGTATCTACCTGCCTTTAATCTGTCATTCTTTATTTAGTTAAAACTAGCCAATCGGGATTTATCAAAGATAAAATTACAGCTGACAATGCCAGAGTTATTTCAAATCTGATCCCCCTAGCTGCCCTTTAACTTGACGCTGAAAAGGCATTTGATTATGTTAATTGACAGTTTATGTTCAAATGTCTTCAATGGTAAGGTTTTGGTTCTTATTTTATATCTTTGATTAAGTAATTACATTAATTTCCTTGAGCTAGTGTTTTTGTCAATAATACTTTTTCTCCTTATTCCAATTTAATCCGAGGTATGAGACAAAAGAGTCATTTGTCGCCTTTATTATTTGCCCTTCGCCTTAAACCTTCTTTGGAACCAATTAGATGTAGCTCTTTAATTTATGGCATCAATGTAGCACAAAGGAAATTAGAATATCTGAGTATGCAGATGATGTATTAATATATATGTCCAATCCCACTTATTTTTTAGATGAAGTTAATACATATTCCAAAGTTTCTCGTTACAAACTTAACCTAAATAAAACTGAAATATTACCTTTGAACATTTTTTGTTTGTCATATGTTCCATGATACTAATTTTGTCCGAACTCCTTCTAAAATTAAATATCTTAGTACCTGGTTTGCTACCTCTCAAAAGAGAACTACTGAAGTCAACATTTCCTCCTTGAAAAATAAATGTAATTCTCTGCTAGCTACTCGGGCCCCTTTGCTTCTATCATGGTGGGGTCACCTAGATACTATAAAAATGATGGAAGTACCTGACATCTTATTTCTGTTACCTTCATTGCCCTTCAAATTTCCTATATCTATTTTTAAGCAATTAGAAACCATTTGTTCAATATTTTTATGGATTGCGTTTCCAAACTTAAGGGACCAAAATACGAAAGTGGTGTCAGATTCCCTGATTTCAAATTATACCATACTTCATTTATTGTCAAGCAAGATAGTGCATTAATGTTTAATTATCTTATTTCCTCCATTCCACTATGGGTTCAGACAGAAAATTATTTTCTTGCTAATTTTTCTTTTTATGACACCCTTCATATGTCCAATGTTAATTTCCTTAATACTTGCTTGCTATTAAAGTTGACATATAATACTGTTTCCAAATTACTTTTCAGTAGATTGTACTGAATGTCAGTGCTTTATTTTTTTACTAGTAGGTCAGAGCAAATACATAAAAATGAAAAATAAATATTTTTCTTGGAAACATTGGAAAGTTAAAGGTAGAACTTGGTTTAATCCGATTTGGAATAGCATCTCTGCTTTACCCTTTTTGTGACTTCAAACCAAATACACTTTATCACACAAATAGATCACAGACTACAAAAACAATGTAAATCTCTTTCTACTTATATGTCCAATACTTTTAGCAATTGTCAAACTATACCTTTTCCACCACAAGGTTATTTTTATAAAGTAATTTGCAGTCATACTGTTCCTAAAGCCACAAATATATATAGATTGTTAAATGAGCCAACTTTAAATAGATCAAAGACTGCTGTGGAACTGATGTGGGGAGTGACGTACAACAGGGTTTTCACATCACTTCTTGTACAACAATGGGGAAGAAACTGTTCCATACTTCTAGAACTGCAGCCAGCACACAATCAATATTTTTTATTTATAACAGACTGTTAATTACCCATATGAACATTACGAATATTGACTCCAATGCTTCCCATTTATGTTGGTCTTGTAAAAAACAACCAGGACTGTGGTACTTATGTTATGTCAATGTTCCAATGTTTCTCAATATCGAATGCTTATATGGCCTAAATGTTCACAAATATTTCAATTTTCATTACCTTTGACTTTTAATAATGTTCTCTTGGTTCTATCTCTCTTTTCAAAGCTGCATGTGGTAATCATGCTAAATTGTTAGATCTTTTTCTTGCTCTCGTCTTTAGGCAGATTACTGCTTCACTGGAAGATTCTTCCACTTTATAATTTTATTCTTGGTAGAATCAAACCTGTGACAACCGTAGAATAGATACAATTTCTGCTCAGAATATTCAAGCTAAGATTAAGTTAGATTTATTATGGTTACCTTTTACTTTTTTTATCCAATCCTATTCTTCTACTCTATCCTTTACTACTTTCTACTTCATTCTGCCTTTTCCTCTCTCAAAAATTAGGTTATATATTTTATAATAACATTATTAAGTTTTTTCTTTGGTGATAGACCTAGAACGGTCTTTCAATACAGTCGATTGAAACTACATGCAGCACTCTTGTGGTTTGGGCTTCCAGTAAGATTACTTTGCCTTATTCGATTATTCTATATGGCCCCCATGGCTAGGGTCCGAACGGGTCGGCTTATCACAGCTCCCTTTTAGATCAGTCAGGGTACGCACCAGGGATGTCCGCTGTCACCACTCTTATTTGCGTTGGCAGTGGAGACCTGAGCCCAACAGCTGCGGCGCGCCAGGGAGAAGTGGGGCATCCTGTTGGGAACTGAGCTTCATGCCATGTCCCTATACACAGATGATGTTCTTATTTATATACAAGACATTCGACAAGGGTTTGGAAGCATTGAATTGTTACTCAAGCAGTTCAAGAGCACCTCAGGTCTGGAAGTGAATTGGGCCAAGACCTGTCTGTTTCCGGTGAGCCCAACATGCTCGCCGCAGCTCCACACGGTGGGGCCCCACCTGGTGAGATGAGAACCATCTAAGTTCCGTTATCTCTGTATTCGAATATACCACGACACCCGAGATTTAATAGACGTAATCTCACCGGGGTGAGCACCTCTTGAGGCCGCAGATGGCCTTTTGGAGCACATTGCCACTTACAGTGCAGGAGCGAGTTTCACTGTTGAAGATGGTGATTTTCCCCCGACTACTTTACAACTTCCATAACCTGCTGGTTCACGTCCCAAGCTCTACCTTCCGCACCTGATACAGTATGCTGGGGTCCTTTATCTGGAACAAGGGGTGTAGATGGGTCGCACTGCGGAAGCTCCAGATGCCAGCTGACAAGGAGGACTTAGGGGCTCCCAATTTAGAATATTACTACCGGGCGGCACAGCTACAGTGGCCGTCACGCTGGCTGGCAGGTCGACACCTAGTCGAACTGGGCATGTCCACATTGAATTGAGCTGCTCAGGTGATTCATGAGTTGCTGTTGCCGTCAGGTAAACTCCCCCCACACCCCAATAAGCTACTGGCTGTAGCATATGCCAGCTACACCAGGAGCCTCTGCTTAACCCCGAACCTGCCACCGTACATGTTGGAGATCCGTGTCGGGTCCCTAAGGCCTTTTAAGGACTTGATTGGGAGAGAGGGGCTGGGGCTATGGGAATCGGAAGGGGTGGTCATGCTGGGCGCCCTTTTCCAAAACGGTGCCCTTGTGCCCTTTGAACAATTATGCGAGGATTGTGGCATCCCTACAGACCATTTCCTGGTGCATCAAATACTGCTGGCTGAACTGCAGCGGCATTGGCACATCACAAACATTGAACCAGACACTCATCTACTGATACACGTCCTCCATGTGATAGGCGATGGTCTACACCTTTTCACAAGGTTCACGCGCGTGCGATGGCCTCTACCACACAGGACTTGATGCAATCCATTCTACAGCCCTTTTCTTGTTATTTTGGCCTTGGAGCTTGTACCCTATCTTTCCTCGAGTCATGCTAGGAGTTCCCTCTCTTCCTTCCCTCCTTTCCTCTTTCCCAAGGACGTTGTTTGCCCAGGTGTTGGAATATTATGCCTTCGTCTGCTGTCTGTACGTGTAGAGTTGCTAAAATGGCTTCTTGTGCAGATCCCGAATATTGACCTATCGCTGGCATTCACAATTTCCTTGTGTCAAAGCCATGACGTTGTTTTGTCATGCGCATGATTGAGGCCTCCTTACCAGTGCCACAGATGAGGGGGTGATAACTCCACACATCAGGAGTTACCATAACTGGAGATTCTGTTAATTCCGTGGGTACAAAACCTACATAGATTCCGGGTTAAACCATTAAAATCCTCTGAGAAATGAGGAAGCTCCTGAGGAATTGGTATTTCCAGATCGAATGCCACTGGTAATTCCCCATTCTCACCTGAATCAACTTACATATCCACGAATTGGTCAACATGTGTTGGCCATTTATTCTGAACCCAGAACAGGCTATTGCCTTCATCAGGACCTGGAGATCGCTAATTGCTGTTCCTACCCGTTAAAAGAAGTCACTGTGAAAATGTCACAGTTTATAGGGTGTAGGGAGTGATCAGGTTCTTTCTCAGATACAGTTATTTCAAGAGGCAATACTCGCAGTTGAAACTATCTGCTGTGAAATATTCCCTTTAAAGTAAGGGGTATTTTGGGTTATTACTGGTCTTTTGAAGCCCAAAGTAATTTTTTTATTGCTTTTCAATTATACTTGTGAAATTTTCTGCTATTGTTCTGGGGGTGTGTGTGGCCTGCTCTACTAGTCTTTAGGCCAATCCATTTTTGACAGTCTCCCTGCAGCTGCCTGGGAGCTATTATCGGCGCAGTTTACCCCCACCCTAAATATTATTCATCATTTTAGTCCCATGTATTCAAAATTGTGGTGAGTGTTTGTTTCATAAGGTATGCTGCAACAACTTTCAACAGAAAATACTAAGTCAGAAGAGACTAACCTGAATTTACTCTGAATAGCTTGCAGAGGGCTAAATGTCCACCTTACACAAAAATCTCTTTATTCCCCGGGCAGAGGAATACCATGGCTGAGAACTACACGGAAGTGGGGAAGAGGAATAACAAGTCCTGGTTAGTGTGTAATCTAACACAAACCTTCCTGGACATATACATTATTCGTCGTTAAAAAAGCGCCTTCTAGAGCATTCCTAAAATGAGTAAGGATAGTTGATCATTTAACACTATTAATAACAGCCTGATATATATATATACATATCGTATAGGCAAAAAAGGAGGTGGTCTAGCTGTTGTGTTCAGGCAAACATTACATATCACTAAAGTTGACGACATCACCATAAAGAATTGTAAGGCTCTTCTCACCAGATGCAATCCTACACCGTCTTCCTCCTGTAACTTCCTGCTCCTTTACAGACCTCCACCTAGCAAGGCGACATTCCCAGACGCACTTCTAGATACAGTTTCAAACCTGATAACAATACACTCCAACCTATGCGTTCTGGATGACCTCAACATTTGGTTTGACAAACCCAATATGACCCATCCAAAAACAATAATCACTGGCCTAGACGCACTGAACCTGCATCAGATTGTCCACAAACCCACACACATCGCTGGACAAATCCTAGTTGTCATTTTTGCTAATACTGAACTAGTTACCTTTCAAACTATAACTCCAGTCACATGGTCAGACCACCACTTGCTTGCTTTCCAACATAAAACAACACTAAATGACTCACCTAAAACACCTTACATCCATCCACCTATCGGTTGTGGAACAAACTCAATTTGGAACACTTAGAAACACAACTAACACCCAGTACAAATCTGGAAACAATAAATTCTGTTCAAAAACTATATGAGTGGCTACAGGAAGCTTTTGACATCCTGATACCACTCAAAACCACACAACAGAACAAAAGAAAAAAAGTGCCTTGGAGAAACATAGAAATAAAAGACATAAAACAACAATTTAGAAAGCTGCAACGTACCTGGCTCAAAACAAACACCAAACAAGACAAACTTCGCCTACAAAAATTTTACAGATTATACAAGTCAGCTATCAAAAAAGCTAAGAAAAGGTACTATTCAGACAGAATTCAAAATGCTAAATGTGCAAATAAAGAATTCTATAAAATACTCAATGAATTTCGCAAACCAAATTGCCTAGAAGGAACTCATCCTGTTACTCAAGATTTCACAGACAAACTGGCAAATCATTACACGGACAAAGCAGACACATTGGACTCATACTTAAAACAGAAACAAAGCACCAGCACTAACCCTTGTACAAAACAACAATCCAAGAATACTCTAACCCAGCCTCTCCGTTCCTTCCAACACATCTCACACGATGAATTTATGGACCTGGTCAAAGCAAGCAGGCCTGCCGGCAGCCCTTCTGAGCCGTGTCCACCACAAACTTTCAAGACAATTCTTTGAACAACCTCTGCTGCCACTCCAGTAAGAAGAATCATCAACGATTCCTTAACTACCAGAATATTTCCAGAAGAACTCAAAAAGTCACACATACGCCCTTTACTGAAGAAAACAAACTTGGACCCGCTAAACCCTGACAACTACAGACCCATTACAAATGGACCTTTCCTGGGCAAACTGATAGAAAGAGCAGCGTTCGCCCAGTTGTCACAATTCATTGAAGAGAATGACATACTTTCAGACTTCCAAACAGGATTCCGTCCGGGAAGAGGCACTGAATCTGCCCTCCTTGCCATCTGGGATGACCCGAAGAATACAGTAGACCGCAACGGGGTTGCTGCGCTACTCCTCTTGGACCTCTCGGCTGCCTTTGACACGGTTGACCATGACACTCTGAAACAAAGACTCTATGAAGCCGGCATAGAGGGAACTGCTCTAGACTGGATCGCGTCCTACCTTCGAAACAGAACTAATGTCATCCATACACCACCTTTCTCGTCCAAACCATACTCCACAAAAGCAGGGGCCCCTCAAGGCTCTATCATCTCGCCCATGCTTTTCAACATCTACATGAAGTCATTACCGGTACTGATCATTCAATTTCACCTCACGTGCTATAACTATGCAGATGACATGCAAATACTCCTTCAACTAGAATGCCCCAAAGACATTGGGAAATCCCCAATTTTCAGTTGTCTCAGAGCCGTGGATCAGTGGATGACTTGGAGCCATCTCAAATTGAATGCTTCCAAAACAGAAATACTCACGTGTGGCGATTGGGAACATTATGACCCGCTTGCCGCCTGGCCTGATGAACTTGGATCTCCGCCTAAAGTATCAAAGGAAGTAAGAAACCTCGGAATGACCATGGACTCCAAGCTATCGATGAATGCCCAAGTGGACAAACTAGCAAGATCAAGCTTTGTCACTATAAAAACGCTGCGACGAATTTTCCCTCATTTGGGATTTCCACACAAGGTCCAAGCTACCATCTCCCTTGTTCTGTCCATACTCGATTACGCCAATAGCCTCTACCACAGATCACCTTTAACGACCATGAAAAGACTACAACGGATTCAGAACTCGGCTGCCAGACTACTCTTGCATATCAAACCGCGAGACCACATCTCACCTGCCTTGAAAGCCCTGCATTGGTGACCGGTTGCCAGAAGATCCACGTTCAAGCTACTTTGTATTACCCACAAAGCAATACATGGAATGGGACCGCTCTTCATCAGGAATAAAATCACCAAACACATTCAACAAAGGAACCTCCGCTCTAAAGGGGCATCTCGCCTCAAAATCCCAAGATACAAGAAAAACCCATGGGTGGCACATCCTTCTCTGTTCAAGCAGCCAAACTATGGAACTCTTTACCCCCAACATAAGATCCACCGACAACCACCTTATCTTCAGAAAACTACTCAAGAATTGGCTCTTCCCCACATAAGCACCATACGCAAACAGAAATTTACAGCATATCCCTCTGTATATAAGCATTTATTTTCACTATAGATATGTACCTATCTTTGTGTATTGCTTTGTATAAACATGTAGAATAATTATGTTGTAAAAAAAAAAAAGAATTCATCTTTGGTCTACATGTACTTGCTTCCATTGTGCATCTATGTACCTTCCATGTACTTGGATCTGTGTGTTTGTTACTTTTCTCCTAAAAAAGCATATCCAATGCACTACCCTATTTCTCATCCTGTACCTCTATCAATATCTTTAATCTACATATACTTACCTCCTTTATGCATCTATATATTTTCAATGTACTTATGGATCTATATATTTATCGCTTTCTTCTTATTTAGCATTTCCAATGCTTCTCTCAATATATCTTCTAGCCCAACTTTCTGACTCATCTCAAACTTCTTTATACTACTCTTTCCAATGCACTACCCTATCTCTCACCCTATACATCTATCAATATATTCTCTACATCCACTCTCTCATTTATCCCAAAGCCCATACCACTACTATGATCCCCAAAATAACCCTTTCTAGACTCTCCCCTACTCTACCCCTGCTTGCATCATCTTACACCTCTTTTTACTATACCGATCCCGCAAAACAAACCTTTCTAAACTCTTCCCTCTGACTCTTCCCTCCAAAACCCCTTTTTACTCATCCAAAAGCCTCCTCCTACTGCTATGACCTCCCAAAAAAAGAAAAAAAAAAAAAATCCAAATCCTTCACTTTTCTATCCCTCCACTATCCTTTTCAATCAAAATACCAGACTAACATGTTCACTTCTCAAATTCCATATTCCAATATACTAATTCACCACTAATCCTTTATGGGTTCCAGAGTAGCGTGCTACTCGCCAATAAAGCATTTCAACACCCCATCAGGGTTACAAGCGCTATATAAATGCAAACCTTTTTCCCTTTTTTACCCCTCCCCAACCCTTCTCAATCCAAATAACTGACTAACATATCCAACACTCAAATTACTTCCATGTTTCACCATACTAATTCAACACTAATGCTTATGGGTTCCAGAGTAGCGTGCTACTAGCCAAAAAAGCGCTTCAAAACCCCATCAGGGGTAGCAAGCGCTATATAAATACAAACCTCTTTCCCTCTTCTATCCCGCCACCTACCTTTCTCTATCCAAATAACTGAATAACATATCCACCACTCAAATTACTTCATATTTCACTATACTAATTTTCAACACTAATCCTTTATGGGTTCCAGAGTAGCGTGCTACTTGCCAGAAAAGCGCTTCAACACCCATCAGGGGTAATAGGTGCTTTATGAATGCAAGCCTTTTTTTCCCTCTGCTACCCTTCTCAATCCAAATAACTGACTAATATCCACCACTCAAATTACTTTCATATTTAACTATACTAATTCACCACTAATCCTTTATGGGTTCGGGAGTAGCATGCTATTCGCTGAAAAAAGCGCTTCAACACCCCATCAGGGGTAGCAAGCGCTATATAAATACAAACCTTTTTTTTCCTTTTCTATCCTTCTGAATCCAAATAACTGACTAACCTATCCACCACTTAAAATTACTTTCATGTTTCACTATACTAATGCAACACTAATCCTCTATGGGTCCCGGAGTAGCGTGCTACTCGCCGAAAAAGCGCTTTGACGCCTCGTCAGGGGTAGTAAGTGCTATATAAATGCAATTACAATACAATACAATATATTTATATATATATGACAATAGAATGGGAAGGACATCAGTAGAATCTACTATATCAATACACCAACTGAGAGCTTACTCCAACTAATACTTTATCCAGACACTCTCCGCATGATCTCAGCCCCTCATTCATGGGAACCAACAATAGCAGAGTCCAAGTTACAACCGCAACTCATTAACTCAGTTTGAATACTGCCTACAAGATCATAATGCCTCACTCACAGGAAACTAAAAATAGAAGGGGTGGGCTACTACCACAATGCAATACCTCATTCAATACCTCATCTGGATATTGCCTACAAAACATAGGACTTCATGACAGAAGGAATGGCGAGTTACTTTACCCTCAAACATATACCTCACTCAGCATAGTTCCTGCTTTTTGAACAATTGAAATCAAAGACTACATAAAATCAAGGAAGAACTGTAAACAATATACACAAAATGTGGAATACCTGAGAAGGAGACACAAAAAAATACCATTCACAGACGCCAAACAACAGAGAGTGATCTCACTTCCTGTTTTCCCAGCAACATGTGCCTCATGCATGTAACCGGCTGCATCTGACTTACTGTTACCAAAAGACTAGAGTGCAACCAGTAAGACAGCCTGCATTCAATTCACTAGTTGGGAATCGTCTGACACGTATGCCCTGTGGCTGCTTGTATGTGCTGCTTTTGTTAGGGAAGGGACTTCATTTTGTCAATACTAACTGGTTTGTGTCTAACAATTATTTACTACGTTCCTATGTATAACAGGACTATCAACTTAACATTCTCTGTGATACAGGCACTTTGACAGGTGTTTTGGAGTTCAATTTCTGAGTCTTTGGACACACTCTAAAGGCAGGTTTGAGTACACCAACACCATAAGACCATCTCCTTTCTCCCTTGCTTCACTGGCTGCAAGTATGGCAGGCACATGATCATCCCAACAAACAAAAGAAGATTTGTCAGACACACTTGATGTAGCAAGTATGAAATGCGGCATGAGATGCTGACTGGGCATCTTGTCACTGGGGCCTATTGACCTATTGGAGAGGTACATGTGCACTCAGACAGGTGCCACATGGAAAAAGAAGGCTGGTGGTTTAGCTTCAAAATTCAAGGGGCTGAATGAGAAGATTCACATCTAGATGTCATGACACCAAACTCCACTCCTAACCTGCAGCATCAGTAACCTGTAGCTAGCACAAGGAAAAATGATGCCACCCTTGTACACCCATGGAGTACAATCTTGCAGAAGTGAATTCTGGTGTCAGCATAATAAAAAACACCATCACAGCTATGTTCAGCAAAGAAGCACCGTGTCACCAAAGCAATCTGATGGCCTCTATACACAACAGCCAAAGTGTTGGTGCTTGCCCTCCTCCCGTTTTCTTTGATAGAAGGTGAAAATTTCAGTCATTTGCGTCAACCATTTGTCCGATATGGAAGGTCCAGTTTGGGATTATTCATTGATGGCTACTGTGCCACAGCTGCAGAGGGAAAAGTTAGCATTAGTTGGTAAAACACAGGTGGACACCTTCATGCACACCATCAATCTCGAAGAAGATTTGTCAAAAAGTGATCAAGCTACAGACTATAAAGCAGATTAACTAACAATTTGTGCCAGAGTTGCATCCGAAAAGTGGCACAAATCCAACGCAAAGTATTGTGGAGGGATTTACTTTTCAACTTTGGTTGCTACGATGCATTGTGCTGTGCCAGACCTTAGTAATTCTACCCCTCTATATGTGCATGACAAGAGGGCAAACACCAACTGTATTGCCTGGAAAGGCATTTGTCTGCATGCAACAATTACAGTGATCCCGATGGGGAATGCATGCAATGCTGCCAACATCCTAAAATAAGTCTGTGGATGTGTTAGGCCTGATATTCTCAGGATTTGAGTTGTTACCACTGACAATGGCAGTAATATTGCATGTCTCATGTCAGAAGGCAGATATTTCCAAGTGTTTTGTTTTGCACATTAAATTAACATGATTAGATAGAACTACTCCAAAAAGGAAAACAAAATTCCATGACATACTGGTCATCTCTGAAGAGTAGATCTGTGTCACTGTTCTGGATCCTAGATACAACTATGAGGGGTCTACCTTTATTCCATTTTCAGTTCTGGATACACTTAGCTATACTGGTTTGGTTACCAAGAGAATGTATGAACATAAGAATGAAAGACTGTAATGTGTAGCACAAAGTAAAACTGAAGTTCTATCTTCACTGACCTCCGTAGTGCATGGTTGTACCATTAGATGCATCACTCTGACACTGCATCAGAAGCCACCAGCTGCATCACTAGAAACATTCTCTTATTTGTGTTGGTTTACCAAAGTTCAAGGAATTACGACAAATTCAGAGTTGAAAGAAACTCTTTGGATATACTGTCAAATATAATAAGAGAGAAGATGATACAAGAGCAGTGGGAAGACAAAGGAATATTTCCAGTTTCCTGCAACCGGTGCATACTTGGAATTTGCTTTAGTGCGACTGGGGCAAATGTTACTGTCTCCACAAAATTTAGAGAGACTAACCATGATCATAAAGAACTAGACCCTTATTCATACAGTTTATGAGAATGTCATCGAAAGCACCAAGGAAGTGAAGGAGTATTTTTAAGACTCATAATTACAAATTCTGTAGATGCATTATCTAAAGATAGAAATGATGTAGTCCACTGGGTTTTATTTACGAAATGACTGGTGAAAAATGAAGTGCAAATTCAAAATACAATTTCCACATTCAAAAGAACTAACATGCTGTGTAGAGTGGGCTAATATTTTGCCCTTAAAAATAAGAAAATGGGCTAGAGGGTTCTGCCTGCAAGGCATACAGATAAATAAGGATGTAGTCATTCATTTTGGCCCATGAAGAAGTAGCTAAATACACAATGAATTTGATCTTCAGGGCAACCACAGGCCTCGCATTTGCGCTACTTGTCTGGTGGTCTATTGGGAAAAGGAAGCCACCCCACTACGTAATAAAAATAGATGTTTTGAAATAGCTTTACCTATTAGTGGCTACATAATAACGTGTCATGACAGGCTTCTCAAACTTATGTGAAAATTTTATTTTTACAGCACATGTGCTGCATGAGTGAGTGTAACAGTTGAGCTATCCAGCTTGAACGCGTATTGTAAGAAACTGGATTATTATTTACGAAGGATGTGAGTCATTCACAAGTAATAGGTCCACAATTGTCTTATTACTGGGAACCAAGTACCCCATTATAGCACTTGATTCTCTCAGGGTATTGTATCACGGCAGTCCAAGGCTTACTCAGTGAAGGTGGTGTGGGCTAGCAATTCCAGTGCTTTTTATTTTAAAAAGGAAAATACTTTTATTCCACACACACAATTCTAAATGCTACACATTAAATTACAAATATATACATTCAGGTTCATGAAAGTACCTTTGGTGACACTCTCATACCACATTACACCCCTAGTGGGTCTTGAGCCCTATAATCACAATACCTCCCCACCTATACCAGATGCAACATAACAATATAAGGGGGTGTCATTAGACATAAGGCAGGTCTACTGGCTTTGTCGTGATGTCACCACGTTAATAAAACAGCCACATGTTTTGATTCACCATGATATCACCATTAAAACCAATTTGGACAATAGCCATAATCAAATGTACTCATTAGAAGTATAAGCATTACAATGTTCATCAACAGTACTGTCAATAAAGCATTTTTAAATTGGAAATGTGTCAGAGTCTTTCGTCACTTTCTACAGGCCACATAATGCAACCATAGGATGCACCACAAGTGGTACCTGCTCTCCAGATCTCAAGAGCAAAAGCTCCAGCTTTGGGAGTGCTTAAAATCATGACAAACCTCTCCTTAGGTCATGTGGGCAAGGCCCCCGGAGACTTGGAGGTCAGTTTTTTTTGTAAATCTCACCAGGGGATCTGTTGTACCTCATGCAGCCCCTTACAACACCTGTGTTGAACAAAAGTGATGCCCCTGTCTCTCCTGGACTAAAGTAAATGGCCAACAATGTAAACACAGCAGCTTTCGGGTTTTACATAAATCAATTAATTGGTTAATTGATTTATTTGAAACCTGAGAGCCGCTGTATTTGGATCACCGTCATGTTTTTGGTGTGAGCACAATCATACTAATTTAAAGCCATTGCATGGCCTGTATGTCACATAGGACCCTTCTACTTTTGGGTGCACCTAACTAGGGAGAGTAGTTAATCCTGGACCATTTCTCCTCCCGGTGAATGAGACTTCTTAGTGGTCCTCTAATAATATAAAATGCAATTAGTCCTGAAGATGGTCTCATGTACTTAGCACGCTAGGAGACTGAAACAGCAACACTGTTTCCACTACTGTTTATTAAAACCAGCTACCTTAGGAAAAAATTCTACATCAAAAGGATACATTCTGTAGATTGTTCCTTTTGGAGAGTGGAGGTGACATACATCTGTCTCACAAGTGGTCAATGATATAATATGAATAAACTACACACAGGATAGATGTGTGTTTTATTGCTTTTTTACACCCCTATTCAATTGATGTAAACTTACAGAGTGATTTGGTACATCTTCACCTTTAAACACCTGTTTTTTCATTTTCATTAGTTTTGGTTTGGCTCCATTGTTGCTAACAGTCAATTGGGATTGATTCTCATGATTTAGTTCAATACAATTTAGTCAACAGATGCTTAAATATTAGTATTATGTGTAAAACATTTTGCAAATAATCCTCTTGCTGTCCAGTTACTTTAGATGATTCTGTTACCCAAGCTCACAAGAGGTTATTAGGTTGCTCTCATTTTGTAGCATACTACCTTTCTCTCCTTGGGGCACCACAAAGAAAAAGTATACATATGTAAGCCCCGCATAGGGCATTATAGGATGCTCAGCATTATGGGGTGCCCAAAGAAGGGAATATTATGTCAGTAGGAATGCTGCTCCACTCTGTGGGCTGTTGCAGCTTTGCACAGAGTACCTTTTTTCTTTTTGTTTTATTTTGGGTGCCCCAGCCCCACCTGAGGTACCCAGAAGCTTGGGGACTCGGGATAGCGACAGGAGTCTGAAGGTTCAAAGGTTGACCCCTCCTGTGTTGGCTCCAGCGGTCTGGCTCCCCTTTTGTTCCTGTGGGCCTCGGCTGTCCAAGACCACCTGCCCTGGAGTCTGGAGCACCAGCGCCTCCATGCTTGCCAAGACCAGTGTACCCTGTGAGGATGAGGAGAGCGTTGGAAAGAGTGAGATCCAGTGGGAAATCCTGTCAAGAGTGTTCCCTGAACGAGGTGTGAGGAAACGGCTGCTGTACCAATCAGGTCACTGCATTTGTGCATGACTCAATAGGCGACTTGCCGTAAGCCAGAAGGGGCCGCCACAAAGTAAACTGTATTCGTCGCCATGCCAATCAGGCAGGAGTCCTTGTGCAGTGAGGGCTTGGCGACCCCGGATGCCAGAAAAGACTGCCCTGGATGGATTGCCATGCGGAGTGGGTCTCAGCCCTTGTGCGGTGAAGAGCCAGAGACCCAGCATGCCAGTAGGGGCCAGCATGCAGGCATCTGCTGTGCTGATCGATTCAGCACCTGTGTACAGTAGAGATATGGTGACCCCGTAAGCCAGAGGGGGTCACCGGAATTAGCAAAAAGTGTGCTGTGTCCAAGAATGTCACTGGAGGAGTGAGGCAGCAGTGGGAGTCCCTACGCACCTACACCTATACAAGGGATCAGTATCAGGAACTTCGCACTACCTTCCCCCCACCGTGGGGGCAGAACAAAGACTTCCCCTGCCAGGAGGAGTCGTGAGGAACCTCAGGTTGCTGCGGGTGCATGACTGCATGTGAGGATCATCGAGCACAGCCTGCCTGGGCCGCATGCAGTGAACTCAACTGAACCAGCCGCTGCTGCTCCGACACCCGTAGAGGGGGCATGCTTAGGAACTCCGGATTCTCCGATCCTGAATATGTGGGTAAGACTGAATTCAAGCCTTGTGGCCCTGGGGAAACTTGCTTGCTAGATAGCGATTGGCACTGAAACACTTTTGGCTTTAAAATAGAGTCAAAGTAGACCATTGAGACTCGGACTACTAGTGGGGCTTACCCTGGATGTTGCCTATAGTGAATGAGGAATAACCACTATTGCTAGAGTGAGTGGGAGACAGGGAACTGCCTATGAAACACTACAGCCCGAACACAGTAGGACTGTGTAGTTTGTTTGTCACTGTCGTATTTTACTTTGTGGTGATAACTGTAAAAATAAAATTCCTCTTTCATCATAAAAGTAAGTATTTGGCTGGACAATAATTTAGTGCTTCTAGTGCATGCATTCTGAGCTGTGAACCCGTGTACAGCCCCCTGTATCCACTTCACCCCCGACTGAGCCTTGGACTGCTCGGACCACACTAACCCTGAGAGTTATGTGCTGAAGGAGCTACTTGGCCCAGTTGCTCAGGATCCATAGTAGGACGGGCCTCAGGACATCAGAAGTAAAAGGCCTCATCCCCCATGGCCAGGCCCAGTAGCTCGTGCTTGCCCCATGGCCCTCTGAAGGGAGTTCTGACAGTCATTACCAACTCAGTCATGCTGTAGTGAGTATAAGCTTTGCCATATGCCAAAAATTGCAAGATAAGCATTTGTTTTAGTGCAATCATGCAACTTTGGTCAAAATAAATACTGCACTGGGGAGAACATTGCGGCCGCGTAGCACGCAGGTCGCAGAGCTCCGGAGGCGCCCAGCTCCAGCGATTGTGAATACCCGCAATCCCACCACCTCCCAATGCCGTTCATGCTGTCTGTGCCCTGATGTGTCTTACCGCTCCTGATTCCCTGGTGTTGCCGGTCCCAGTTTTGTTAACCCGGCGGTGGCGTCCAGAAGCGGACATCGGTGGACCGCGTTGGTCTAGGGCCGCCCTGGAGCTCAGGAAGAGCCGCAGGGCAGCAGCGCGATGCTTCCTCCGTGCGAGTGGAGGCAGCGTCAGCACATACGCTGCAGCCACACGCACTGGAGGCTTGGGGATTACAGGTCCGTTAGAGGAAGCACAGCCAGCCACCGCCATTAGCAACGGAGGGAACCTGGACCCAAAAGGTAGGGGGGCTGTTGCGGGTGGTCACTCTTGGTGGAGCAGGAGGGCAGATATTAGCTGGTGCCCATGCTGAAAAGGGGGTAGAGTCTGTAGATATTGAGGAGACGCAGGCTCCTTCATTGGAATTTGGTGACTCATCTGGCCTAACTCCCTCTTCAGGTTTCCAAAAGGGTCTGCCCAGAGAGAAACCTAGGCGAAAAGTGAAAAAAAAAGGAAAAAAGCACAAAAAAAATGAAGAGATCCCAGACCCCAAACTAAGGATTACACCCTCTCGGTGATCTTTTTTTAAAGTACAGCCATCAATACTAACACTAAAAAGACCACCACAAACTGAGGTAGAGAGGTCCAGAGTCAGTCGAGGCACTATAGCCACTATAGCCACAGCCATGGAGAGCAGCCTGGTCAGGGTAAATCCCAAGAAAGTGCTGAAGCCGTCACTTTAGACGGAGTAAAGAACTGCAATGGCGGTTGCACTCAGGATAGGGAGCACGAAGACCATGGAGGGCATATACCAGTTATAAGCTCAAAAAACGCTGATAGTAGGAATCCGGTGGAATCTTCGGTTAGCTCTCTGGAGGCGATGCTGGGATCGCTCACTGCAGACATCAAGAATGGATTTGTAGTATCAGAAGCAAATCAGCACGAAATACGCAGCTTTTGCGAGACTTTAGAAAAGAAGTTGGACACCCTATCTGAGAGGACAGAAACACTTGAGAATACAGTGGAGGAGTTAAAAAAAGACCTCGCAAGCAGTAAAACGGTGCTCCAGGCACTGCGTAAGGACGGGCAGGGTCTTCAGGAAAAATTGGAGCAGTTAGAAAATAATTCCAGAAGGAATAATCTGAGGATTCTGAATATACCCGAAGGAAAAGAGAGGGACGATTTAAAATCCTATGTGGTAGCTCTCATAAAAGCCTCAGTTCAGGTAGATGAGAGTGAGGCGGACATCGCAAAGGATATCCAAAGAATACATAGAGACCCCTTTAGGAGAAATCCAGGTAGAGTGAAGCCAAGAAAGATTCTTATTAATTTTCAGACATATGCATTAAAAGAAAAAATTCTCGTGTCTGCATTAAAACTAAAATCCTTGAAAGGCCCTGACTTCTCATTTGAAATTAGATCAGACTTATCGCGAGCCACCCTAGACAGACAGTGGGAGTTGGGCAAACGTATGGATGACTTTAAAAAAACAGGGGCAACTGTACAACTTAAATTCCCCGCATCACTACGAATAATGCATAACAATAAAATGCATATGATAAGAAGCACAAGGGAAGCAGATGAGCTGTTAGAAAACATCAAGGGAGGTGGAGGGGGTAGTTGAGTGAGGGGTAAATGTTGTAAGGTAATGATCTGGTATTCACCACACATACACAGAATTATATAGTTTTTTTTGTGTTTTTTTTTGTGGGGCTGGGTGCTAGCGGAGCAAAAGAATAATTTGGACTAACATCTGGTCCAAGAAAAAGAAGCAGGGGTGGGTTCTCCAGGGTATGGTGGAGGGGGGGAAGGTAGAAGGGTGTCACGGGTTGGGGAGCATATGGGAAAAAATGAAAAAAAATTCCTCAAATACCTCAGAAAAATTAAGTAAATTTAGCATAATTAAGATATGTCCATTCAGATCCTAACTTGGAATGTTAATGGGCTACGTGTGAAGGGGCGTAGAGATAGGTTATTGCAATATCTTAGAGATTCTCCTGCTCAAATCTTGATTCTACAGGAGACGCACTTATTAAAAAAGGAATGTGTCGATCTTTTTGGAAAACAAAGATGGGTACAACAAGTTTTATGCACGGACCAGAGCAGGAATGTAAGGAGTTGCAATAATAGTGAAAAAGCAAGCAAAAATATGGGTGTCACAGACGAGGGTGGATAAAGGGGGTAGGTGGATTATTGCTGACGCCAAAGTAGAGGATAGGTCATTAACATTAGTAGGCTACTATGGCCCAAATCACGACGATTGTGAACCACTTAAAAATCTGTTTGCAAATCTCTTAGAATTCTCTGGTCCAATAATTATGGCAGGAGATTTTAATATTGTACTGGATCTAAAATTAGACAAATCAAACAGAACCAGAGCAATACCGACGCCTAACTCACGAGCACTCTTAAAGGCCATGATGACTCAGCACTCTTTGTGTGATCTTTGGAGAGAAAGAGCAGGAAATTTACAGGGTACATCTTTTCATAATAAGAAATATGGGAATAGATCTAGAATAGATTACTTCCTAGTAGATTGGAGCCTCAGAGAGGACAACTTGGATATTGGATATAAAGTGGCCCACCTCTCAGATCACTCGGCAGTTATGTTAACACTTAAAAACAGCATTAGGTGTGTAGAAAGAAGGTGGACATTAGACCGCACCATACTGGCAGATAGCGAAGTAACGGGTAACCTGAAGGAAGAGGTTAGAGAATTTATCGAGATCAATAGTGGCTCAACTACAAATGGAATTGTTTGGGATACCCTAAAAGCATTTATTAGAGGTAAGATCACTAGTGCAACCTGCCATAGGAATAAGCTGTATAAGAGTGAAATTTCTCGGCTAGAGGATGAAATGGAGCGAATAGATATGGAGATAAAAAGATCGGAACTAGAGGGGAGCAGAGCAGAATTAGAAAAGAAGCAGCTTCTATTGAAGAATCAAATATCAGAAATCCTCCATACAAGGATTAGAAAGAGGTGGGACGCCAGCAAGTTAGCGCATTTTGAGTAGGGAGAGGGGGCAGGAAAACTCCTAGCCTGGAAGGTTAAGACTGATCTGAATAGAAATCGGATTAAGGAGATTAAGGAGGATCAGTCCAGGAATATTCTGAACGGTGAGACTGAGATCAAAGAGGCCTTTAAGGAGTTCTTTCGAATCCTATATATGGAGGAGGAGAAGCCGGTAGATGCAGAGATTGAAGGCTGGTTAGCTGAATCTATTCAATCCATAGACGCTAATCAGCAAAAAAATTTAAATCAAGGGATCACTCAAGAGGAAGTGGTTAGGGCCATTCAGTCTAGTAAAGGGGGCAAAGCGGCTGGGCCTGATGGCATCCCAATGGAGCTTTATAAAATCTTGGCGGAGGTGTTATCCCCCCTTTTGACATCAGTGATGGGTGAGATATTAGATCAAGGAATGCAGATACCAAAATCGTGGAATGAGGCTACTGTTACACTTATTCTGAAATCAGGTAAAGATCCGGCTATATGTGAGTCATATAGACCGATATCTCTCCTGAACTCTGACTACAAAATTTTTACAAAAATTTTAGTTAGCAGACTAACTAAGATTGCGGGCCATGCAATCCACAAAGATCAGAGAGGCTTTGTGAAAGGGAGGTATCTGCACAAGCTCACCTATGAGCTAATCGGGGCTATTGATTTTGCAACAACTTTTGACACCCCTCTAGCAATAACAACACTGGATGCCTCTAAAGCATTTGATAAGGTGAGGTGGTCTTACCTATTTTCAGTATTGAAAAGATACAATCTAGGGGATAAATTCTGTAGAGCCATACAGCTAATATACCAGGAACCTGTAGGAAGGGTCTTGGTGAATGGGAAGTTATCCTCACCATTCAAAATACTCAGGGGTACAAGACAGGGCTGCCCTCTCTCCCCCCTCCTGTTTAACTTTTATATGGAGCCCTTGGCTTTTAGACTTAGAAATACAATCGATATTCCCCCCTTCTATCAGGGAGATTGGGTTAGGAAGGTTGCGCTATACGCAGACGACCTTATGGTATATTCATCTGATCTGGATGCTGCCTTACCCACCATCTTACGTATAGCATTAGAATTTGGAGAGGTGTCGGGGTATTCAGTGAATGAACATAAAACAGAGGTAATGGTATGGAATCAAATAAGCAATAATCCGCTGATCAAGAGGGAAATGCGATATCTTGGTTTAAAGATAGTACAAGACATAAACGCAATTGCAGAAATTAACTTGAGGAGAGTGTTTAAAGATATTGTCCAACTAATGAAGGGTTGGGCACACCTCCCGTTAACGATTCTGGGGAGAGTGAGCTTGGTCAAGATGACTATACTGCCAAAGATCACCTTCATATTTAACTCCATACCATTGCATTTTGATAAAGTTACTATACACAAAATTCAGCAGGCAATAAATTCGTTTATCTGGGCATATAAGGGGATTAGGATCTCCTGGAAAAAACTACGTAGGAGGAGGAGGGAGAAGGGAGGATTAACCCTACCAGATATACAATACTACGCATGGGCTTTCCAATTAAAAAACTCTAGAATGCTTGCAAAGACACCAGACGGATCTATAATAAGCTTAATGTTTTCAGCATTGTTAAAAGAATGTAAAGCAGATGGCTTCCTCTTTAAATTCGGAGACCCAAAATTCTTTAAAAGAATCAAACTAAAGGTATTACAGTCGATGGCAAAAATGTGGTATCACATTAGATGTCTTTCGAAATTGGACTATTATTCTCACTTTGCCCCGATCTGGGACTCGCCAGGGACTCCGGAGTGCCTCAATGACAAACTGGCGGTACCCATCAAAAACGCTGACCTAAGGATCTGGGGAGACTTGACTCGGGAGGGAAATTTGTTACCCTGGCAAGATCTAAACGGGTTGATGAAGGGTAGCCTCTCAAAATTCAAATTTCTACAACTAAAAAGCTGGGAGCAAAGTAAGAAATTGACATTGGGCATAGGCAATATTTTAGAAGAACAACTGGTCACAAAACCACCAGGGAACAAGGAAGTTGCATTCTGGTACTGGCATATTCATGACACCATGGACGGAGAGTTTACGCTGGCTGAGGAATTGTGGGGAAGCTACTTGCCAAGGGAGCAGTTGCAGAATATTTGGCAAGTATCAATGCGCACACTTTACCTCACTGTCAAACCTGCTTTTTTAAGGAGAAACCACTTCTTTTCACTTCACAGGGCATATATATCACCTGAAAAACTATCGAAGATGGGAAAAGGAAGCCGAACCAGCTGTGCTAAATGTGGTCTGGAAAAAGCAACAGACGTTCATATGTTCTATCAATGCCCCGCGATCAGAGTGTTTTGGGACAAAGTGGAAACATCTATGTCAGGTATTTTGGGTCAGCAAATGAAGGTAAGCCTTTCATTGGTTATCTTTGGAGTGGTGGATGACCTCATGGGAGCTCTTAGAGATTTACTGTTTTATGCAATCCTACTTGCCAGAAGAGAAATTTGTCGTAAATGGGTGAGTAGCATATCACCGCAGCATTCTGATTGGCTGGAGTCCCTTATATATATGTCTAGGATGGACCTGCTAGGGAAAAAGTCTAAGAAGAAAGCCTTCTGGAATCCGTTGTTAGTACGGATGGAGAGCCCGGAAGGGTTGTTGTAAAATTTGGGGGGTAACGTTGACATAAGATCACAATTCTGTCCAATGATTACACCGACAAATTCTCTGGACTGCTATAGGGCCCCTCCGCATTTCGAGTATTAAAGCAGTTGCCGGTGTAAGTTTACACCGTGAAAAAGAGACAGCCGCAGGAAGGATAATGTTCATTGTGGTATGCCCGTCAGTGGTTGGCATCTCTCTCGATATAAGGGCGGAAGGAATGGACATTGTTTCTGAGGTGAATGAGGACAAAAAAAAATACTGCACTCAGGGAAATGAACATATAGATGAAGCCAAACCCCTCTCTCAGTAGTACACTGAAAGCTTTTTATGTTGACCACATTAGGTCTGGTGACACTGTGCAGTCAAGCCAGACCTAAAAGATGATAGAAGTGAATGTTCAGTAGTAATCGTGTAGAGTTGCACACAAGGATGGGGGGAACAGCACTGAGAGGACACTGCTGTTCATTTTTCTCATGCCCCTCTGCCATAATTTATTTACTTATTTATTTGGCAGATTTACAGAGAGCATTTTATCACGAGAGCAGGGAGTGGGAGCAGTGGAAGGGCAGATAGATCCCAATGAAAAGACTCATATAGGCAAACAGGGGATCCTGTTGGACATTATTACGATCTATAGGTAAGGAGAAGCAGATGTGTCTTTCAATTCCTTTCCAAACTTAATGTAATCAAGTTCCAATCATGATTCAGAGCGAAAGTAGGTGTGATTGTCGACATTTTAGTCTATATGGTGAAGACATCAGGTAGACCATCTTCAGGACGTTAGAATCAAGTGTTGAATGACCCTTAGGAAATTTACATGAACAGTTTCACTTTGTAGTTGTGTCCATTAAAATCTATCTATTTTGACTTCGAATTCGGGGAGAGGGCTACTAATTGGCAACCAATACTCCAAAGAGATTCATGCAGGTTGATTCAGTGAATTATGAACCTCCCGGTGTCATCCTAGAGCACCACTGTATCAGAATCTAGCATGAGTCTAGATAATGTCTGGGCCCAGCTTCAACGACGCACCGCGGTCTCTGTAGTCGGCGTCTGTGGAGACAGCGGTACATCGTTGAAGCTGGGCCTAATGGTCATTCAACACTTGATTCTAACGTCCTGAAGATGGTCTAGCTGATGTCTTCACCATATAGACCGAAACGTCGACAATCACACCTACTTTCGCTCTGAATCATTTGTCTTAAGGATATGTTTTCTGTTTGACCAGTCACATCTTCCTGTTACATATATTGTTAGAAAGAGGTGGTCACAGCAGTGACAATGAGGTGTTTGTAACTTCAAATCATCTGGAATCCTCAGTTGCTATGTGTTGTTTTATACAGAGCTTTGTACTAGTTTTGTGTACCCTATGAAAAATCTTTTCATTATAAATTTACTTTTTTTGAAATATTTACACCTGTGTAAGACTATTTGTAGCAGATTTAATCTAATTGAAATGAGTTAATTGAATTTCTAAATAACTGAATGTAAGCTACTAGACAGAGCTTGCCATCATTGTCTGCATATTGAATTCCAAATTGTGTACATGTCAGAAAATCCCTTGTAGGCATACTTACATGCTTATATTTACAGATAGCCAGTTTGGCTTTGGTGTTGTACATGACTTTGGGCAATTGTGATCACAGAGAGGTTTATGGCCTTTTCTAGTACATCCATACATAATGGTAACCATGTAAGAAACCTTTTAGAAGCACTCCAGTTACCTACTGAAATTGCAGTGGTTAAATGTGCAGCTCACTAAAGTGGCAATGGTAACACTGCAGTCAGAATCAGGTACGCCGACGAGGTTGCACGGTATTGTGCACTAGTGACCTGCACATTAAACTGAACTTTTGCTTGTACATCTGAGGAGGACACTGCCTTTTCTACGCTGATGCCAGTAGCTGACACATGGAAAGAACTAAAAAGAGTGTAAGAAAATGTTTCAGAAGCAGAACAGCAAGATTTGAACAGAGCTGGATGTGATAAAAACGCAAATGACATTTGGATGTCAGCTGATGGGAGACCAGTGTTACCTGATAGTTTGTTGTTTCCAATGATATGACACTTCCATGGACACACACATTTAAGTTGAGATGCAATGGTAAGGCTTTTTAGGCAGAACTGTTTTTACCCCAGATTTAGGATGCTTGCAGAAGAATTGTGCCATCGTTGTGTGATATGTCAACAAATGAATGTAGGGAAAATAACTCATGTCACTCTGAGGTACATAGGGAGTTAAGGCGGTCATTTAAACAGAATGCAAATGGACTTTATCGAGATGCTTGTTTGCAACAGGTTGAGATATGTTCTGGTCATAGTGTGCGTCTTCTTGCAATAGGTGGAAACCTACCCAACCAGAAGAAATGACAGTCTCACTGTAGCAAAACTGTTATTGCGTGAATTAATACCAAGGTACGGTATGCCGGTTTGTCTGGAATCAGATCGAGGGGCACACTTTTGCAACGAGTTCCTATGAACGTTGTGTTCGGCATTACAGATTGAGCAAAGTTTGCATTGTAGCTATCGACCTGAAACTTCTGGGATTGTAGAACAGGTCAATGGAACAATAAAATCTCGTTTGGCCAAAGTTTGTGATTCAACATCACTGAAATGGCCTGATGCTTTGCCTCTAGTGCTGATGAGTCTCCAAAGTTTTCCAAATAGGAAGACTGGATTATCGCCCCATGAGTTCCTTATGGGATGAGCAATGAGATTGCCTGTTGTACCTGCAAATGCACTTGTGAGCATCACAGATGATATGATACTCAATTACTTCAAGGTATCAGCTGATCTGTGTGTTCATTCTCTCACCAGGCTGCAGCTGCCACACTAGATCCACATCACGAACAGTGCCACAACCTCAATTGGGGAGATCAGGTTGTTATCAAGAAGCACATTCGGAAGACTTGTTTGGAACCGAGATGGAAAGTCCCCTTTCAAGTGACCTTTGTCATGAACACTGCTGTTAAGAGTGCTGGAGTGCCAAGTTGGGTTCATGCTTCGCACCCAAGAAAAGTAAGAAATCAATATGAGGAAATTGTGTTCTCTGATCCCGGATGAAGAGCACTGGTAACTGCACCATCACAAGCTGAACCTCAACAAAGAGCAGTGACACAAAGATCACAACTGCAGCAAGGAGAAGAAAGGGATGTAGAACTGCAAACTATTGCCTGAAACAATTGGTGTCAGAAGTGGGACAAGGGGTCCCCTACAGGACAAGACAATGACGCAACCAATAACCCTCAATGACATGATCAAGCAACTTGCCGAAGGCCAGCACCATCTCCAGCTGGTAGTAGAAGGGCAAACCACGGAGGCCCAGAAGGAATGGGAAAACTTACAAGAAGCCCTACAAGCCCAGGCAGGTGTGATAGCCAACAATCTGGTTGTACAGGATGCCACCATACAACGACTGCCAGACACCACAGCTAGCAGTAGGGTACATCCTAATGTACCCAGTTCCGTGTTACAAAAGTATCAGATCGGGGAAGACCCTAACTTTTCTTTGCGGACTTCGAGAGCGTAGCGAGCATCGCAATGTGGTTGGTGGAACGATGGGGTCAGTACATCACTCCCCTGTTGTCAGGAGAACTGCAAACCGCATATCAAGCCGCAAACCCCGCTGGGACCACGCCATACAGGGAAATCAAAAAGATCATCCTAGAACGTCTAGGGTACGACAATGAATATTACCGCTTGAATTTTCGTAAAGAAAAGTGGATGCTTCAGGACAATTCCAGAGCGCTATTCTACAGAGTAGAGGAACTTGGCACTCGCTGGTTACAACCAAATACCTCCACGATGGAGGAGGGGATGGACAGAGTGTATCTGGAACAGTTTCTGGATGGTCTCCTAAATCCGACTCGAGCCTGGGTAAAACAACACCCAAACCTAACTGTATCCAGTGCCATTGATCTGGCTTGTGCATATCATTGGGCTCCAGACTTCAGGGTTTCTCATCCCAGAACCCCAACACCAGTGGCACTGCGCTGGAGATTTTCAGCCCCCTATCCTCCCTCTCTCCCTCCTAGACCATCTTTAGACCCTAGACTCACTATACGACCTCCTACCAGGGAGACAGGTAAGGGACCACAATGCTATCACTGCATTGATTGGGGCCGTATCGCCCGTAATTGAAGTGGGGTATACACAAGGGCGGGTTTTATGGGCTGGGGGCAGCCCTGACTCGTACCACATGTCACTTCAAGTGAATGTGAAAAGTACAATAGTACTAGTGGATTCAGGATGCCACCATTCCGTCATTAGCAGCGACACAGTAAAGGAACATCAGTGGCACCCTAGGGAGACAGTAACGATAACCTGTGTACATGGGGATTGTAAGACATACCCCGTTGCTGTGGTTGACATTGAATGGGAAAGAAAAAACAGAACGCATTAGAGTAGGACGGATTCCCCGACTGGTGGAAGAAATGATAGTGCGAACAGACTATGAGGACATCCCTAGGCTACTAGCAACAGCAGTTAATGAGAAGAATGAGCATGCATGGTTACAGGACGCTCCATTCGCTACTGAAAATGTAGTAGGTGGTAGGTACAAAGATAGGAAAACTCGTAGATAGAAACATGTTATCAACAAACAAGTAGTCTTGAATGGTTTGTCTAACACACATTCTATTCTCTCCATTGCAGATGAGGAACAGAGAGTGCAACGCAGCTTCAGGGCAACACAAAGAGGAGATCCCAACCTAGAGAACGCCTGGGCTCAGGTCGTGTTGAATGAGGACGGACAAGTAGGACCTTATTTATTTGTATCAAAAGGTTTATTAGACAGAAAGATACAAAACCCACAGAGACGATCTCCCAATTGTTGTTACCTCTCCCTTTTAGGGAACAGGTCTTACATTTGGCTCATGGACAGGCTGGGGGAGGTCATTACGGGAAGGAGAAAACCGAAGAATATCTCCTGAGACAGTTTTATTGGCCTGGAGTATTTTCAGACATTAGACGGTTCTGTGCTGCCTGTGTACAGTGATACCAAAGGGGATGATGGACGGAGCGCTTGAGCTAATCAAACACTCACCCCCAGTCAACTGATCTGGGTTTAATCCATCATCATTCTTTAGCTCACTCCACCACCCCAGTTCAGACATGGCCATATGCAAATCAGTCTGACCCTGTGCCTCATGGGAACAGTCCAGCCCGAACTGCCAAGCCATGTCTTCCCTGGACCGAAAACAAGCATCCTGGGACCGGTTTCTGGCTATTCAGCCGTCATCAGCCAGGCTAGCTTGAATCCAGTGGCAAAGTGAGCAAGGGACCCACGTCTGGGCATACCCTGCCAACTTAGGGCGAACAAAGCGATACCAAAGGGGATGATGGACGGAGCGCTTGAGCTAATCAAACACTCACCCCCAGTCAACTGATCTGGGTTTAATCCATCATCATTCTTTAGCTCACTCCACCACCCCAGTTCAGACATGGCCATATGCAAATCAGTCTGACCCTGTGCCTCATGGGAACAGTCCAGCCCGAACTGCCAAGCCATGTCTTCCCTGGACCGGAAACAAGCATCCTGGGACCGTATTCAGCCGTCATCAGCCAGGCTAGCTTGAATCCAGTGGCAAAGTGAGCAAGGGACCCATGTCTGGGCATACCCTGCCAACTTAGGGCGAACAAAGCGATACCAAAGGGGATGATGGACGGAGCGCTTGAGCTAATCAAACACTCACCCCCAGTCAACTGATCTGGGTTTAATCCATCATCATTCTTTAGCTCACTCCACCACCCCAGTTCAGACATGGCCATATGCAAATCAGTCTGACCCTGTGCCTCATGGGAACAGTCCAGCCCGAACTACCAAGCCATGTCTTCCCTGGACCGGAAACAAGCATCCTGGGACCGGTTTCTGGCTATTCAGCCGTCATCAGCCAGGCTAGCTTGAATCCAGTGGCAAAGTGAGCAAGGGACCCACGTCTGGGCATACCCTGCCAACTTAGGGCGAACAAAGCGATACCAAAGGGGATGATGGACGGAGCGCTTGAGCTAATCAAACACTCACCCCCAGTCAACTGATCTGGGTTTAATCCATCATCATTCTTTAGCTCACTCCACCACCCCAGTTCAGACATGGCCATATGCAAATCAGTCTGACCCTGTGCCTCATGGGAACAGTCCAGCCCGAACTGCCAAGCCATGTCTTCCCTGGACCGGAAACAAGCATCCTGGGACCGGTTTCTGGCTATTCAGCCGTCATCAGCCAGGCTAGCTTGAATCCAGTGGCAAAGTGAGCAAGGGACCCACGTCTGGGCATACCCTGCCAACTTAGGGCGAACAAAGCGATACCAAAGGGGATGATGGACGGAGCGCTTGAGCTAATCAAACACTCACCCCCAGTCAACTGATCTGGGTTTAATCCATCATCATTCTTTAGCTCACTCCACCACCCCAGTTGTGTACAGTGCCAGCGAGTAAACCCCCTTCATGTGTCCAAGGCCCCCTTACGCCCATTACCCATCATAGACGTCCCCTTTTCTAGGGTTGAAATGGATTTGGTGGGCCCTTTGGTTGTGTCAGCCCGTGGGTATCAGTATATATTGGTGCTGGTCGATCACGCTACTCGGTATCCTGAGGCGATACCTCTCACCAGTATGACAACTATAGCATTAGCCAGTCTATGATTGGGTTCTTTAAAAGGGTGGGTTTCCCCAGGGAGATCTTGACTGATCATTGCACCCCCTTTATGGCAAAACTAATGGCTCAGATCTGTAAAGTACTTGGGGTCCAACAGATCCGTACCTCCGTAGAGCGGTACAACCGTACAATCAAGACCATCCTGAAGAAGATGGTTTCTGACTATGGGAAGGATTGGGACAAACATCTTTCACTAACTTTGTTTGCAATATGCACACACCCCCAATCCACAACAGGGTATAGTCCTTTTGAGTTGGTATTTGGAAGGAAAGCCAGAACACTCTTGGATATGCCTGCCGAAAGATGGGAAGATGAGGAAGACAAGGGGATGGATTTACTCAATTATGCAGCAAACTAGGCAATAAGGTCCTTATACTCCTTCCGTCCTCAGAAAACAAGTTACTGGCTAAGTGGAAGGGTCCTTTTGTGATACTAGCTCAGGTAACTCCGGTTACATACAGGGTAGCAGTACCTCATGCAGGAAGAACGGGGCAGGTATATCATGTCAATCTACTGAAGAGGTGGGTGGATAGGGAGGACCCAGTGACCGAGTCCTCTTCCGACCTATTGGTGACGGATTCACAACCCCAATCGATATCTTTTCCCTTGAAGGACACAACAGATTGGGTGGGCCTAGTTCCAGTGGGTCCTGTCTTTACATAGCACAGCAGAAGACTCAGGAATAGTGGAAGAATACTGAGATGTATTCTCAAAACAACCAGGTAGAACCCCCTCCGTCATCATGACATAAAAACAGAGGGCGTCAAACCTATCAGACTCCGTCCCTACCGGATTCCCAAAGCCAGACATAAGGCAGTGGAAGGCGAAGTAGAGGAAATGTTGAAAGACAGTATTATCGAGCCATCTCACAGTGCCTGGAGTTCTCCTGTGGTTTTGGTCCCTAAACCTAATGGATCCATTTGATTCTGTATCGACTTTAGACAATTGAACGGGGTGTCCCATTTTGATTCCTATCCAATGCCAAGAGTCGAAGAAATGATAAAAAATCTAGGCACATCCAAATATTTAACCACCTTAGACTTAACCAGAGGCTATTAGAAGAGTCCCCTAACTCTTACCGCCTGAGCAAAGACCGCCTTTTCTACTCCCTCTGGGTTGTACCAATTCAGGGTCCTACCCTTCGGCTTGCACGGTGCCCCAGCAACCTTTCAACAGTTTATGGACTTGATTTTGAGGGAACACCGGGCGTATGCTGCAGAGTATCTGGACGACATTGTGGTATACAGCCAAACCTGGGAACAATATGTTGTTCCCTTAAAAGCGGTCCTGGAGAGACTGAGAAAGGCGTGCCTAACAGCGAACCCTGAAAAATGGACACTTGCCACGAATGCCATCCGGTATTTGGGATATCACATACAGGAGGGTATGATACGACGCCAGGTGGATAAGGTGGCAGCCATCAAAGCTCTGAACCGACCTACCACAAAAAAGGAGATCAGGGCTTTTCTAGGATTGGTGGGTTACTACCACCACTTTATTCCCCATTTTTCTGAGGTGGCTACTCCCTTGACGGATCTGCTCACTAAATTACGACCCTCATCTCTCAGTGAGGAGCTCAGAGGAGCTTTGAGGACTTGAAGGATTTATTGTGTGGAGATCTGGTTTTAGCTTGTCCGGACATTGCGAAACAGTTTGTGTTACAGACCGACGCCTCGGTGAGGGGACTGGGAGCTGTCTTGTCTCAACCCGGGGTTTCGGAGTTGCTGCATCCCGTAGCCTTCCTTAGCAGGAAGCTTTTGCCCCTAGAATCCCGCTATTCCACGATCAAGAAGGAATGTCTGGCAATTAAGTGGACCATACAGGCCTTTCAGTACTATCTGTTGGGTCGTTCCTTTCCACTGTATACTGATCATGCTCCCTTGGTGTGGTTGGCACGACACAAGGATTCCAATGCACGTATTCTGAGATGGTTTCTTGCTCTTTAACCTTTCTCCTTCCAGGTGCAACATTTGCCGGGAAAGGTGCAGGGGAACGTGGATTTCCTGTTGCATTCCGCTGTGGCTTCATGGCCCGATCGGCCATGCCTGGATGGTGAGTACTGTGACAGAGAAGCCCTGGAGGCCTGTGTTTGGGGCCCCGGGAGCACTGAGAATCCCTGTTTGACGGTCTCGACGTGGCGAGACACGCCCCCACTTCCGGTCGGCTGGTGTCCGGAAGAGATGAGGGAGACCAGAGAGGTTCTGAGAGGAGAGAGATGCCGGAGGAGGAAGAACAGCAGGAGAAGATGAGAGAGAAGAGCGACGCCGGTGGCGGAGGAGAAGCGGATCGAGCAGGATCATCCCCGGTTTCTGGTGCGGAGGAGAAGTGGAGCGGAGCAGGACGCGCAGAGACCCAGAGGGAAGACAAAACGGGCGTGGCAGCCAAGGTTCCATTATAGAGTCATGGCCTCAGGCAAGTACCACAAACTGCTGCGTGCTACGTGAGCAGGTGGTTCCAGGCCCGCGCCTATCTAACGGGCCTGTAAGGGTTGTGTCAGGAGTGACATTAGAGATCCTGGGAGCAGGGTCTCTTTTGGAGTTATTGGTCCTTTATAGTTTTGACTTGCATGTTTGGGTGCACACCGGACATAGTCTGGAAGGTGGAAAACAAGAGTAAGGGAAGACCTGTTTTATTTTGTTTCTTCCCACCCCCTCACGATTTCTTTTCCTTACTTCAAGCAACACTTCTGAAGAAATCCCCTCACTTGAAAACGGTGGTGAATTGGTGATGGACCTAGTAAACCCGCTCTTTGCCAGAAAGTTAATAGCCCATGCCTTTGTTTTCCCAAGGGTACTCTGCTCCAGTGACTGAGTCAACAAGGGCGTAACAGAAGATCCGAACAGTGAAGTAACTAAAAGGATAAAGGGAAGAGGAAGACACGGAGAGCCCATAATAAAAGAGAAACACTTGGAGTACTTGGGACTTTTCACTCAATAAATCTTTGTTCTGAGCAAACAGTTTACGGCCTGCTGTCTCGTCCTGTAACAGTCCACTAATGCAACTGTGACATTTGCACACCCCACTGATGAGGAGCAATTGAAAGCATAATTTGCAAGCTACAAGAGAGATGATTACACAACAAATGTTTATTCTGGATTAGTGAAAGAATACACACAAGCTATGGAAGCAAATGACTTATGTCTGCGCCCACTAATCGCCATCAGCAGCAGAAGTGGTTACATACCATTCCATTCTCCTACGCAGTTTTATGTAGTATATTGCCTACATTTGTATATAGGTGAGCGCATTTTGAATATTTTTATTCTAACCATAATTTAATACTTTCCAGAGTACCATTAGTGCAAAGCATGAATTTACACCCACAAGCAAAATCGATGGACACAGCTTGGTATTATTTTAGACCGTCTACGCCCATAGATAGTGTCAAGGCTTACCAAAATAACCTAACCTGTTTGATGAGACCACTAGAGAAAGTCTTTATTATGACTGTAGAGGAAAGGAACACTAACATTTCACATAGTAAGGATAGAGAAAATGATGTTTCAAAAAATGTTTGGAAGAAGGGAGAAGACAAATTTAAGAAGGAGATGGTTTACCCAAAGCTGAAATGTGATAGAAGACAAAAAGGAAATATTTGTGTTCCCAAAAGAAGAACACACACAAGAACCAGACATGTGGGAATTAGTAGTTATGAAGACACATTTGAATTGGTGTGGGGTACATGGCAATTTTGCAAAGAGAAAAAACTGCAGTACCAGGGGCGCATATTTATGAGCTCCTCTGCGTCGCTCGTGCACCACGCAACTTGGTGCAAGAGCAACACAAATGTAATATAAGATTTATGAAGCCACGCATGTACAGTGTTGTGATAAAATGCTTACGAAGAAAAATGCTTGCAAGCAGAACACTTTGAGTATGTTATCATGTACATGCAAAGAATGTTAAAAGTCACTTGTCTAAAAAGATGTAAAGTTTAAACGTGAACATGTAAAATGGAAGCTTTTGTGCACGGGCCCTGTTAAACCTCACTACAGTATTGTGTATACAGTATAGATGCATTAACAATGACACCAGCACACAGGCACGCGTGTAGTTCAGAAGATGGAACTCAGCTAGTAGGAGACATGTTTGGTGCAATTACACCACCTGTAGGTGTCATATTAATGATGAAAAGATTAGAAAACCGTCAACAGTCCTGAAAGCTATTTTTTGCTAATACTAATCATAGGGCTTTGTTTACTTTTCCTACTTGCATTAGTCAAAGGTTGTAGATACTGCATTATTAGGGGAAAATGCAGAAAAATGAATAAGAGAATAGAAAAAGAATTAGCATTAAATGATTGTCTTAGTGACGAGTATAGAAAATCATTACAATTCAAAAGTCTGAAAAGAAAAAGACAAGACTCAATGGATGATGAGAGTGCCCTCTGAATGGAATTTCAAGCAAAAGTGTGATGGTTAAGATAACCATCAGATGGGGGATTGAAAGAGAGATTTATTAAATGCAAAAATAATAGTTAAAGTCACATGGTATATGCTTGCGTGCAATATATATTGAACTGATACAACATTTAAAATATGCAAAATGCAGTATGTAGCTATAATTATTAGTACTAGGCCTCAAAATGCCTAAAGCAGCTTTGCTTTACTAGTGGCTTAATCAAATGTGCTTTGACGTGTACAAATGTATAAAAATTGACCTTACCCTGACATGCCTTTAATGTAAACTTTACATAACACTGCAGAATGTTTCTGATTAATAATAGCAATTTGAAAATGTTTGCTAGAAACACTTTATCGTTGAATAAAATAGTTCACACAATAATACATTGCATCAATAAGAAATGTTGGCCCTTTTAACATATTTTTCTCATTTGATAATGAAAAGATGTGGTGCTGAATAATACGTTTCTCAAAAGGAGGAATCAGGAGTTTTTTAACCAGGTCCTGCACAGGGACTCCCAACTAAAGTGTGCCAATACTGAATGAATGTGCAGTTCCTAAAAGTGAAGGGGAAAGGGGAAGGAATCAGGTCTCTTGCGGATTGCCCTCACACACCCCGGAGGATGTCATGCTTCATCATAGGGCTTGTGCTCCTCGTCGGGCCGGCGCTGCAATGCCCGATGGGCACCCGCGAAGGGGCTCTTTGCCGGAGATCTTTTTTAGATGAAGCCGTTGGGTGTGTGAGGGTAAGTGGTCAGGGTAGTGAATGTGTGAGTGACTTAAAATAGGTCTAGTGCTGTCCTAAATAATACTTTTATTCTGAGGGTGTACTAGCCTAGCTAAAAAATCAGGGAACCCTGTCTGGAGTTATTGGACCTATAGGGTTCTAAAAGTGAGGGTGGTCAACATGTTTCTTGCCTTTTAGCCCCTAATGGGTCTAGCGGCAATTCGTTAGGACCGGTGTATGAAAGAGAAGGTGCTCTAGACTCTTACACTACCGCATCGCTGGTATAATGCGTCATTGAGTAACCAGCGGTACTGCCTGGAATCAGGGCATTTAGCCAGAACTTTTGAGACCCAGGATAAAAGGCAATAATGCCGACGGGGCGGGAGAAACTAGAGCACTTCATTGCTTGGTCAAAAGGGTGGCGTAGCAACTAGCTATCGTCCTACCCCTGCTCTGAGCATCCTCCGGGGTGTGTGAGGGCAATCCGCAAGAGACCTGATTCCTTCCCCTTCACTTTTAGGAACTGCACATTCATTCAGTATTGGCGTGCTGAATAATACTTCACTGCAGCTGATGTTTCTATTTCACATAGCCCATTGTTAACTAATATGCAATTTGCTTTATTAAAAGGTTAGGATTGTAGTCATGCTCGTGGGAAAGAAGATCTGGAATCAAAAGGCCTCATATGTAGAGACAATTTAAATTTTGTTTCATACTTCACAATAACTTTCTGTAGTCCATTGTGTGAATCGTGGGAAAGGAAGAGGGAGTTATGCTCAAAAGAATACCGAAAGCTGATTGGACGAGAAGAGAAGAAGATACAACTTGGACTGCAATATTTCTTTTCGACTGTTCATATTAGTGCATGTTCCTAGAGTAGGTTAACACTTTTTTCCAGACCTTTGCTCCATACGCTTTTTCACACAGAAGATGAACTCTCACAGCTTAATACTTGCTGAAGGCTCCATGCTGATTTACCATCCTACTCCGAACCTATTGCTAATTGCGGTACTACTGCTACTACATGATTATTGTGTCTTATCTGCTGAGACTCTACTGAATTTCATGAAACTCTCTTTATTGGAAGTTCAGCTGACAATTATTGATTAAATTTCAGCTTCATGCTCTATCTCACTCTTTCCTCTTGAATGTGAACTCTTTATGGGTTCTTGCTAACACCATTTTCGCCCCATTCTTAGAATAGGGATTCTTTCCTTTATGGAACACGCTTAATGCATTGTTGATTATGATTTGTTCTAGCCATATTTTTTATGATCAATTCTGTTAATTGACTGATATAATTGAACTAACTGAATAAAGAGAATTTACTAAACTCTTAATGAAAATAAAACCCTTAAAACGTATACTTAGCTCTCATTATTGACTGAACTTAAAATAGCTATTGTGATCTTAAATTATGTGATGCATAGCTCCTGATCTTCTCATGCACGATGGTAAAGGCCTGTCGCAGAGAGAAGCAAGAGAAGCACAAACTCCACACTGACCAGGGCTCAACACTGTTTGAGTAAGATAGAGATTATAAACCGTTTTATTTAAATTGATTGCCGCTCCAGCACCACGCATCCACCCATGGATTTTGGCGCTTTCCCAGAATTACCATTAGTGGTAGACCTGGGAATGTGTAAAAAGGCTACGCCTCCCCAGCTGAGTCGTATCTCCTCGTTACTTCCTCTTTCTATGTGTGCAGGATTGTGCAGCACACATGGAAAAATGAAAACGCCTCACAGGATTGTTTTTGTGCTGGAAGGTGTCCCTTCCTGCACAAAAACAATCCTTCTTACAATGCAAGCACCCTTGCACCATGGTGCTAGGGTGAGGGAAGGGTTGTAAGCAGGTGTTCCTCCTTTTCAAGAAGTATTGTTGTTAAAGTAGCACACATTAATCCAGATTGATTTGAGTGAAGGTAGTTCTTTTTATTCACCACATTATTATGATCATTTCACTCGTTTTTGGTTTTTCGTAAAGCAAATTTTTAGGAAAAGTGAACAGCCGACACGTGTTTCGCCCTATGTGGCTGTCTTTACATTCTAACATCATGGTATCAGCGATGAGTCTGTACATTTTCAAATTAATAGTAGGGCATTGTGATTAAAATCCAATTCTTGGTCATGAGAAGAGTAGTCTCTCGACGGGTCCTAGGATAATTCCTCAATATGCGGTAGTGATTTGAGAAAGCCCTGGCTCTATCAGCCACATTGGGCAAAACACGTGTCGGCTGTTCACTTTTCCTAAAAATTTGCTTTACGAAAAACCAAAAACGAGTGAAATGATCAAGGAATTACCCTTTAACAACAATACTTCTTTGAAAAGGAGGAACACCTGCTTACAACCCTTCCCTCAACTGTTTATTCAAGGCTGTAAAGGTCCAGAGCCTTGAGCAAAAGTTCCTCCAACAACACTAGGGATTCATATCCAGTATCAGGATCTCTGGGCCGTTCACTCTTCTCTCAACCATGGTGCTAGGGTGCCTGCGTTGGTGTTAGGCAGCACATTATGCGCCTGCGCGGGGAAATGACAGGAATGTGCCATATATTGTTATGTATGACGCATTCCAGCCCTTTCCCTATTACCGAGAGCAGCATGGTGACTTGCTGGGCTGCGTGATATCTTAATAAATATGCCCCTACATGTCCAGGAAAGAGGCAGCAGCCAAGAACTCCTCTTCTCATAAGCGCGACCAATCTCCTCAGAGCTCCCAAACTGCGTCCCATCGTGAATTACGTCGACAGCAACGGGGCTGCACAAGCAGTTCTATCGCCAACTCTGCTATTAATTTCTAAATTTTAACATTGCATACAGATAAATGCAAAATTATTATTTCAGAACAAGACAAAAACAGGCAAGGTATGGCCATATTTATATATTGTTTTGCAACAATCGATTTGTAAAGCCTTGTAATCTGTGCACTAGGTTCCAAAACTGTTGTGGATGGTAGGGGGTCAAGTGAGGGCAAGAGTTGCACTACAACTCAGCAAAGAAAAGCAGGTGGGGCCACCAGAGGAAGGGATCAAGAGCTACTGATAGGCCATGTCAATGCATAAATCAGATTGGAGGGGAGCAGGGGTAGGGGTAGGTTACCAAGCAGTGTTTTAAACCTGTCATTGAGGCAAAGAATACTGGTAAGAACAAAACGATGTTTTAATTCAGAGAAACATTACACATAGTGGGCAGTGATGCTTACAGAATATATTTTTAGGGCTTAACAATAGCTGATTTACCTTTGCTGGGAGAAATGTAAATCCTTCAATTATTTTGTCATGTACGAATGTTTTTATATTTCGAAAGCATAAACTAAACAAACCTTCCAAGCTGGAGTGCTAAATATCTTTTCCAGTAGTTCAATATTCAGAAACGGATAGAGCCATGTCCAAAATGTCCACACAAGAGCATGTGCAAGGACATGTCAAGTTAATGTGAAATGACTTTCAATTACGTGAGAGTGTCCCTTGGCCATACCATAGGCATAGAAAGTAATCCTGCCTAGAACTACAGCAGCTTGCAGTGAATCACACATCTCCCAAGAAAGGCTTGACCAGCCTGTCACTCTATGATGGATCATTCATTAAAGGTTCTGCAATGAGAAGGCTGACCTTTAGTCCCAGAAAACTACACCTCAAGTGCCTTGGGTTATTATGGTCTCTATTAAATATTCAGGAGTGCTTGGGGAGGAACAACGCTAAGAGAGAAAGATGCAATTCTAATACCTTTTAATAGCTTCCTCGCATGGACAGTCTCACTTCCAAAGAGTGAAACTTTCTATGAATAACCTTTCTCACGTTCTAGTTTGCCTGCAGGGGGTAAAAAAGAGTAACGTGGTGGGTGTATGACTGCCAGTCGATTCAAGGTCCTCATTTATACGTGTGCATTAATGGAAGTAATATGTGGTAATAATTTACCGCCCGGTGACAAATGGCAAAATGGTGGTCATAACTAAACTCCTTCAATGATAAAATGTGCAGGTAGTCAATATATAAGGAATATCACACTTAGTAGCAGAAAAGTGTAAATGAGACTTAATTCTACACCTCTGAATGACAGTAAAGCATTTTCTTCACCGGGGCTTGCCACTGATTTAGCACCCTCCCCAAATAAGGGCTCACAGTAATAGGACACCATGTATTGAAGCATGGGCTTTTCCGTAGCAAATCATTGCATTCTGGGAGGAGTGTTTTTCATTTAATTTGATTGAACTGAAACAAGTAATTGTGATTTGTCAAAGCAACGCCTAGAGTTTGGAAAAGTATGCCCTGCTACTGTAGCTGGACGTAATAATGTGTTGCTTGCTGTTAGTCATAACTTTTGGTACTGTGAACCATCACACAGCTTTTAACAAACTTTGTCCCTCATACTCGAGTTTGTGCTCCACACTTTCCCCATTCTGCTCTAGTACCCCACTGTCTTTCAGCTAGTTTCATGCTATGCAAATGCCACAAACATACATAGATACATCCTGGATGTCTCCAAAGAATCGAAAATTTGTAGCAATCATGGAAAATATTTTTCAGTTCAATTAAGGACATGGAGGAAAAATGTGTTTGCATTTCCTTCCTCGCTTTCTTCTACATAACAGCTACAACAAAGTTTGAAACAGCTTAGAAACATCAAAAACTCAAAGAACTACAAGATCCACAGTGCTTTGATTGAGAAACTACAACTCTCATGAGTAAGGATCACCGACCCGTGACAGTCTGTGTAGCCTTATAAACATAACTGAATCGTGAAGTACCACCTTTTCTTGCTGTGAGGAATTCATCTAGTGCAATCAAACACATCTGAATTATATTCTTGTTTGTGATCTGCAACTAGACAAAAGAAAGACTCAATAGTCCATTTAAGCAATTCAATCGAAGAAAAATGGGAGGGATAAACAAGATATAGAGTATTGTAAACAAAGCAAAGTATTCCATGCAGAATAAGCAATGTAATCACAAACATGACTAATTGTGGGATAATGGCCTCAATAGAACCTAAAAGTATTGCTCATGATTGCTAGAAAACGTTCAGTTCTATGCCAGGACATGAAGTGATGCTTATTTGCAAGTTGAAGCTCATCAAGAAAAATAAAAAATGGTTTGCCAACTGGTTTATATTAGAATTGTTTGGAAATTGACACAAAGGACCAATCAACCATGCACATTATATCTTCTATTCTTGCCTCCATAGAAAAGGATTTTGAGGCCATGGCTCCTTTAACTGAATGAGCTCCAAAAATGCAAGTGTCTATACCTGCCTCTGCCAAGACACATCTAATTTATCGGGCCTGGGTAGGTGAAGAGCGATATAGAGGTGCAATGGAAATAAGAAGTAGACCAGAAGGGGCATATCTTAGCCCTCTTGTTGCATTCTCATAAGAGTGTAAACAGCTATTCATATACAGTTTGAGTTTCCCAGAAAACAGGGATAAGAAATCTGCTTGAGTTGGATTTCGTTCTCCTAGATACAAGAATGCAGCGCCATCTGGAGCGAAAGGCCAAGCAGACAAATCCAAGACCTTTAGACCTGAAACTCTTCAGCAAAAAGCCAAACATAAAAGCATGATGACTTAGCTGATAGCTGTTTTAGATACAGAGAATCATTATGAGGCCAGGATTGAAATAAATCTGAGAGTAACAGAAATATCACAGAGGAATGCACATTTCAGGTGCGGGGTCCTGGAAAATGAATCCTCTGGAGTAACGTAGACACCAGAGGGTGTTCACTGACTGGGTGGTCGCCTACTGGAATGTGACCAGCTGAAATTGCTGAGCCGCAGAAATTCTCCTTTCCATAGGATAATCCATTAGCCACAAGGAATGCAGGAAAATGTACTACAAAAGTGACATCTGCTCCTATGGGATCAAACTCTCTCTCCATATGCCAGCATGTCTATCAATTCCAAGCTGATTGATATTGTTTATGGGTTCAGTCAGGCCAAGCCCTGCCAATAAAGAGAGCTTGGCTTGAAGGTCCTGGTACTTGTCAATGACTCCGGAAAGATTACAAACAACCAACAGAAGTTGTAGGATGTAACACTGAGATACCCGTGGGGCTAATAAAAAAATTGCAAATGAGCTTGCAACGAGCTAAAACAATTGATATGTAAGTGAAGTTTCTCTTTGGACCAGCTTCCTCCTGTGGATATGTCTCTGCAGCCTGCTCCCCAGCTGACATAGCTGGCATCTGATCCGAAGAGCACACTGGGGACTAGCCTGGAGATGGCTCAGCCATATCATGCTTCCATGTGGGGAAGACTCCACTGAAGTTCGTGTTCTGGGGAAAGGGGAATTGCCTCTGCATAGGACAGACCATTGCATAGATGGATGATTCTTAGCATTTGGAGGAATCTGTAATGAAGAGGGCCGTGAATAGTGGCTTGCATGGAAGCTGAAAAGAGGACCACTAGCCTGGCAATCAACAAAAGAGTGGCCTTGTCTTTTGATAGCAGTCTGTGGTTTTCCCTATTGATGGGTCTGATTTTCTGCACTGGAAGGGATGGTGTTGCTGAAAATACATCTATAACAAAACTCAAAAATTCTATCTGGTTGAAAGGAACGAGGCTCAACTTGTCTAGATTGATGAAGAATCCAAGGCTCTGTGGAGAAGTTATCAAAAGAAGTTGCTATAGCAAAAGGTCCGGATTTGGCTCCATGATCAGAATATCATTTGAATAAATGATTAGATGAATCCCTGTCACTCTCAATAATTCCACAACTTGCTTCATTAACTTGGTGAAACACCACAGGGCTGACAACAGCACAGGTGGAATTGGCAAGAATTCATAGGTTATCACCCACCACTGAAATTTGAGGTATCAATGGTTTAGAGGGAAGATTGGATCCATAAGGTAGGTGTCTTGAGGTCTAGATGCACTATGTAATCTAGTTTTCTTAACAGGTGTTTGAGGAGGAGAAAGCCCTCCATCTTAAAGTGCCTGTAGAGGACCCAAGTATTAAACTCCTTGAGGTTGATGGCAAAACTTAAGTCTACTTCTTTTTTGTTTACTAGGAAGACTTTGCTGAAAAATCTCTTAGGATGAGGAGAACAAATCCTGATGCCTTGCTTCTAATTTTGTTATGTATCTTAGTTAGGCCCATGTAAAAACGCTGTCATCTTTTACTATGAACAAGTTTCTTGCATTGACTTCCCTTTCACACAATAACCTTTTACACACATTTGCGTGCGTAAAATGTTGGATTAGTTTCTCTGAAACTGCTACGCTTACAGATTCTACTTCGCTTAATATTATCACAACTCCTTGAACACCATGTACAAGGCCTCAATACACATTGTGCAAATGTCGTTCTATTTTTCATCCACGGGGCGACATGGCTATCTATAGACCATAATTCAACAAAGAGATTCTACTACAAAAACATATAAACGCACGTAAGTGTGTGCTTAATCTTACTTGCCATATGGCAGGTTCTCAATACAAATTGAGAACCTGCCATATGGCAAAATCTGTAACCTAAGGCACACCTACACATGCTTTTGCAAATGACCGGTCTGTAATCGACCTAATGAATCCACTTGAAAACAGCCTATTAGAATATTCATAAGTTCCGTCATATATATATATATATATATATATATATATATATATATATATATTCATATTTTTCAAATATCTCAATATAAATATATAATTTTTTTGAAATTTTTTGGGGCGTCCCTGCCAGTTTTTTAATCATCGTAACACGAAAAAGAAGGATCCCAGAATTTTTCATCAAAAACTTCAAACAGGAAGTGGACCTGAATATAGCTCCTTTTTGTGCCATTCAGTGGCGGCCATTTTTGTTTCTTCCCAGTCTAGTTGTCGTAACACCAGCTGCATCTAATCGAGGGCATTTCTAAGCAAGGCACACCCTTTATAAACCGGGCTTGTGAACACATCATTCTGTTCCCGGAGAGCCACGAGAAGGTATTCCCAGGTGTTCTAGCAGCCGGCAGCATGTAAGTAAGACAAGGGCGTGTCTTTAAAAAGCCCGAGAGATCACATTCAGCATAAAGAAAATAACTACTTTAGTATGAACTTGGCTTTTTCAATCTGTTTTCCTAAAATCTACAGTGTCTGTATGAAGGCGCCCTATACCCTCGTGACATCTCATGGAGAGGACACATTAATATACGAATGTATGTATATATAAACACCTTTAATGGCATGTCTCTCTGAGAGCTTGGATTTTGAATCCCATGTTTAACTGCATGCTAGGGAGCACTTATTTATAAGTGAGTGAATGCACATACATGCTGAAAACTTACCATTCTAAAGCGCTAGGCAAGAAAAACGGAGGCACATGCGCTTTTTCACAGAACTAGGACAATTCTAAATTATTTTACTTTTGTAAATATGAATGTATGAATGTTTAAAAACAGTGTATGAATGAATGAATGCTTTAAAATAAAAAACATAAAAAAACTTTTTTACCACCCATCTGGATGTTTGAAAGTTCTGAATGTATGTAAAACTGGGTACTAATACTATCAGGAGTGTTGTAGCAATTGATATATGAGTAAAAACACCCATATCAAGGTGAGAAAAATATATCACAGTGATGATAAGTTTTTTTCCTTTACACATGATGGTGATGTGAATATACAAAGTGATAAATGATACAAGCAACTATTTATCCACCTTGTTCTCTTTTTCATAGGATATGCTAATGATATAATTTTCAAATGCGCAATTGGGGCGCAGAGAAGAGTACTTGTGATCAGTAGGCCTATGTACATTTATACATCCCAGTGAGGCGTTATAGGGATCGTTTCGGTCCTGAAGAAGAAAGCCTAGGGGATGGCTTCTGAAACATGTCGACCTTGTAGAAAGTGACCCATTATAGTACACCATCTACTTTTTTTCCCTCCTTTTTTTACCATTCTCAGCTAGGGAAGCTAATAAAGTGTATTCTTTTCCACTAGCCAGGGAATTTTTAAACCATCACATATATTTATATTGCACGATCCCACGCACTGCACATATACACTAATCACTAAAGTAAGTGCTCCCGCGTCCACGTAGGTAGTAGCACGCCCCGTCGAGGGGCGGGAAGACCCCAATGATGAAGCATGACACTGAATCAGGTTTCAGTGTGTGAGGGGTATTTTACAACTTTTTGAACACTGTCCTTCCTACAAACATGAGAAGGTATTCCTTTTTTCTAATCACCACTGTTTTTTTAAAAACACCGCAAGTAAGATTAAGCACACACTTACGTGCGTTTATATGTTTTTGTAGTAGAATCTCTTTGTTGAATTGCGATACTGAGAGGAGGACGATTCTACCTTTTTCCTCTTCACTCCCCCTCATGATATTTTTGTTATCTATAGACCATAACAATGCTGGCTAGCACAGGACTTGAAAGGATGCTTTTCATTATAAATTTCCGGGTTTAGTCAGAGGAGCGATTTGCTGTCATTGGTTAGGTCTCTACATGCTGAAGCTTTGGCCCAGCAGCTTGCTGATATCTCTGCAAGGGTGTCCAGCTCATGACCAAGACGGGGACTTACATTCTTTCCTATCAGGTAACCGTGGTTGGATTATCCAGTACAGGGATTCTTAGCAGAACACATACACACACGCCCTAGACACTTAGGTTAGGGACTGTAGTAGGAGTACGCCAGATTTCTAGATTGTTTTATATGCCTGCATATATACACTGTATTAGCACGATGGTGGAACTTTTCATTCTGTTCACTGTCTTGGTACTTCTAATAACTTTCATCTGCTTCTGCCTATTCATTGCAGCACATATGTTTTATGCAAGAATCACAGTGGTTCAATAAACATTGAAAACGTCCCACTGTGTATTCCTTGCATAGTTCTCTGTGAATGAGAGTACGAGTGACTGAGCAAAAGGGTTCCTGATCTGTTACCACAATTCCTTTTAAAAAAATATATATATATTTAAATCCATAACATGACTAAATTCCAGTCAAAATTCTTTATTTCGGTAAACTACCATAAAAGAAACAAAGATTCAAGATAAGCATCGCCCATGTCGATAAGGGGACAGGGCAAAATATATGGTAAGACTTGAGAATACAGTTAAAAATGACGATCAATAAAAGGTTAAAATGGCAGACAATAAGAATTTAAGAACAACAGATATCTTACAATTCGAGCTTACATCACAAATTCTTTTCAACCACGGACAAGTTGATGTGCAAATTTGGCGGGGTCCCTTGTCTAAAGTGCATGTGCGTTAATAAAAAGGTACAATCAAAGCAGCGCACAATTTTATAAAAATCAATTGCAGGACCAGATATCGCGATGAAAACAATGAGGCGGCAATTGACATTGAGAAGAATGCATAAAATGGCTATTTACATCTTGGAGTTAAATGGCCAAAAAAGTACTTAAAGTGGCAGGGCATCTCGGCTGCAGTTCTCGATAGTAGGCCAGGGGGCTGTCTGTGCCCTCTTTCTGATCGCCCGTGAGTGGCCTAAAAATTTCACAGTTGCGCACACGAAAAGTGGTGTTGCATCGGATTTCAGTATGTGCATGGCCTCTCTAAAGTTTCTGGTACCAAGTTGCCTGCAAACAGGGGTCAGCCATTTACTCCTAGGTTTTGTGTATGCTGTACAGGCAAAGAGGAAATGGCCGATGGTTTCGTGCAGGCAAGGGCAACAAGGGCAGCCCTTTTGCTGTGCCCTATTAGCCAGCCATGAGTTTGTACAAGCATTAACTGGCAGGCTGCCATGCCTGAATTGGATGTATAGCCTTCTATCAGCCGGCACTTTAATTATGTCAAGATAGCTTTCAAAGGAGCGGCTGATTTTGAAGTCTCTGAATTTTTGGGTTAATCTGCCCTGAGTGCCATCAAGGTATGCTTTGGACTCAACCCAGTGCTAATATAGTAACTTAGTCTGTCGTCTATTATAGGTTGGGGGGCAGGCAATGTTATGGCCAGAAAGGCCTAAGCTGGACATGAGGCTTTTAACATATTTGATCCAGCCTATTTTATTTGCAGTGTCTAAAGCACAAACCTCCTCAAAGGCTGCAGCGTAAGATGACAATTCCAGGGTGGAGACCATCCGCTGCCAAAACAACAAAGGGCGGAGCTTCGCTAAGTCGCTGATGGGTTTGATACCCATGTCAAGCAAAAGTAGGCAAAGGGGGGTGCTTTGCGGGAGAGAGGTCAGGTTTCTGAGGAACTTATTCTCCAAGGTTGTCAGGTCACTTGCTCTTTCCATACCCCACAGCTCGGCTCCATAGAGAGCACTGCTCACGGCCTTGCAACTGTAGAGTTTCAAAGCTGATGAAATAGGCTTGGTGTAAGAAAGGCAGTGCTCCTTACGGAGAGCCCCGGTTACCTGGGAAAACTTGAGATAGGCCTTATTGAGAAGGTGCTTCCAGGCCATGTCCTCCGACAGTTTGATTCCCAGGTAATCAAAGGAGCTCACTCTCTCTAGTGGGGTGCAACCTAGGAACAATTTTCCCTTGAAGGACTTGTGGGGGTTCAATAACATGAGCTTAGTTTTAGATGTATTGATTTCCAGCCCCCTCCTATCGCAGAAGAGCTTGAATTGGTTTAAAGTTTCTGCAAGCCCATAGGGGTCTTCGAGATGAGAAGAGTGTCGTCTGCGAACAGAATGGTGGCGATTCTCTGCTTAGCTAAAGAGGGGGCGTCCACAGGGGTGGCTGATAGGAGCTCGACAACACCGTTGATGTAAAGTGAAATTAGGTTGGAGCCAGGAGACAGCCTTGACGGACCCCACACTGTACTTTAATGGGGTCGGTAACCTGTCCCTGGCTACCCCATCTGACCCTGGCAAAGTTCTCTTCATGCAGCCTGACAAGGAGTGTAAGAATACTCAACGGCATACCCATATCCCTGAGCACCCGCCATAATCTGTCCCTGGGAACGAGATCAAAGGCAGATTTCAAGTCTATGAATGCGATGTATAAGCTTGCTTTACCCAGCAAAACTACCTTCCAGTAAAGCATAAGGAGACGAAAGACCTGATCGACTGTGCCAGTTCTCCGTCTAAATCCCGCCTGGAGGGAAGAGAGGATGTCATTCTCCTCCATCCAATCCGAGATTTTCGCTAGGAGCAATCTGCAGAAAACCTTCTGGACGAAGTCGATCAGGCTAATTGGTCGATAGTTGGAAGGGTTAGACCTGTCACCCTTTTTGAAAATGGGAATCACTTCCACCCCCTTTCAAGATTCTGGGATCCACCCTCTACCTGCGATGTCGTTGGCCAGGGTCAGAATGTATGTTGCCCAGCTTTCCCTATCAGAACAGAAGAGGTCTCCTGGGATGCCATCCGGCCCAGGGGCTTTGGCGGGTACAATTGCATCCAGGGAGGTCAGTATTTCGTCTCTGGTAAATAAGAGATCATGTGATAATTGGAGTGGTGCAGGCACTACTGGTTCATTATCCAAATTTTTGAGGATTGAGTACAGGGCTCCAAAGTGTTCTTGCCACTCAATGGCAGAGATGTTGTTAGCCAGGGGTGGAGACCTTTCGTTTTTGCCCTTGCCCACAAGCATCCAAAACATCCTGGCATCTGGGTGCAGAATGGATTCCCCAAGTTCTTCCCACCTCCTATCATCCCATTCCCTCTTGGCCTTGTGCTGCGCCGATTTGTATTGGCCCCTCAGTTCCTGAATTAACGGAATGTCCTTTTTTCTTATGGCTCGAGATAGATGTTTTTTCAGGAATCTACACTCCTTTGAGAACCATGGGGTCATTTTAGTCGGTTTCGCCTGGTTTGGGCGGGACTTGAGTGAGGGAACAATAACATTTCTCGCCAAGTGGTTAAAAAATAAGGAATGTAGAGCACTGCAGCTAGTTGGTGTAATCATGTCGCTTGTCCGGGGAAACAGCACCCCTAGGTGGGTTTCAAGATCGCATTTCAAGATGCTAAGTTTGTGTTTATCAACCAGGATTGTGGGCCATTTAAGCCGGCGTTTGTCATTTGAGGGAGTCACCTCCCTTGTGGCAAGGAGACTAAATATACAATATTTCATTAGAAAAAAAACAGATCAGGGTCCAAAACAATGGTTAAAATCATCCGACAGATACAAGCAAGATAAAATGCAGTAATGAGATAGGGTTATGATACATAATCATTTTAATCTTTCATATGCTCAATCATGGGCCCCCAGATCTGTAGACCCAATTTCCGTCTATGTAAACCTTTGAGGGAGTAAAGGCTGTATTAAAGATTATAAATAGCATAAAATCTGGCTCTCCACATCTCAAAAGTAGGGGGTACTTTCGGTAACCACACAGAGGCAATAAATAACCGTTCCACAGCTGTGGCTATAAAGATTAGGTAACGAAACATATACGCCGCCTGTCCCTCTATCAAGCCATCCCCGTACCTAATAACATTGTTTCTAGCGTAATGTTGATTCTTGCCCCGGTAATCTCAGGTAAGAAAATTTCGATGTGCCCCACCAACTGGGTTAAATGAGCACATGTATAGAAAATATGCAGAATATCAGCCTGCTCCACCCCACAGCGAAAGCATTTCCCGTCATTCGTCCCTCCCCATTTAAACATTTTAGAGGGAGTAAAGTAGAGATCGAATATCGTCTTAAAGTGCTGTGCTGTGCCTTTAACTCAGCAGATACCAAAATCTTTCCGGCAGTATCAATAGATCGCTCCAGGAAAAGCCCTTGCCGCCCCAAACGATTAATCCATTTAAGATTTTGAGCAACTATATCGTCCTGTTGTGCATCCAACAAACAATTATATAAAACACCAATCCGATCCTTAGGCTGATGGCCTCAACCAAGGGGTTTGGCTCTATCACCCTCTGCTTCTGGCTTCTACATAAAAAATCATGTATCTGTAAGAATTTAAAGAATTCGGTTTTAGGTAGGAGATATTTACCAGCCAAAGTTGTGAAAGAAGAGAGGCCCTCGTCATTGTAAAAATCACCTATCTGTTTTATTCCTTTAAATCTCCATCTGGCCATTATCATATCCCAAAAGATAGTGGGCAACAATGTTGAGGCAGCCGTGGGTGTGTAATAACAAATCCCCTCGTTCTGGAAGCATCTCCGTACCTCCTTTCAGACCTTAAAAGCTGTTAGCAGAACCTTAAACCGGGTTTTTTTGTAATAGCTTGGCTCCAGCATCCTAAATAAACAGTTCTTGGCCTCTGAGCCAAGCAACATCTGATAAATGGACGGCGCTTCAGCATTGTTTCCAACCTCCTCTCCCGTGAGTAGGATCTGCATATTTTGTAGAATACAGGCGTATTAATAAAATGTAAAGTTAGGCACTGGCCAGCCCCCACGCTTATGAGGTAGTATCATGAATTTCATTGCTCTGCGTGGTTTCCCCCTACCCCATACAAATTTACCACATTGTGACTGCAGTCTCTGAAGCTGTTCACGTGTAAGTTCCAGTAGTACTGATCTAAAATAGCATAATACTTTGGGTAGGATATTCATTTTAAGGACATTACACCTTCCCACCAGTGAAAGGTGGAGACATTCAATCCAATCTAGTTGTTGCCTAATTCCAGTGAGGATAGAGCCCCAATTAGCCTCTACTAATTACTTCAAACAGACCCTAATTTTGACACCTAAATATGTGACCTCATCAGATTACCTAGAGTCACAGCTACAGGCTGAGTTTGTAAAAATAACCTGTGTTTTGGATGGGTTGAGTTTATAGCCTGACACCAACCTAAACAAATGTGCAAGTCAATCTATCTCAGGAATAGCTGTAGCTGGGTCAGAGGTCATTACGGCTATATCGTCTAAAGTGTTCCCGTCCACAGAGTACAGCTTTGATCGTCCTACTATCCTCCAACATTGTTAAAAAAGGATTAATATATAAAGCAAATAGAAGCAGGGAGCAAGGGCAACCCTGCCTTGTACCTCTAGTAATGGACACTGGCTTAGACTCTATGCCCATCATGCATATTCTGGCTATAGGGGTCCTATACATAACCTGAATGGAATTAATAAAACCCTGCCCGAACCCCAGACGCCGCAAAACCGCCCATAATAACTCCCAGGAGACAGTCGAATGCCTTTTCGGTATCTAGTAACACTAGGCCTATGGTAGTTCGTTGCACATTTGCCAGGTCCAACAGGGTCACTACCCTGTTTATATGGTTGACCGTGCCCCTGCCAGGTATAAAACCATGTTGTCGGATGGAAACCAATGGAGTGATAACCCTAGCCAAATGTGATGCCAGGATTTTGGCATAGATTTTCCCGTCACAATTTAGCAGGGAAATAGGTCTATAAGAGCCCGGTAAAACCGGGGTCTTATCTTTTTTTTTTTAAAACAATTATGTTTGCCTCACCCCAAGAGGGCGGAGCGTCTCCAAGTTGTGCCACTCGAAAGATAGCCAGCATATCAGCTTTTAGCTCCTGGAAGAAAGTTTTAGAGATTTCCAAAGGAAGTTTATCTGGGCCGGCCGCCTTGCCAATGGCTAACATATTTATTGTTTCCTCAAGCTCCTCCATAGTGATGGGGGTATCCAACATAGACGATTCTTCCTGACCCAACCTTTCACTATGTCAATTCTGCAATAAAGCCTTTCCGGTCTGACCACCGGGATTGCTCTCAGTGTACAGTGCATCAAAGAATGAGTAGAAAACATTTATAATCTCGTTAGATGTCTCCACTATCTTCCCCATGGAATCTGTCATAGTGGCGATTCTTTGCGCCACTTCCTTAGATCGTAGCCTCTGTGCCAGACACCGCCCAGTGGCCTCCCCATACTCGTAGCTCTCTTCTCTATATACCTTATATTTACAAGCAATTTCTTTGCTCCAATGTAGATTAATCTTAGCCTTACAGTGGGCTATCGCAGTTTGCACAGGGGTTGTGTCAATACCAGCAAGTACCCCTTGTACGAGGTTCTCTTCGGCCTTTCTAAGATCCTCAAAAAGACCCTGGATCACAATTTTAAGCTGCTTCTGTTTAAAAAGTTCAAAGCTGAGAACCTCCCCCCTGAGCCCTGCCTTTAAAGCATCCCTTTCCAGAGCCCGTGAGTTAGAATTGCGGTTAATATCGAGAAATTACACTAACCAGCTTTTAATATGGCTGGAAAAAAAGGTGTCCAGCAAGAGCTTCCTATTAAACGAGAAGGATCTCTGTGGAGATATAGTGCTTATGGCAGGAATATCTATCAGCAGCGGACCATGATCAGCAGTGATCCTGGGACAAACCTGAATTTTGGCCCCTGAAATAAGCGCCCTTGACATAAAAAAATAATCTAGCCTAACAAACTTATTATGTGGGTGTGAGTAAAACGTAAAACCAGGATCTGGGTGCCGCAAAGCAAACCACACATCAACCAATCCATGATCGGCTAATAGATGCTGCAGTGCCTTAAAGAGTTTGGGTTTCCTGCCCCTGTAGTTGTTCGTGGCTAGCTGTGGTTCCTGACAGCCCAAATGAATGTTAAAATCGCCGCATAAAATCAGGGGCGTAGGCCAAGATGCTAGTTCTACATTCAGCCCTTCAAGTACTAATGCCATGTCCAGGTTTGACCCATAAACTGAGCACAGAACAAACTTGGCCGCCTCTATTCCACATTCAGTAATGAGCCAGTGGCCTTGTTTATCAGCCAATGTCCTACCCGTGCCCTGAATCCCCTGTTTTGCCAAGATAGCAACCCCCCGGTTTGTTGTAGCCTGTTGTGTGCAGGTGATCAACAAATAGCCGAGCTCGGTCAAGATCTTCCGTTTACCCCACGGAATGTGGGTTTCCTGTAAACAGACAATGTCAGGTTTTATCACTCGCAATTCAGCCCCCACCTGTTGCCTTTTCCCATTGTTGTTCAGCCCATATACATTAAAAGAGCAGATACATACCCCTAAAGGTGTCGCCCTACCCCCCATAAATCAAAACAACACCGTTCCGACAGATGACTCTACTAAATGTCACAGCATAAGTACACCCCTCAAACTTCCACATGTTATAGATTGATTTTTCCCCCCAAAACACCCAGCACCCCACCTACCACACCACCATGTCCCCCGCAGTTCCCCCACCCACCCCATGTGCCCCCACCTCCTCCCCAGAACCCCCTCCCAGAGCATCCTCCGGGCCCCCACCCCCTCCCAAATACGAGGCAATAGGACGCCTGGTCCCGTGAGATGGGAAGCTCCCATGCTGCCCGGTTCACCCCCCCTTCTTCCTTATCTTTGCCTACCTAACCCTACAGATCTTACTAACCCCACCATTAAACCCGAAAGCTGAAAGAGGAGAATAAGTGCCAAAACAGTGACAAAAAGGCTTGAAGGAAAAGAAGTACAGAATCAGGGGCCCCCGCTAAAGTGACTGTAAATATTCCTTAGCCTGCACCTCTGATGAAAAAAAAGTGAGTTTGCTCCTTATAAATTATCTTCAGCTTTGCCGTATTCAAAAGGAAAGCCTGTGCTCCTTTGTCCTGAAATGGTGGAATTAGTTGACGAAGTTGCTATCGCTTTTCCACCGTCTGGTGGCAAAAGTCGGGTCTTACAAAAAACTCACACCCCTTCCTTGCCCTCTTCCTATCCGGTCGTGCTAGATCATACACCGCCTGGCGAGCCAGGAAGTTGTTTAGGCAGATCAAAAGAGCCCTGGGTCTGGGAGAGGTCTGTCCTGGTCTTAACTGTTGTTGTTTGAAAGGGAATCGGTGTGTCCTCTGAATTTCTTGACTCCAGTTCCACTGTGACAGCTCCGGGAAGGCTTCGCTGAAGAGATCCACTACGAATCCTCAAACATCCTGTCCTTCGGCTCCCTCTGGTATGCCCAGGATTCTCAGGTCGTTCCCCCGCAGGCGGTTCTTTAGGTCGGTTAATTTCCATTGGGTATCGTCTTTTTGTGCACACATGGCCTCGGTTATGGATCTCTAGGCTGCGAGTTCATCTTCTAGGGTGGAGATCCGAACCTCTGCTTCATTGACCCTTTCTGCAAATTCTGTGCAGGATTTTGCGATCCGTCTGACGGCGTTCTGGAGTTTCTGACAAGCACTCTGCGTCTTTTGGCTCTCCGTGCGTGTCTCCTCTCCGTGAGCCATTATGTTTTGGTAGATCACGGCCAGCAAAATCTCGTCAGTTTTTTTAGGGAGGGCCTCCTCCGTGTGTTTGGATGCGGACCCCCCGTCCGACGTAAACGCAGCCGAGAATGAATAATCCCAAAGTAGTGTGCCTGTATCATCTGGTTGTGCCACCCCCTCCAACAATGCCTGGGTCTTGCGCACTGTCATCAGGCCAAATTCCAGGTTGCCACTATTTTCTTCTTCAAAATGTGTGCTGCTAAGTTCACTCCCACCGCTGCCAGGTGACTCTCCTTCAGAGCATGGCTTAAGAATAGATGCCATTTCATCTTCTGATGAGTCAGACGGATCTGACATAGAAAATAATTTATCCCCAGAGTCAATTTCCTCTGCGGTGTCCTGCGTGCCGCAGGCATCCTTTGCCCTCGTAGGAGATCTACGTTGAGCCATAGCACTGGGCTCAATGTGCCCCTTGTAGTGTAGCTCCTATTTCCCTAATAGGCTCTGCGCATTGGAATAATATACCCTATAGGTTTGACATAGGACTAAGGTCGATATGTCCCTATCAAGTATATTAAACTTAATTACTTGTGCCAGCTAGCTCAGAGGCCACTAGAAACTCCTTGAATAACAAGAAGGGAGTAGTTTCTGGCAGCCGCAAAACATGACCACTTTGTTTCCCTTTAGAATCGGAACATGTCTCAGAATCGTGGAAACAATAGATAACCGTTTCACTCAGCTCAATTGTGCATGCTTAGTTTTCCTCAAAGTTACACAGAAAGAATAGACGGGCGTTTCAATAAAAGATTTATTGAACAGTCTTGTTTCTCGTGTAACTTATATGTGCTGTTACGATCACAAGACAGTATGCAAGATAAATAATGTACAGCGTAAGCAGTAGAAATAAATAATACTGCACTAGCATTATCTTTTAGTAGATATTTACACACATAAATAACATGAACTAAAAATTCGAGTACTCATACGATGCGTTCTACCCCAATGTACCTAACCTAACCTAGGTGTAGGGAAAGGTAGGAAGTAGGTGAAGTATTCCTTACTACGGTATACTAAGAGTATGTTAAGCCTAGTATGCCAAGTATGCCAAGAGTCCCTCTAGGTTCTAGTCAGCTCCATACCTTAAGAATGAGAGAGGTGGGAATCTCTTTCCGGACTCGAACTCTAACACCCCGCGAGGGAAGTCAGATCACTGGAAGCGGGACTCTCTGCGAGCAGGGATGACAGCGTCTTCTCAGTGCGTCAGGCTGGGATACGGGTGTCAGGGACTATGTGGGGAACACAGGGAATGATATTTAGCACGTAAGAGTCTGTTTTGTTCCAGGGCTTGATCTCTAGGGTTTAAGGGCTTTCTGGATCTGTTGCTAAACATCGTGGCAAGAACTGACAGTGTGGGTTAAATAAAAAAAATAACTAACTGACCGCAAAATAAACCTCACAAGTGACCCTGGAAATGTGGGTTGGTCATTCTGTCAGGGCCTATCCGGGACTATGTGGGGAACACAGTCAGGGACTTGGGTAAGGACTGGGAACAGGGTAGAAAACAAACACAGAGAGGAGTACAGCGCTGCCCATGATCACACAGGAAGACAGAGGAGAAAAGGGATCCAAAGGGGAAGCCTGTAGAGGTGAACAAGAAGGGTGAGACTTAGAAAAGAAGGGCACTCATGAGGCGGCTCAGCATTCAGAATCACTAAACCCAGGACGGATGTGCAATACAATTAAACATAAAACAACATTAACAATGAAGGGGATGTGTGGGGTAAAGCACTCAGGAGCTCCACACGGTAAGACTGAAGCTCAGTAAGTTCCTTACCCACAATTGCTGTTACAGACACTAACTGGAAATACCCACATATAGGATATGTATACAAAGGCAGGGTCTGTGGAGCTTATACCTACGGTGATGTTATAACAGAAACTCAAAGACAATACTCACAGTGAACAAGAAACACCACCTAGGTAGTCAGCTGTGCCCACGGATCCTGGCGATCAAACAGGAACACGCAAGGCAGTAACAGCAAAGGGGTAGACAAGCACAAGCACAATAGACAAGGAGCTAGCAAGGAGGAGTGCTTAACAGGAAAGGAAGGAAAACACAGGGCACACTTGGCAGAAAGCAGGTAACAAACATACAAGGTAACAGAAGTAAGACAGCAGAATAGAAAGATAGCAAACTAGAATTGGAACCAAGGAGATGGGATGAAAGGCAGGGACTGGAAAAGGATATACAGAAAGGGAGGCTACAAGGGTGTACTAGAATAGTGCAGGGTTAGGAAACCAGAAAACAAAGTAGCATAGGATGCAGAGCTGGGGCAAGAATTGAGCAAAGGCTCAGGGGTCAAAGTAGCACTACAGGTCAGGAACAAGGAAACGTAAAGGCTCAGGAATCAAGGAAGCACTGCAAGCAGTGCTGGTTCAGGAAACAGGAAAATGGCTACAGCTCAGGAAACAAGGAGTCAAGAGCGAACTACAAGCAGTGCAAGTCAGGCACAAGAAAAATAGCTATAGCTCAGGAACTTAGGAAACCAGGTAGCACTGCAGGCAGTGCTAAATCAGGTACAAGGAAAATAGCAGCAGGTCTGGAAAAAGGCAGGACTAAAGCTCAGGAAATACTGGAAACAATAGCAAAGGCTCAGGAAGCACTGGAAACAAGGATTGGTCTCACCAGTAAACAGCTTACAATGACCAACACTGGGCTGAAGGGAGCTGGGGCTTAAAAGAGCTCACAGTAATCATATGCAGCTGGTGTGAGCAGGCTAGCAGCAGCCAGCCACAGGTGATCTGAATTCCTCCACCCATCCTTGGCCTGCAGGGGTGGAGACTAAGCAGTGAGCAGGGAATCCTGGGTGATGGAGTTTTCAGGCATGAGTAGGCTGGCTTCACAAAACCCGGCACGGACTGGGAATGGATGTTAGTTCCCAATAAATGTCCAAATGGCTGGAAGTCAGGCTTTGCATGCAGGGGAGGGTCTGGAAGTTTATTAGAGGACTGGAAAGTCCCCCAGTTCAGCCCCCTGGTGGTGGACACGGGAAAGCAGGGAGCAAGTCGTGACAACGGGCTCCTCTGAAGTCGAGGTCTCCTCTGACTTGCTTGGGCAAGGGAAGGTATATTTATACCTGGTAGGTACTTTGGAATGTTAGCATTGACGTGAAGTCGGACAGAGGAAGACGTCAGGAATGAACCCTTAAGGTATAATGGTTCATACATAATAGATGAGTTCTTGGAGAAATCAATAGTCCTGTGCTGGGGGAACTCCCGAAGCTTAAGGGTCTTGTTTCTAAGAACTCGTTGTGACGTTAGGGTGGACGGATGTCGGTGACCATGCCTGTATTTGGAGTGCACGGTTAATGCCTAAATAAGGACTGGGATTCTATGCCTATATAAGGGCAATGCGAATTGTGCCTATATAAGGACATGATTCAGGAAAACCTATATACGGACACCTAAAGCGGAATACAACACCCACTCCACTTTCGTATGTACGATAATACCAAAATGCTAAACATTTAAATGCTAAACATAAAATTGAGTACCACATGTCGCTAAAAACATTCTAAAAGCATTGAAAAGGAGTTAAAACCGTAGAAATGCAAATGGTACTGTACATTTTAAGCATTGTTTTCATTTCAAGCATATATTAAAAATAAAATGCAACTTGAAAGAATAAACAGCAAAATTTACATATGACGAAATGATTGATAAGTTGTTCAAAAATCAAAGTCACTTCATATCATGGAAATTAATTTAAAAAAAAATTTAGACAAATAAGGTGACAATGTGTCCCTGGAAGTACTTTGAAGTCCGTACTATAAGAATAGTTCTACTGTAAGCAGATTGATTTGCCATGTATTTTCAGAAAAGTTCAATTTTGGGAAGAGTTCCAAGTTTTGAAAACATGAAGGCCAAATTTATTGCGTCTCTGGTACACTGTGAGCCGAATCAAAGTCAGTGTACGAGTCTGGTGTAAACATGAGATCATCTATTTCCGTAGCCAAAATATCGTCTACCGAAGTTGGTGACATTTGGAACACCTCGTTCAGAATGTTAATTGCACAGAGATGAGAAACATCGCCTTTGGCTGAAGATGCAATGTTCGCGTCCGTTGTTACCTGTGTGCCTGTTGATCCATCTCGTACCTCAGCAGCAGCCGGAAGCGTCTGTGAGATCTCAATGAATGCCGTCATCAGGATTGGCAGCCTCTGGGGACAACACAGAGCATGGGCCGTTATCAGGTCCAGCAGAGTATCGATATCCGTTGGCATGACTGATGGGAGTGTTAGACAGGTGTCTAGCACGCATTCTTCACCGCAAAACAGGTAGCGTAGAACAGGTAAGAAGTAATCTAGCCAGATTGGTCTGAATGACAGGAACCATGTTGTATTAAGCTCCCGTAGACAAGGTATGCCCAAGAGTTGTACTATTCGCTCACGGCACTTTCGTTCAAGTTGAGCTTTCTCCACTTCGCTCGGAGTGATGTTGGCGAACAGGCTGGCCATAGCGTAATAGCAGGAATAGAAACAGGATTCCTGCAACAAGTGCTAGAATTAATGGCACACCACCAAACACTGAATGTGCAAAGTTTGGGATGATTCCGAGGACCGCCTGGAAAGGTGCTAATAGTCCGGAACAGATGGTCTTAAATACATGTACAATTCCGCTTGTATATGACATGTTAAAGATACGTCCTATCATTTCTACGAAATGTATAGGGCAGTTTGTACGTATTAAAGCCTGTATCTCAGCCGAAGTCCTTGTAGATCATAGGTTTCTTTGGCAGAGGTCAAAGGCACTGTTTGTTGTATAAGTATGGCTTTCATTCTGCTTAAAGTATCAAATCTTATAAAAGAGACATTCAACGAAGGCCACAAAGGCGACTCCCTGACTGTGTCTATTGGGGCAAACAATACTTGCATACAGCAAGTGACCCTGGAGTTGACCGTTACTAGATATGGGATGCCTGGCAACATGCCACAGCAACTTTGATCATTCAACATGAGGTAACTCCCATTAGAAAGTTGTCCAAACGTTGGATTAATCACAGCAACTGGTGTACCCTGCTGATGGCAGGACAAATTTGCCACAGAACCATTACAAGCCCCGTGTAAAGAAATGTCCTGACAAATTAGTGAACCGCTTAGTGCACTTTTACAGTGTGTACCGCTCAGAAACACTTCACGATCCCCACTTCAACATCTATATGTGTAAGGTAAAGTTCAGGATGTCTTAATGTATTCCTTACCCAACCTTTCATATTTGCCTGCTTGCATTTGTTTGAGGCAATACTGAAACTGAAAAGTAGTCACAGGTTGAGTGATTTTGCCATGAATAAGCCATTCTGTAGCTGGTTTTTCTGCCACAGTGAATGGTAATTTTTCCAGTTTTTCAATGCTCAGCACTGTATACTTCGCTCCCCTTTGTGCCAGTTCGATCTGTTTATCAGTTAGATTGTATTCTGCAAACAGAGCCGTCGTGTTGATAAAACGCCAAGGCACATAGCCCGCACGCAAAGATTGCAGCGTCCAGCTTAACAACACAATAGAACGTAATTGAGATTGGCCTTGTTGTAACATGGCTAAATCTTGTTCTAGTATGTCGATAGCAGAGGATACAATGTTGTCCAATGAATAGATTCTGGATGACAAAGTTGTTAACCCGTTATCGACCACAGTGAGAGTTTTCTCTAAGTTAATACGATCAATTTCACGTATTCGTTCTGCGGCCTCCATCTGTGACACCTTCCATGCTTCATTATAAGCAGCATAAATGCCGGCATATATGAAACGTTTTTGACGTGGTTTTCTTGGTCCAAGCAAGAATTCCCTAAGGTCTGCGTCTTCTTTAAGTAAGGATAAGTGTTGTTTCACATCCTTAAGTGTAGATTTCTGCAGCCAATCGAGGCATAATTTTCCTACACTGTATGTTGTTACTACCCCTGGATGTTGTCTTTGGACGTATCGTGGGTCTGGCCTGTGAATAGTAAAGCCCTGTGTTTTAGTCAGGAATCTTTCTTGACAAGTGTTTGTATCTGTGGGCCAGATCAACCATTTTTTCCAATCAGGATTTGTTCTGTTGAGTTGTAGTATTGTGTCAACTGTAACCGCTGCCTGTGTATTGTTATCACTTGCAGGTGTTGGTACAGAAGGTGTTTTCATGTCTTTGATCTTGGCTAACCTAAGGCAAGACGTTTGTTGGACAGTGTCATTCAAAAACATTATTTGCTGAGGGATGATACATGCTCTAAATAAAGCTTCTGTCCCCTGCACTTGCCATTCTTTAGTACCCCAGACCGATTTTGTGTCTATTGAGTCTTTCCAAAGGTTGTATCCCTGTCTAGACAATTGGGCACTAAATGCTGCAGAGTAAATCTGTTTTGTATTTGTTAACATAATTTTCAGTCCTGTTTTGTTTACATTTTTATAGTAAAATGTTTCTGGGTCAGATGTATTGTATCCTGAAAATATGGAAACTTTTTAGAAAATGTTTTTGAACTACCTTTTGGAGGTGTAGGACAATGCTCCCATTGGTTAAACATAAACACATTTCTAGGTGTTGCAGATTTATGCAAAAAATGATGACCATAGTGGTTATAGCAATACAGCTGTTCATAGTCTGATGAACCCTCTAAATATTCATTATTAGAAAATGCAGCAGACCTTTCTAGGTCAAACATCATATTATTTACAGTCTCAATCATCAGAATAGGTACTAGATGAAACAAAATCACTTAGTGAAATCTTAAATAAATGTGGAATGTTCAATTGTTCCGTCGGGCCGAAGATATCGAAATCAGTTTTGTCCCACACTATACCATCCTGTATAGGAACGGCTGTGATGTTCACTGCTGACAAGTCTCTTGCTTCACGATGGGAAGATTTGTGAGGTTTCAAAAGTAAGTTCACATCTTTTCTTTCAGTGTTCACATGGATGTATCTGCCATTTATAATCACACTTATAGTCATAACCAATGCTAGCCAAAGCAGGAAGAAAAATATTCCAGAAATAATCCATAGTTCAATCCATGGTGAAACCAGATACGTTTTTTTCAAAAAATGAAGAAAGTCTTGTACTTGCTGTTTGAATTTCAATGATGCTGGCGACGTCTCAAGCTCACTCGGATCCTCAGAAAATGTATCAAAGTTAATGAAGTAGCCAGAAGCAGTTCTGTCAATTGTTGAAATTGCATCAGGATTTGTTGAAATCGCTAGAACCAGTTGATCACGTGTTACATTGGTGTAGACGGGTGTATTTGGACGAACTGTTACTTGAGTTTCAAGAGGGATGAGTTCCATAGCATTGTTGCTTAGTCCTTCATCTGTGACTGCTGAATTCTCGATGGTTATCAGTCTTTCAGTCTGAACCTCTTGGATAGTAGCGAGAGGAGTGTGTCTGCTACTAGGTCGGAGTCCACGAGGCCTACTATTTAGTATTGGCCACATACTGTGGTTTGATGAGGTCGATGGACACAAATCTTTTCTCCTTTTTTCCAGCAAGGGGCGGCAGAAGTACTGTTCTTGTTGCGTGGATACCTAGGACAGGTACTGGTTGTCTGTAAGAAGGTCCAAATTCCTTCTTGTCCGCAATCTTCTCTCTGACTAGATCCCCAACTTTTGGAATCCAGACAGGCCTTGCTGGGACTGCCGGTTTTTCCCCAGTGGTGGTTGGCTGCAGGAATACGTTGCTTTGTTTCGATCTTAGTTCATTTAGATCCTGTAAAACAGCCAAACGATCTTTGATATCAAAAGGTTTATTTACCACCACTGTGCCTACGTGTTCGAGGTCAGGTACCCACATTCTTGTCCCAAATAGGACCTCATATGGAGTGACCCCCCCCTAGAGAACTTCTTGGCAAATTATTTAATGAGCGTTGGACCCCATAAAGATGTTTGACCCACCCATCACCCGAACCTAATACCCTAGCTGTTATAGACTGCTTTATGTCCCGGTTTTTCTTTTCCACAACAGAATTTCCCTCAGGATGAAACGGAGAGGAGTACCGCAATGCAACGCTCAGACTGGCCATGGCTTCTTTGTAAGCCCGAGAGCTAAACGCAGGACCCTGGTCAGAATGTAGCGTGCCTATTGCGTATGTGCCGATAAAGACTCGCAAATCTTTTATAACAGTTCGAGCGTCAGCCGAGCGCTGAGGCCATATCCATAGGAACCTTGATTCAGTATTCGTGGGATTGCATTTGTCCAAAGGGACGCCTGCGCATAGATAGTCTAATGCTGTCTAATAATGGTGTCTGTCCCTGGCAGGCTACTTCGTAGCAAGGTGTCTGGTGGCGTTCTGCATCTCGCTGTACCTTACAGTCTATGCATCTCTTTTAACGTAAAAATTGTTTTAGAGATCCCTTGATGTGACAGACCCTCCCCCAAATGTGCTTCATAAATCAAAGCTACTCTACGTTCCATGTTTGGAATTACCCTATCCCCCACTCCAGGGATTCGAGCAAAAGGAACGTTGTTCGCATCAATTACATAAGAGTACTTGAGTGGAAACTTTTTTGGTAACGCTGCACCACTGCCTTTGCTTGAAGCATTGACAGCCAACATTATCTCACTGTCTATTCTCGTTTCGAACGAGTGATCGCAGCTACGGAAGCCGTTTGAACAGCCCCTTTGCGGGTTATCAGCCAATGAATTCCCTGCAACGTGAACGCCATCATGTTGATGACTCAGTGTATGGATCACGTGAGCCTTTGGTAGTCCGTTTTTTAACTGAACTACTTGTTCCCAAAGCATTTTATGCTTTATTGTGCCACCTTTTGCATCTTTGAACCCATTTTCAAGCCAATTTTGTATATATTCATTATACGACTGAACACAGTAAAAAGAATCGCACACTATTAGTGTGGGGAATTCGCGATCTGTACTTTCAAGTGCCAGTTTGAATGCTTGTAGTTCAGCTCGCTGAGCTGTACAATCTCCTAGAGATTGAGTTTTTGTGACCATAGGTCTGAAGATACCATCTCGCATGCGACCTTTGACGATTGCACACGCTGCACTGTAAGCTTGCTTACTCCCTGTAGCGGGTTGTGCTGATCCGTCAGTGTAAATTATGAATTCGTACTGATCGAGAGGCAGAATTTCAGTGGGTAGAGGACATTCATGTTCATATTGCAGGAACGCTTGTGTTTTTAGATCAGGATCAAAAACATATTCAACATCTGTTGCAGCAAGAGAGTTAACCCATTGTATCCATCTAGGATGTAAAGCTTTTGCATTCGGGATGCTCGCTTTTGTGACCGCTTCTAAAGCTGGTACTGGGGTTACGACAATAATGCGTTTCCCTTGGGCTAGGGCTCTTTCTTTTGCTACAGCGGTTTGAACTGCTGTTAGTATTTTTTCTGTTGAAGTGAAGCGCATTTCTGCTTGTGTATACAAATGAGATTTGTATGCAATTGGTACTTTTTCACCCTCATTAAATGTTAAGTAGGTGAATCCGCATTGACCCGAAATTATTCGGATCACTAAGTTGCGTTGACTTACGCGTGTTTGTAAGTGATTTGTTGCTAACATGTTAGCTTGGAGTGAACGCAAGATTTCTGTGTGTTCTTGTGTCCAATTTTTGATTGAAAAATCAGGTTTGATTAATTCGTAGAGAGGTTTAACCCTTTCTGCGTAATTTAGAATGTAAGTTCTTCCAAAATTTAGGAAACCCAGGATGGATTGTAAGTTTTTCAGCGTTTTTGGAGGTTGGAGCAGCGCACACTTTTCTAAAAAGTTGGCTGCCAGGCTCTTGCCTTCACTTGAAAGCTCATATCCTAGGAAGAGGACATTGAGATGGGCAATTCTGGATTTTTTAAAGTTAAACTTATAGCCCTCAGAGGCGAAGCCCAATATAATGGTACTCACCCTGTTCAAGTGTTTGTTTAGGTCATCGTCTGTCAGGTAGATGTCATCGACATATGACAATGCCTCATTATCATAAATTTGTAGTAAGTCTGTTACCCTCGCTGAGAATAACCCCGGGCTATTCTTGAATCCTTGTGGGAGTCGACAAAATTGACGCTGGGTCCCCATTATTGAGAAAGCTGTTAAGTACCTGCTTCCAGGTGCTATGTTTTGACAAAAGAAACCATTTGAGATGTCTAATGTGGTTTTATATTTTTAGCGCACAATGTTATTCATTGATGCTGTGCTATGTGCATTTTGCACTGCAAATGTTTTTGAACAAGTGTTTAAGTGTCTGTAATCCAAAACTAGACGATATGTATGGTCTGGTTTGGAGACAGGAAACAAAGGATTGTTCATTGAGGAGGTGCATGTTTCAATCACCCCTTGGTATTCAAGTTGATCTAGGATCTCCTGACCTGTTTTTTAGCTTCTTGTTTTATTGGGTACTGCCTTTGTGCAGTAGGTTCATGTTTCAGATGTATTTTATGGTGAGGTGAGTCCTCATCCCATCCTACATGATTTTTATATAATGCTGGGGCCTGGGCTACTGCCCATTTCCTGGCATATGTATATTTTAGGTGAATTGGAATATGGTTGGAGAAGGCAGGCATAATAATGTCCTCGCCATATGGGCACTCCCTGACAAATTGTGGTGGCCAGTCTTTTTCTGCTAGAAGTATGTCATAGCCACTGTTCCCAATAAGCTGCGCGCATGCGCGCCCGCGCACCTCTGTTGCCATGAGCGCGCAGTGCCGTGTGTGGAGCGCGCACACAGCACATGATCCCGCAAGAGCTTTCGCGCCGCTGCTTTTAATAAAGCGAGCGGCGCGAAAAACGAGTATTTCCTGGGCGGAATAGACTAATTTGAAAAGACGACGAGGGAGCGGCAGGTAAGTCTTGCGGCAGCCTGGGGGATTATGGAGGGCACTTGCTTTATTCTTTTGTACCTAGAGTCCTCTGCGGGGCATATTGTGTGCTTTTGTTTAAGTATTCATGTTAATTGCAGCGCCCATCACGAGCTGCGATTAACATGAATACGTTAAACAAAAGCTCACAATCTGCCCACAGCAGCGCTTTTGTAACAAAAGAAATTCTCAAGTCTACAAACACAGCGTGTAAAGCTCACGCAGTGTTTGTAGACTTGCTGAATTTCTCCTCTTAACAGAGCTGGGCTGCGGGGTGATAGTGTGACTTTGTTAAAGTTTTCTTGTTAATTGCAGCTCCTGACGGGCGCTGCAATTAACCTGAAAACTTTAGCTAAGTCACACAATCACCTCGCTGCCCAGCTCTATTAAGAAAAGATATGCAGCAACTCTACAAACACGGCGTGTGAAGCACACCCCTGTTTGTAGACTTGCTGAATTTCTCCTCTTAACAGAGTTGGGCTGCGGGCAGTGCTTAATTTGTAAAAAATTAAGTCCCGGTGCTCACCTATTTCTTAGGAGGCAGCAGCCACTTCTTCCAGTTGTCCGCCCAACTATATTCCTGCCACCACTCAATTGTACCATTGTCGTGACCACTGTTTAAATGGACAATGCGAAAGTGTTCAAAATCTGTCCTGTGCTTTCACAGCGTACCTCGCTCAATTCAATAAGGAGCCAGCCGCCTGATGCAATTATTTAACGGGGCGCAGACACGCTGTCTAAAGCAGGCCAGGTGATAAATTAGAGAGCAGGGCACAATTATTTAGTGATTGCACAGGGCTGTGACATTAAGGCATGATAACATCACTAGGATGATGAACAATACACATTCATCATGCTTAAACCAGGGTGGGCCAGTCAGTGGAAGCATGCCACGCAGTCACCCAGCTAGATATATTTATTTTGACCCAGACAGAGGCATCGGATGATATCCGGAACGGATTTGTAAAGATGTGTGCACAACTCCCATCCACACAGGAGTCAGCAGAAGAGTAACAGTGGGTGCTGTGATACATGCTGGCTCAATCTGATACTGGTGTGATACATGCAGTGCAAGAACACCCAGGGCACATAACATTTGTGTCCCCTACGCACATTCAACTCTATTTACATAGATAGGTGCAAAAACGGGCACAAATGTGAAAACGGTATTCATGGCGTCCTTTTATTTTGCATTTTATGTTTGCTGGGCGTTTTCACTACCACCTAAGAGCTAAAAGGTGCAGTATGTAAGCACACACAATTTGCACTCAGCTCACAAGCACTACCAATGCTGTTTTGCGCCTATTTGTATTTGATTACCAGAGGCAGGCGACCGGAATGTAAATTTGTTAACTTCGGCAAGTGAATCATGTGAAATACGAATGCACACTTGTGAAAACCGGGGTGGACGTCGTTGAACCATACCTTCACTATGATGTCATGCCAAACATGGCCACTGACTGAAGCGACAAGACAGCAAGAACATGTAGTTTCACACAGTTTGAATATTGGGCATTTTCTCCTAGCGGGCACGTGGGAGGAATCACTTCTTTACACCACGGACTGGAGGGCGCTTCACATCGTATAGGTAAAACTGAGACCTGTAAAGACTGCCCAGGGCAAGAAGTAGTGTCACACACAGGACCGAGAAACTGCATTCACAGCAGTACCCGCAAAAGCGTGACAAGCAGCCGGCCAGCGCTGGGTGGTGCCAGGCTGGAAGGGAAAGGGGCACACATGGGATGCATGAGGGGGCCAGGTGCTTGTGCTTACATACAGCCAGGCCTCTTGGTGCCAGCAGGCAGTCGGACAGCCAGGTGCAGGCACAGGTCCAGCTCTGGCGGGAATTCCCCACCTGCGCATGGTAACCTCCAGCAGACGGGGAGCCAGTATTGAGACACACACAGCAGCTGGCATCGGGGTTATGATGAACCCGCTGGAGTGCCAATACTGGGGCACAGGCAGCTTCTGGTACCAGGGTGATGGTGAGCTTGCTGTAGTGAGAAGGAAGCATGCATCGTCCCGGCCCTGTGAATTACGTGCCGGTGCTGAGCACCGGAAACCACCGGCACAAATTAAGCACTGGCTGCGGGGTGATTGTGTGACTTTGTTAAAGTTTTCTTGTTAATTGCAGCTCCTGACGGGCGCTGCGATTAACCTGAAAACTTTAGCTAAGTCACACAATCACCTCGCTGCCCAGCTCTATTAAGAAAAGATATGTAGCAACTCTATAAACTTGGCATGTAAAGCACACCCCTGTTTGTAGACTTGCTGAATTTCTCTTCTTAATAGAGCGCAGCTTGGGGGTGATTGTGTGACTGTTATTAAACTTTTCTGTGCTGGGCATAGTATGCCACTTGACTTGTATTTTGCTGTTTCTGTCATTGCATCCAGATTTATGATACAACAAGTAACATCATACCTACAACAAGTTGGACTATTGGCTTTGTCAGTGGTTGGTTAGTTGCATAAGATAAATAAGCAGCAACTATGGCTTGTATATAATATTGAAAAAGCTTCCACTTAAAGCCCTGGTGACACCACGACAATGTTGCTGCTCCTGAGTTTCAAAAGAGAAGGGAAATCCAGAGAGAAAAGACTCTTTGAAGGATTTCCCTTCCCCTACAACGCTCACCTGGCATGACGTCATGCCGTAACTTCTCCACTAGTGAGAAGTGAGCAGTGTGAGCACGCTCACTGCTGTCACTGCAGTCCGGAAAAAACGGACCGTCTGTGCCAGGGCACAAAACAGAGCCCGATAGAGACCCGTTTCGAAGCCCCCTTTAAAAAACTGCAGGTGCTCAGCACCGGTGTGACCCGGCCCACTTAGAGCCCTGAACGTAGTGTCCATCATAAGTCAACCACTGTCAGCTAGGAACATCACACAATCAGAATGTGAGAAAGGGCACGTTAGGTGCTGATTAACTAAGAGTCTAAATCTGCCAGTAAGCACATGAGACCTGGCACTACATGTGAGATTTGGAGACTACCAGGAGGAAATGTCACGAACAAGGGAGCTTTCTCGGTGGAAGCCAAAAGCTGCGGGAAGCGTTGGGTCTTCCATGCAGGGGGTCACTCTGGATATCCTCCATGCCAGTGCAAGACTAGTCCATTCATAGCACCCGGAGCCCGAGCTCGTGCCTGCAGGAAGTGGTTTGGAGAGTGTTGTAGGAAATGAGCAAGTGTTAGTGAAGAGAATACTCCCGACAGATGTATCAGTCATTTACACACTTGCAGCTGCCATCTGCTCAGACATGCATTTTGGAAAGATTCAAAATCTTGGCAAGGCCTAACCAGCCTTCCACCCTTCTTAGTTCATTCAAGTGAGCACGGTTACATAGAGCGAGCGTTTAGAAATGACAAGATGGCGAAAAAGTCTCCTTTAGAACCCCAACGTCGAAATGCAGAGATGCTACTTCTGAAGCCTTGCCATATCACACTTGCTGTCTTCTCTGACATATCTTTTGTCCTTTTTTCTTCCACTCCTCAGCTGCTCTCGCTGTTTCCTTCTCATCTTTTTCCTTTTCCTCATATCTGTCCCACTCCACATTTACCCACTTTCCCCTTCTCCCCCATCCCATTCTTGTCTCCATTTCCGTCTCGCTGCCTGTTCTTTGCTTTCTCTCTTACCGGTTTTCCATTCTCTGTTCTCCCTCCCAGTTCTCCAGACCCTCTGGCTGCCCTTCTCGTTCCGTCCCTCTCTTACCAATTTCTCCATTACCCCCTTCTCCATTTCTCATCTTTGCGCCATGACTTTTTTTCTCCTTTGTTCCTCTCTCCCCCTTTCTCCGCCACTAAATCCTATTTCTCACTAGTATCCTCTCGTTTCCTTCTGGCTGCTATGTTACAATTTTGAAAACATATATTACTATCCCTGAATATTAGATGGAAGCACATTTAGAATTTGGACCAGCGTGCCTCTGCAGTGTCGGTGACCTGGCCAAAAAGGACATGAAAAAGCTGAAATTGGATCATAAATCAAAAGCTGTTCTGATCAGGGGCCCCAGAAATAAGTTTGGACCAGGGCCCTCAAAATCCTTAAGATATCCCTGTGCCTTTAGTTAAAGTTTTCATGTTAATCGCAGCACCCATCATGAGCTGCAATTAACACGAAAACCTTAACAAATGCACACAATCACCCCACAGCCCAGCCCTATTAAGAAAAGAAATGCAGCAACATAGCTGCCAAGGTTTCAAATTGCAAGGTGGGACGTTTTCATAATTTCACTGTAATTATTAGTGCCAATTGAACAGGGCAGGCTTTAGTGCTGGTGGCGCCTGGTGTGACAATGTTTGTTGGCGCCCCAATGACCACCTCCGCCATGGATACTCTCATTACCAACCTTAAACAGTGCCCCTCAAGTCTCCATAACCCCACTCTCTTTCATATTTATTTTGTTATTAGCGCCACTCATACCAGTGAAAGGTGTTAAGCACTTTACATTGCATACACGTTACACAGACACTGAATCAATGTATAGGAAATGTTACATCAGACAGAGGAATACCATTTCTCTTCTTAACAGAGCTGGGCTGCGGGGTGATTGGTTTTTCAAGCAAAAGTTTGGAGTAATATTTGGCGCTGCACACACACGCGGTCTGGTTCCTGGCGCACATAGCCATGGCTGCAGCGCACAGAGACCCTACACTGCCGCACACAGAGGAAAAAAATTAGAGGGAACATTGGTCATAGCCCCTTGAAAGTTTTTCCCAAAAGAGTGCTTTCACCTTTCTTGGTATGTCTCCCTCCAACCGGAGTGTTATTTCATATAACTTTTGTGGAGTACTAACCCTGGTGTCTACAGTCTCAACTGTAATGTACTCATTCAAGTCCACTATCTCCAGAAGTTCCTTCAGTTTCTGGCGAGCTATTGTGACTTCTGCTGCACTGTCCAGCATTGTCTGACCCCATTCTCCGTTCTTGAGTTGTGTTCTCAGTATCCTCGGCATGTCTGACCTTCAGACCTGCTACCTTCTTTTTGGAGAATTGAGGTTTAGATTTATTTTTTGGAACGTGTTTGTCGTCTTTCGATTTTGCACGTTCTTCTCTATGTTCTGACCGTCCTCTTCTTTCCGATGTCTGTGACGAGATCTGAAAGGTACGAGAGGAACGTGTATCAGTATCTTGATACCTGTCAGGCTTTTTCAAATTATCCCTATTCCTGAGGTTATACCTCCTTTCAGAGGGCTCCTTTTGAGGAGACCTACCTCGAGATTGAGAACGTTTCTCGTTTGAATTATGTTTATTAGTTTCCCACTTCTTTTAGAAGAGGTAGGAGTTTGTTTAATAGAGTCCTTCTCAGGACTTTCAGATAGTTTTGGCTTCAATGGTCTTCCACCCAAACTATCTCTGCCTAATTCTGCATAAGATTGTTCTATTATTCTGGGTAGTTCTGTTTGATGTTCTGTAACATCGAATTCTCTTAATCGTTGGTGGATCGCCACTGCTGCTGCCTCCCCTTTAATATTAGATAATATTATTGTTGAGACCTGGTCGAAGTTTTTCAGTAGTTTCATACCTAAATTCAGAGTAGGCTCTGCCCCATATTCGTTTTGAATTTGTTTCAGGACATCTGGTATTACTGCAATTGACGGAACACCATGTGTTTTAGTATAGATGGTAGCAAAGACTGAGCCCCAAGTGGTGCAGTCTTCCAGTTGTGGTGTGATCCCCATTGGTAAACAGATTGTTAGAATTCTGTGTTTCTCATAAGGGATAGTATTTGGAAATACTGCTTCTATTTGAGTAATTTTTGGAGCAATCCAGAATGGAATTTGCTCACGTTTTGTGGGCATTTTACCCATGACTGCGTATAAAGTCTGTGGTGTAATGTTTAGTATATTCCCCTGGTGAGGGGTTTGATTTGGAATGGTCAATGGTGGTTGGACTGTGAAAGTCCGCATGACATATTGGCCCAATTGTCTGTAAATTTTTATTAACTCTGTAAGTTGAGTAAGTAATTCCTCGTCTGACATCTCTTCAATGTCAGGATGAGGTGTGTAGCCGGCTAGAATCGGCCATGTTGCTCCTGGTCTACCTAGTGGACCGAGCCTGGTAATGTTTCTGTGATGTTTTAGGGCGTCTTTAAACCAGAGCTGATGCTCCTGGTATGTTAGTGGAATTTCAATATCCTTGAAAGGAATATATTCCTCTGGTGGATCATCTTCTTTGTAGAAGTGAAACAGTTTTGTTACTGAATTTGATTCAGGGAATATTATCCATGAATAGAATACCTCTGTCTGAAACGATTCGTGTGCCTCTATCACAAACTGCTCTACCGCCTCTTGGTGGTAGGCCGTGTTTTATAAGTTTTAGAGTGATGGCTCTTCTTAAGTTTGGATGGATGTCTATAACACCCTCCTCGGTTTCATTAAAACCGGTTAAGTTAAAAGCTGTTGCGACTGGGTCAGCCGCAGCTCCACCGTTCTCGGAGTCAGGCATATGTTTTTTGAAAAATGTAGAACAAGTTTCAAGGAAACAAAAGATAAGGTGCACAATATTTTGGAACACTGTATCCTTCAACGTTGAACAAGCCAAACAGCTAATATATAGGGTGCTTTCCTATCACGCTTTGGCGGATACTTAACCCTGCCCACTCCAGACGTCTTATGGAGTATATGGGTAGGGGTCTCTGAGAGAAAAAGCACGTCTGAGTTACTCAGTATCTAAAGTTAAATTACCGCCTTACCAAACGTTGGGCGCCATGTAGTCTAGCTCCTATTTCCCTAATAGGCTCTGCGCATTGGAATAATATACCCTATAGGTTTGACATAGGACTAAGGTCGATATGTCCCTATCGAGTATATTAAACGTAATTACTTGTGCCAGCTAGCTCATAGGCCACTAGAAACTCCTTGAATAACAAGAAGGAGTAGTTTCTGGCAGCCGCAAAACATGACCACTTTGTTTCCCTTTAGAATCAGAACGCGTCCCAGAGTCGTGGAAACAATAGATAACTATTTCACTCAGCTCAATCGTGCATGCTTAGTTTTCCTCAAAGTTACACAGAAAGAAATAGACGGGCGTTTCAATAAAAGATTTATTGAACAGTCTTGTTTCTCGTGTAAGTTATATGTGCTGTTACGATCACAAGACAGTATGCAAGATAAATAATGTACAGCGTAAGCAGTAGAAATAAATAATACTGCACTAGCATTATCTTTTAGTAGATATTTACACACATAAATAACATGAACTAAAAATGCGAGTACTCATACGATGCGTTCCTATGCTAGTTCTACCCCAATGTACCTAACCTAACCTAGGTGTAGGGAAAGATAGGAAGTAGGTGAAGTATTCCTTACTACGGTATACTAAGAGTATGTTAAGCCTAGTATGCCAAGTATGCCAGGAGTCCCTCTAGGTTCTAGTCAGCTCCATACCTTAAGAATGAGAGAGGTGGGAATCTCTTTCCGGACTCAAACTCTAACACCCTGCGAGGGAAGTCAGATCACTGGAAGCGGGACTCTCTGCGAGCAGGGATGACAGCGTCTTCTCAGTGCGTCAGGCTGGGATACGGGCTCCTCTGAAGTCGAGGTCTCCTCTGACTTGCTTGGGCAAGGGAAGGTATATTTATACCTGGTAGGTACTTTGGAATGTTAGCATTGACGTGAAGTCGGACAGAGGAAGACGTCAGGAATGAACCCTTAAGGTATAATGGTTCATACATAATAGATGAGTTCTTGGAGAAATCAATAGTCCTGTGCTGGGGAACTCCCGAAGCTTAAGGGTCTTGTTTCTAAGAACTCGTTGTGACGTTAGGGTGGACGGATGTCGGTGACCATGCCTGTATTTGGAGTGCACGGTTAATGCCTAAATAAGGACTGGGATTCTATGCCTATATAAGGGCAATGCGAATTGTGCCTATATAAGGACATGATTCAGGAAAACCTATATACGGACACCTAAAGCGGAATACAACACCCTTAGAGATACCTTCACCAGTCAGAGCAGAGGGAGATACAGCACTTTGGTTTCCCCATGCCACCACCCTAATACCTACATCTCCCCCCTCTTTAGAGCTCCAATCATGATTATCTGGGGTCTCTTGAGCTCTCTGGGCAGTATCCGCCCTCAGCAGTAGCTGATCACCTACAGCAGCCAGGTCAGCCTCCTGACAATGTGAGAGAATTTCTGGGTGCATACAATCTGCTTGAGAAGGCTGGGGTTTCTTGTTTTTAGCTGACAGGAAAAACGAAGGTAGATTTTTCCTCCCCCCTTGCTCACCTCCGTGAAGTTTATCGTGCTTCTCTGCTGCACCTTCCAGTGAGCCGGCACCGCTACACTGGAGACCAAGACCGAGACCTACCCTTGCTGTCCCAGTGACATCAGCGGTAACGCGGAATTTCCCTCCTCTGGCTGTCTTTGGCGGCATACCGAGAACAGACAAGACCAGCGCTGCAGCGCCGTCGCTCACAGCAGTGTAGCGGGGGCGCAGAACCAGGACCCGGCACCCGATGCAGCCTGAGCAAGGACAAAGCCTGAGAAGCGGCACACACCAGCGACACAGTGAAAATGCAGATCCCAGGGTAAGTAGCGGGAAGTGATCCTGCGGGAGCGGTAGTCGCGAGGTACCAGACACGATCACTTCCAGGCAGAGTTCTCGCCGTCTTAGGGTGCTGTGTGCTGGGTTAGGCTCGGGCACTATCGCAGCTTGTCCAGGTACATCGCTGAATAGAGGGGGGGTTCGGGAACTGCAGCTTACACGTCCGACCCGGCGGACGCCATCTTGCCTCTCTGTTACCACGATGCCTGGGGGTTCAGGATTGCCATGTTCAGTGGTTGCCAGAACCATTGGCTATCCACCTAGGTTTAGGGGTACTTATGGTTGCATTGTGAGCTAGCTGGCCGATAGGACAACATATCCTGAGGGGGTGCTTAGAATTAGTCTGGCACCGTAGGGTGGAAACTACATGACGTGGCACGTCATGTAGTTTCAACCATTTGGTAGGAACTGAGTGTTCGTGACAAGTTATGTAGTTATCCTTTTCAGTATCATTTAAACAAAATATAAATAAAACCTAAATAACTAACCTGGCTTGGCAAGAATTAAAGCATTTTCAGATCCTACAGGTTAATAGGCCTTAAAAGAAAAATTCTGTAATCAGATTTTACATACATATTTTTATACTTACTCGTACGAGACACTAGGTTCTGGGTGCCTGGCCAGTTATTGCTGTTTTGATGGCTTTGTTCACTTTTTATTGGGGGTGATCAAAGTAACCAGCACTGACCTAATGTGCTTTTTCTCATCAAGGTCTGATCTCCCAGACAGAAAGCTTGAGCTGGGTTATAAACAAAATACAGGAAGAAACTAGAGGTCTATCTATGTGCCTTTGCTGCTGACACTTGGAAGTCAGTAGTTCTGCTCTCAATATACTCACTTAAAGCAAATACACACCTCAAAGTCTGAAACTCCTCTGTGCAGCTGCTCTGATCAGGAGGGTTTACAAGGTAGGGTGACATTAGTTGCTGTGGAAAAGCTTTTGAAATGGAGTCGGCTAGATTGGTTTGGGGTTGGTGCAGTCTGCAAGTGGGTGAGAGGTATGCCTGACTGAGAAGATGTCTTCCCTGTTGGATTTTTCTTCTGCAAGACACTATGGGATATTTGTGTGCTGTGACGCTCTATTCCAGAGCAGGAACAGGATCAAGGCATAGTGAAAGCAAAGTGGAGAATACGGAAACGTTTTAGGGATTGAAGCGGTGTCTCTGGACAATAGCATTTTACCGAACTCCTCAAGAACCAATGCCCAAGCCACAGCACATTCAAACCCACTTTAGGAAGAGAAGAAACAAAAGCTTTCCTACTTACTGCCCAGCAGACGAATGCTGCCTGCTGGTGCCCCTTGAGGGAGCTGTATCTACATCTGGCTTGGGTCTCTGACCCATCGTTAGTGGGGTTCAAGAAATGTTGGAAAACAATTTCTGGACCAGACTCACATAGACATGTCAATTTGCCTTGCAGGGGGACTGCTTCTGCCTGCTAGCAAACAAAATTCCTATATAGCCAAAGGCTCTGGGAAGCATGATAAAGTCCAGATCCAGTGGTGCCTGCTTGGCACGTCATAGCATTCCAGGCCACATAACATGCTGCAGTCATATTGAGAACCCCACAACCCAAACTAGGAAGACTGGCGTGCTATGGACATCTTTGTGTGCTGGGTTCAAAAAAAGGAGTTTTGTCATGATCTCTATCCCAGTGGGATTATATCCTGACAACCAGTCCTGTACAAGAAACCAACATGGAACCCCTGAAAGGGAACAGCATGCCTCCAGATAACTGGTTTCATTCAACCTACCAGCCTCAGAAAAGAACTCCTATGTATGCAGTGCTTTAAATGAATAGCCATGGTCAGGCACTAAGTACCTGTACTTCTTTCATTTGAAAGGGAGAGTGCCAGTGTATGTGTTTTCAACAGAGTTATAGCAGCACAGTAACTGTTGGCACCTAAGGTTCTTCTGTCTTAATCTTACACCAAGCTATAATATCTTTGGCCATAATCAATTAAATTTATGGACTTTTTTTAATTGCTTTATTGGCGAGTTTTGTTTCTCTGTCATTGGTACCCAGCATCCAGGGTAACTGCGAAATAAACATTTCTGAAAAGTCATAATCCTAGGGATTCCATTCTGGATTTTCTTCCTCGCATCGCACAAATATATCTTGCCAATTATTCCATCCAGGATTCATTATAGGTACATATAAATAGCAGTCATTTTATTCAATCAATTAATGATCATTCACATTAAAACACATTTGTAATACATTCTTAAAAACGTTATGCGATAATATAAAACGACCATGAAGAATTAATAGAAAATAAAAACATGTCATATTTCATCATAATATAATGACAACTATAAAAAAACAATCACATTGATTCCAAATAGCTTAACAGCCATAAAGTTCTATTGGGGGACTAGAATCTTAATCCTAATTCGACCAGTTAGAAATCCTACGCAGTATAGTACATGCTAAAAAAATACATTCTTAAAAATAACATGATTCCTCGTCATTAATATAACCAACCATATAAAATGTATCTTACTAAAAACAGCTATAAGGAACAATCAAATTTGTACCAAACAGCTCAATGGTATTGCAAAAGAACTTCTATTGAGTAGCTAAAATCTTAATCCTAATATGCCAGGCATAGAGTAGATATCTTGATATAGAAAACACTAGCTATTCTGTGGTATCAGATTTTAGCACTCGCAAAGCTTCTACGGGTCGTGTTATAGATAGCAGCCGGCATGCCGGGACTATCCATCTCTTTCTGGACTTTATATATGCAGGGCAGAAAACATAAAATGATCTATGGATTCGGAACAGTAGCTACCCACAGGACAGGTGGAGGTTACAGCGGACTGCTTCCATTATTTTTACTAAGGTTCACTGGCAGCGTCCCATACCGAAATTGTAAATAAAGTGCACGTGAAAATGGTGGTTCTATCTGATCCATAAATGACTAGAGCAAAAGGGAACATTTTATATCCAGGAACCGTTCAGTTAAAGTGCCAAGTGCTAAAGAGTTATAATAAGAATCCTTGATGTAATTCCAATGCTTACTTTTAAAAGGGGTACCACATCTTTGGTCATAGACTTGGGATCCTCCCAAAGATCCCTCAAACCTAGACTATATAACTATTGTTTGACCTCCTTGAACCCCTCAACCCGCCCAGCCGCTCTGTCTAGTCCGACTTTGTTTCGGTTCAAGAAACCATAAAGGTGCATAGTAACAGCATCACAATACAAACACAATACATCTCTATAATAAGTTAATAACATAAAAAATCTATATACAAATGTCATGAAAATGCACTTTGTGCCTTATAAGATAATTTCATATCAACCGATGGGTAGCTCAATAAAAAAAAAATTGCGATTTTTTTATAAATCTTATAGCAGCACTAAGAGGTCCGCTATGCCAGCTATGATATCTGACAATGTGTACTTGGTCAGGGTAACTCAGGGGTTACCTTCATAAAGTGCATAGTGCCTAAATAGAAAATGGAAAGTTTACCAATTGGGATAGTTTTGTTTCAGTTGGAATTATCCGAAAAGACATTAACATGTGGCATAAATTCAAATTGATCACATACATTGGTAAAAAGCCAATATTCAATGTATTACAATTTGATATTAATATAACTGCCATTCAATAAAACATAATATAATCTACAAACACTAAAATTTTAGACCTCTCTTTTTCCGTAAATGGTTCACGACAAGTAAAAATCTACTAACACTAAATACAATTAATCTCAAGCTATCTATTTTCAATATTCTTAAGGCCTCCGAAAATGTCCTAGTCATCAAACACAGGCACAATGGTTTTATCCATTTCCTTCTAATAATAGCATATTCTGAGCAGAAAAATAAAATATGTGCAATATCTTCTTCAGCATCTAATGAACATAAAGTGCATTCAGTTTCCTTCCCTGCTGCTTGGCCAGATGACCACTTAGCTGTAAATAAATTAATCTGGAGAATCTCGTAACGAAATTTCAAAAAGAGAGTTTTAGCTAATTGGGGTTGGATTTCATCCAAAACAAGGTTCCAAACTTGGCATTGGTTTAAAAGATAGGAATTGTGTAGTGAGCCTTCCCATTCTGCAATCTAGTGTGACTTTGTCCAAAATAAAATCCTAATAAATGCGCTTTAACTCGTTTTTCGAATTTGTGGTCAATAAGCTAGGATCTGTCCAAAATCTATTCAAACCCAACTGAGAAAACCAGTTTCACAAGCGACTAAACCAGGGAAAAGTAAGTTGACCATTAAGTTCCAGTAGCTCTCTCAGGCCTTGTCAATAAGGTTTTAATTCTTCTGTAACCCAAATTCTGATCCAATATAGTAGGGGTCTCAGTATGGCTAGGTGCTCAAATCTCTTAATGCCAATATCATAAAACAAGGGAATCAGGCGAGTATTTTGCGGAAGGGATGTTAACATCCGCATCACTAAGTTTTCCCCCAAAATAATTGACTTCAGGTTCTCCCCACCCCATAGTTCAGCCCCATAAAGGGCTACTGTTTGTGCTCTATATTTGTAAACCTCCAATGCCGGGGCGATCGCCTTAGACTCAGTGGCTTACTGTTTTTTTGACAACTGGCATAGCATTTTGAAGCAGGACTATCTTAGCCTTATTAATATGGGGTTTCCATGACAATTTTGAATCAGTTGTCATACCAAGGTAGTTAAAATTAGTTACAAGCTCTAATGGTGTATGCTCTAGAATTATTTCATTTGAAAAACATTTATGTGGTCTAATAGCCATTTATTTAGTCTTACTGGGATTTATTTCAAGACCCTTTAATCTGCAATATTGGCTGAAACTATCTAATAATCTTTGTAGCCCTCTTGGAGCCTGAGACAACAAAATCGTGTTGTCTGCAAACATTAATGCACATATATTGGCCCCTCCTAACTACGGCGAATCATGGGTACAATTTTGTAAATATTGAAGTCATTCACATAAAATAAAAAGAGAGTGGGGGCCAAAACACAGCCCTGTCTCACTCCCCTCCTAACAGGGATAGGCTCTGTAAATCCCCCCATCCCCGCCCCGGTCCCCAACGCACTTTAGCAAAATTATCTTGGTGGAGCCTAACTGTATCAGGATCTCCTGCAGTACTCCATGTTGTCGTAAAGATTCAAACAGGAGATCCCTTGGTATCAAATCAAACGCAGCTTTCAAATCAATGAATGCAATGTACAAATGACCAGCCTTTAATTTGACATACTTCCAAGCTCTGCATGACAATCTAAAGACCTGATCAATCGTGCTTGTCTTAGTTCTAAAGCCCGTATGACATGGTGAGAGGATGTTTTTGTCTACTATCCAATCATTTAATTTATTCAGTACCTGTCTCGCTTAAACTTTTTGGAGGGTGTCTATTAGGCTTATGGGCCTATAATAGGTCGGGTCATCCTTGTTGCCCTTCTTATGTATGGGGACAATTTCTGCCCCCTTCCATGATTCTGGGATAGGCGCCCCTGATGCCACTGTGCTGTTTAGAAGATTAACATATGGTACCCATATTTCTGGGTCGTGCTTCAGGAGATCCCCCGGTATTTTGTCTGGTCCTGGGATTTCCCTAATGTAATAGAGTCTATTGCAGTTCTAGTCTCTTCTTTGCTAAATTGAAGGGTCGACTTCGATAAGTTATGGGACGAAATTTCAAAGGGTGCAGTAAAATTTGCACAAGGCTCAGGGGCCATTTAATACAATTCAGAGAAATGTCTGTGCCAAATGCTTGGGTCCAGGTAGTGATCTGTGTCAGTTTACCTTTCCCCGCCGCTGCTGCCCCCGCGGCCCCTCCCCCCCAGCGCGACCGGCCCAATCCAGCTCCCCTCCCGCCTCCCAGCTGTCCAGCCCTCCCCGACTCCTACTTAATGGCGGCCACTGCGGGGACAGGCGAGCAAGACCACTGACTCATTGTCAGTGAAATTGCTCTCCCACCCTCGCAGCTCCACCATTAAGTGAGGCCTGCCCCTGCCCCTGCACTCTCGTGTGTTGGTGTTCGAGCCCTCCTCCACCCGCAGGTCTTCCCTGCGCCTCATCCCTGGTGGTCCAGTGGACCTCTGTCTCCTTCCTTCCTCTCGCTCTGCTCTTCACTCGTTTTCACTCGTTTTTCTGCCCCTTCTATTTTTCACCTTTCTGCACTTTTCTGCACCTCTGCTCCTCTGTGCCTTATTTCTGCTCTGCTCTTCACTCGTTTTCTGCCCCTTCTATTTTTCACCTTTCTGCACTTTTCTGCACCTCTGCTCCTCTGTGCCTTATTCCTGCTCTGCTCTTCACTCATTTTCACTCGTTTTCTGCCCCTTCTATTTTTCACCTTTCTGCACTTTTCTGCACCTCTGCTCCTCTGTGCCTTATTTCTGCTCTGCTCTTCACTCGTTTTCACTCGTTTTTCTGCCCCTTCTATTTTTCACCTTTCTGCACTTTTCTGTACCTCTGCTCTTCTGTGCCTTATTTCTGCCTATTTCTCCCCCTTTCCTTCACTTCTCTAGCCCTTTTTTCCCCGCCGCTGCTGCCCCCGCTGCCCCTCCCCCCCAGCGCGACCGGCCCAATCCAGCTCCCCTCCCCGCTCCCGCCTCCCAGCTGTCCAGCCCTCCCCGACCCCTACTTAATGGCGGCCACTGCGGGGACAGGCGAGCAAGACCACTGACTCATTGTCAGTGAAATTGCTCTCCCACCCTCGCAGCTCCACCATTAAGTGAGGCCTGCCCCTGCCCCTGCACTCTCGAGTGTTGGTGATCGAGGCCCTCCTCCACCCGCAGGTCTTCCCTGCGCCTCATCCCTGGTGGTCCAGTGGACCTCTGTCTCCTTCCTCTCGCTCTGCTCTTCACTCGTTTTCACTCATTTTTCTGCCCCTTCTATTTTTCACCTTTCTGCACCTCTGCTCCTCTGTGCCTTATTTCTGCTCTGCTCTTCACTCGTTTTCTGCCCCTTCTATTTTTCACCTTTCTGCACCTCTGCTCCTCTGTGCCTTATTTCTGCTCTGCTCTTCACTCGTTTTCTGCCCCTTCTATTTTTCACCTTTCTGCACCTCTGCTCCTCTGTGCCTTATTTCTGCTCTGCTCTTCACTCGTTTTCTGCCCCTTCTATTTTTTACCGTCCGGCACTTTTCTGCACCTCTGCTCTTCTGTGCCTTATTTCTGCCTATTTCTCCCCCTTTCCTTCACTTCTTTAGCCCTTTTTTCCCTGCCGCTGCTGCCCCCGCGGCCCCTCCCCCCCCCAGCGCGACCGGCCCAATCCAGCTCCCCTCCCCGCCTCCCAGCTGTCCAGCCCTCCCCTACCCCTACTTAATGGCGGGCGCTGCACGGCCGCGCCGCTGGCGCGCCTAAGGCAAGCTTGTCTGCGCCCATCCGCACTTGGACCGCGCCCAGTGCCAGACCCCCTGGCCCCCGCATGCGCCACGACACCAGACGCCGATACGACTCCAAAACCCTCCACGCACTCAACGCCGGCCGACCCTCCACCTGCTTCCAGGCCACCCCGAAGCTCACCCACGGACCCTTCACCTGCCGAAACTGCAGCTACACCAGCCAGCGCACACCGGCATGTCCTGCTCATCCCACCAAAGCAGGCTACAACAGTCTCAGATGCATACTGCTCAACATCCGCTCAGTCCACAAGCATGCCGTCGAACTCTGGGACCTGCTCGATTCATCCTTTCCGGACGTCGCCTTCCTGACGGAGACCTGGACGAACGCCTCCTCGGCGCCCGACATAGCCATAGCCATCCTGGACGGCTACAAGATCACCCGCAGGGACAGAAACAACAAACCAGGAGGAGGAATCGCCATCGTCCACAGGAACACCATCAGAATTTCTACCAACATCGATGACTCCCTCAGCATGGCCGAACACCTACACTTCCAGATCCACGTCGACCACAACACCACCCTCAGAGGAACCTTTGTCTACAGACCCCCGGGACCCCGACCACAGTTCAGCGACTCCATCGCCGACCTCATCAGCACGCACGCCCTCGCCTCCACAGACTACATCCTCCTCGGAGACCTGAACTTCCACCTCGAGAACTCCAACGACAGCAACTCCACAATCCTGATCGACAACCTAGCCAACCTCGGACTCAAACAGATCGTCACGACACCCACCCTCTCCGCCGGACACACGCTCGACCCCATCTTCTCCGCCAGCAGCCACGTCACCTTCAGCCACACCACCGAACTCCACTGGACCGACCACCACTGCATTCACTTCTCCTTCGAGAAACACACCGCGCACATCCAACTGCAACGAATTCCACACCGCAGCTGGAACAAAGTCACCGAAGACCAGCTCCTCACCACCCTCGCCCGTGACCCTCCACCCAACCCCTCTGACACCAACGCAGCGGCCCACAACTTCAGACAATGGATGGACGACTGCGCCAACACCCTCGCCCCGATCAGGAGACCCTCTAACAGGCGCACCAACACGAGAGCCACCTGGTTCAACGCCGACCTCCAGACTTCCAAACAAACCTGCTGAAGAATCGAGAAGCAGTGGCGCCAAGACCAGACACCAGACAACCACGCAGCCCTCAAGAACGCCAGACGCAAACACCACCAACTCATCCGATCCGCCAAAAGGACCTCCTTCAAGGAACGCATCGACAACAATGCACACAACAGCAAAGAGCTCTTCAGCATCGTGAAAGAACTCGCATCCCCCAGCTCCAGCACGAATGACATCCCGCCGTCGCAAGAACTCTGCGACTCCCTGGCAACCTTCTTCCACCGCAAGATCGCAGACATCCACGACAGCTTCGACGCCCAGACACCGACGACAGACGCCGACACCCCCGACTCAACACCCACCAAACACACTGACCTCCTGGAACCACGTCAACGACGAAGACACCATCAAAATCATGAACACCATCCACTCCGGCTCTCCTTCCAACCCCTGCCCCCACCACATCTTCAACAAAGCAAGCTCCATCATCGCACCCCAACTCCGTAAAGATCATCAACAGCTCCTTCAAGACAGCCACCTTTCCGGAGAGCTGGAAACACGCCGAGATCAACGCCCTTCTCAAGAAACCTAAGGCGGACCCAAAGGACCTCAAGAACTTTCGACCCATCTCCCTGCTCCCGTTCCCGGCAAAAGTCATTGAGAAGACCGCCAACAGACAACTAACCCACTTCCTGGAGGAGAACAACATCCTGGACTCCTCCCAATCCGGCTTCCGCAGCAATCACAGCACCGAAACCGCCCTCATCGCTGCCACCGACGACATCAGGACCCTGCTGGACAACGGCGAAACCGCGGCCCTCATCCTCCTGGACCTCTCGGCCGCCTTCGACACCGTCTGCCACCACACCCTACGCACACGCCTCCACGACGCAGGGATCCGCGACAAAACCCTGAACTGGATCACCTCCTTCCTCACCGGCAGAACCCAGAGAGTCCGTCTCCCCCATTCAGATCCGAAGCCACCACGATCACCTGCGGCATACCCAAAGGATCATCCCTCAGCCCGACCCTTTTCAACATCTACATGGCACCGCTCGCCAACATCGTCCGAGCGCACCACCTCAACATCATCTCGTACGCCGACGACACCCAGCTGATCCTCTCCTCACCAAGGACCCGGCCACCGCCAAATCCAACCTCCATGAGGGAATGAAGGCCGTCGCAGAGTGGATGAAGACCAGCCGTCTGAAACTGAACTCTGACAAGACGGAGGTCCTCATCCTCGGCTCCACCCCCTCCGCATGGGACGACTCCTGGTGGCCGGCCACGTTGGGAGCTCCTCCGACACCCACCAACCACGCACGCAACCTGGGTTTCATCCTGGACTCAACGCTCTCCATGACCCAGCAAGTCAACGCTGTCTCCTCCTCCTGCTTCAACACCCTCCGCATGCTCAGCAAGATCTACAGATGGAGCCCCACCGAAACCAGAAGGACGGTCACCCAAGCCCTCGTCAGCAGCAGGCTGGACTATGGCAACACCCTCTACGCGGGAACCACGACCAAACTCCAGAAACGACTCCAACGCATACAAAACGCCTCCGCACGCCTCATCCTCGGAACCCTCGCCACAGCCACATCACCGCCCACCTGAGAGACCTGCACTGGCTCCTGGTCAACAAGAGGATCACCTTCAAGCTCCTCACCCATGCCCACAAAGCACTCCACAACGCCGGACCAGCATACCTCAACGAACGACTCACCTTCTACACACCGAACCGCCAGCTCCGCTCCGCTGACCTCGCCCTCGCCACCATCCCACGCATCCGCCGAACGACCACCGGCGGCAGATCATTCTCCCACCTCGCCGCCAAGACTTGGAACACCCTCCCCATCCACCTGCGACAGACCCAGGACCTGCTGACCTTCAGGAGACTTCTTAAGACCTGGCTGTTCGATCAGTAGCTGCTTCATCCCTCACCCCTAGCGCCTTGAGACCCTCACGGGTGAGTAGCGCGCTCTATAAATGTGTTGATTGATTGAGTGTTACCTTTTTCATGTCCGTGTGCTATTATTCTCCAGAAGGAGGTCTGATCTTTTGTTCTAGCTGCAATGATAAAGTCATCCCAAATAGTTTCATCCCAGCTGTTTAATGTCACTTTTGTCAAATGTTTGTACTTCAGCTTCTCTGGGTTTTGCTAGTCCAAAGCCTCGAACAATAACAGCTTCAATGCAGCAATGTGACAGATACTCTTTAGCCCGAGATCAAGACGTACAGGCATCAATGGCATATTTGTTGGGAGGTTTACTAGAGATCTTGCAAATTTTATTCTCAACCAACTCCAGTCTTTTAGTCCCTTCCATACCCCACAACTCAGCCCCATAAAGAGCAGCACCCAACCCTCTAGCTCAATAACTTTCGAGTGCGGGAGAAATGGGTTGAAATACAGATCGATTTAATTTTTTAACAATTGCTGCCTCTACGTGCTGTAATGAAAAACAACTCTTTTGGGTCTGGGCAGTCCATGACAAGTTGCTAAACAGTCTGAGCCCCTAATAATCGAAAACCTTGACCTGCTCAAGAATATTGGGTTCCAACCTCAACTTCCCTTTAAAGGATCGATGCGGACAAAATGTCATAAATGTGGTCTTCCAACAATTAAGCTCTAGGCCAAAATCCTCACAAACATAAGCAAACCTGTTTAATACATTCTGCATACCCATTGGTGCTTTTGAACTCAACAATGTATCCTCAGCAAAAAGGAGTGATGGAATTCGCTTGCCCGCTAATTTAGGGGGATCGCCGCCACAATCAAAAATTGTGTTAATTAACCCATTCATGTACAAGGTAAATAAGGGAGGGGCTAAGACGCAACCTTGGCGACCTTCTTTAGAGATTTTGATATTCCTAGTAAGATCACCACCTTTGTTCCACCTGACCTGTGAAAAATTACATACGGTACATATAAATAGTTTTTTCCCATTTAAAATATTTCTTTTACTTCCTTGCCCATTTAAAATGCTTTTTTAATTTCTTTTTTAAATAGAGATTAGTGAAGGCGAAAGTTAAAGTGAACTAAGGTGCATTTTAGATCCATGTGATTGGCAGACATGCTACATACAGATTCCTTAAACACAGCACGTGATATACTAAGCAAACAATTAAGTTTTCCGAGCACTTCAAAACTAGATCAGTATTGGTAGTGTTATAGTTTATGGATGAATATTATTTCCATAATTGTGGTGGCTCTTCTAAAAATACTCGCCTCTCAAAGCTTTCACACTTCAACATTAGGACTACAAGCACGCCCAGGGAAGCGTGAGATTCTCTTTCACAGAAACAGAATTTATGATCATTTGAGCAAAATGATAGTTAATGTGAGAGTCATCAGGTGCGTGACGCAGGCCCCTGCAGTCCCTGCGGCAGGGGGGCCCTACCCTGCAGTGAGACCCGACCCTTTCACGGGGGCACCCATTCACCTCAAGGACAATGAATATCTGTAAAATATGGGAGACTCGAGGGGCCTCATCACATTCTGCAGGGGCCAGGGGGCCCCATCATTTTGCCTCACGCCACTGAGAGTCATAATTTAAATCTTTTTATCAACTGGGAAACATGGAATAAGTCTCAATTAAGAAGTCACAGTGTCTCTTTTGTCCCGAACAACAAAAAGAACCATGCCTAGCATATTGAAATATAACATGTAACAGCCTGTGCCCTACTTCTTTGTTTCTACACTCATCTCTATAAAAGATGTGCTCAGTAAGTGTGGGTTTGATCAGGTCGGGCTACATGGATTGATAAAAAGCGAATACAATTTGAATGTTGTATAATGCCCCATTCTTTATTCAGATTCTATTTGTGGCAAGCAGTTAGTTTCTCTTCTCTCTCCCCACACCCTCCCTCACCACCCTCCTCCCTCTCTCGCTATCGGTAGATATTCGCCCTCTGAAATCAAACTACGCCATACCTTTCTAAACATGCATTGGCAAAACCAGTTGGTCTACCTACATAAGGGATTGGCATTGTCAATGTTTTAGCCATGTTGTACAGAAGCGGGACTGCTGTGCTACATGGCTCAAAGTGAAAAAAACGGTGCTATGATGTGGTCAGCACTGGCCACGGCAAAGCCCTTTTGTTTTTGTTGCTGGAGAAAGGAAGAGTGGGGTGAGAGGCAGCACTCTGGGAGGGAAAAAAGAGGGTGGGTGGAGAAAAAAAGCAGTATGACGCGGCCAGTGGTGTCTGCATCATGGCACTTTCTTTTTTTGTGTTGGCAGGTGGGTGGGAGCACGAACAATAGAGGGAGGGCGGATGGGTGGGAGTGGCAAACAACATGGTCAACAGCAGAAGGAGGGATGGTGGGTGGGGCAAGCAACAGGGGAAAACAACCGAAGAAGGGAGGGGAGATAAGCACCATGGACAACAATGGAGGGACGGGGGCCTGGGTGGGAGCAAGCATTATGAGCAATAAATGAAGAAGGGAGCAAGTAACAAGGGCAATAATGGTAGAAGGGAGGGCGGGTGGAGGCAAGCAACATGGACAACAACAGAAGGAGTGAGGGTCATTAGGGACATACAGCCGCAGGGGCGAGGTACCTGAGAGAGCTAACTAAAAAAGAAGCAATCTGATAGAGTGCTTAAACAAAAAGGAGAAATTAGCACCTACAAAAACAAGCAGTGGAAGGACACAAGTAATGCGTCCATGCTCCAGGGGAGGGACACATACACAAAGAGGAAGAAGTCTATAGCAGCTGACAAATAAGAAGCAAGCAAACGAGAGTGGCAATGAAGGCAATCAATGGTAAGCAATGGGTGGTCTCTATGCCAACTGATAGAAAACAAAAGGCTCAAAGATACAGTGCATGCACTGTCTGGGCAAGATCTAAGAAGCAGATATTCTACAGTACCAAAGGATTATTTTTTTTAATTGATTGTGTCAAACTATTGCTTGACATAATTGTACAGGTGTTATTGCTGTATACATTAAAAAAAAAGGGCCTGATTACGATGATGGTGAGACCACCACCGACAGCCTGTCGGTGGCGGTCTCACCGCCATCGTAAGCATGTTTACCGCCCGCCATATTACAATGGCGGGCGGCAAGATGGCGGTCGGAAAGCCCAACCGCCACGCATCCGACGGGCTCAAGGAGCCCATCGGTGTGTCGGAGGCAGCCATAATCCCTAAAATGGTGGCGGTGCCTGCCAGGCACCGCCGTAGGGATTATGATGTCCCTCCCCGCCAGCCGTTTCATGGGGGTTTACCCACCATGAAAAGGCTGGCAGAAAGGTACACTGGGGGCTTTATAATTGATATATCTAAAGCAATTTATCATGACAAACTCCTGCAGCGGATTCAAATCAAGAACAATATTAATTGCTTGATTATGAAGGCAGAAGAAACGGAGAAAGACAATTTTAAATCAAAACAACAGATACACTGCTAAAGCATGAATCAAAATATATTTGTAGGTTGAAAACTGAAACCTTTGTGTTTTTATTCCTTTGCACAGATCTATTTTCTGCTGTATACCTTCCAACATGACAAAAATCTGTAGTTCATCCTCCCATTGTCAAACATAATAATCAGAGCTAATGTATGTAGCTAGTAATATGAGAAAACATTGTCAGTAACATATACATATGTACATGGTAAACTATATCTTAGCGTGTATTTAGCTTTCAGTTCTCTCTCCTGAGGCATACGAGCTTTCACATGTGGATCAGGATGGACCAAATAAAACCTAAAGCCACTTTGTGGACCTACTTTTGAGTGACTTTCTCCCACTGCTTAATAGCTAACGGAACCACTTTCTACCCGTGATTACAGACTGCCTGTAGACAATTGCGGATGGGTGGGATTATTTTGAATACTCTGGTCTTTTTTCTTATAGATCACAAGCAAGAGGAGCTACTGTTGATATGATTCTTTCTCTCTTTATTGATCTAGTAAAATAGTGTTGTGTACCTGGGCCAATATGAGCAACACTCTTATTTTTAGGGTTATGCCCCCCTTTAATCTCTTGAGTTAGCCTCTTGTGCTCCCTCTAAAACATCAGAGGTCTTCTCATCAATCACAAAACTTGAGTCGATGATAGTATTATTATTAATACTATAATGGATATTATTATCCTACTTAATAACTTTTTGTGTTGAGGACTCAATAAAAGAGATGTATTAGCAGTATTTTGGCTTTGTTCCCCGACCAATGAGATAGTTCTCCCTCTCCCTGTAGCCTACACGATGTCTGGTGCAGAGGTGAAATATCATTCTTTTTATGCCCAAACAGTGGGTCTGTAATTGCCAAACACCGTGGTTGTCTTTTCGCCATTAGAACAGGTCAATAAATCAAGTAATAAACTCCAACATAAGAAACCAGTTCAATATAATTATCTTGTAAGGAACTTATCTTAAAATCTATTTTCATACAATGTGAATTCAAATCAAGAAAAGGAGCTTTGATTTGAAATATTATACATAGTGCAAAGAACTCTACATAATTTTACAGGTCTGTGAGCTATTTCCCACTGAGGACTAGAACAACAAGCATTGAACAAGATGTTTGAGGTCTAGGTAAATACTGAAACCCAATATGGTGCAATATTTTCCTATCCATCTAGTAACCTGTAAATGACCATAAAAGAGTTGGTTCTTATAATAAAAAATGGCATGTTTCCAACCATGGTGTCCGTTGTAATTTGCATATAAGGAGAAATGCTAACCGATCATACTGCAGTCACACAGGTACTCAAAGAAAGAGGCAATGATTCAGTGATATGAAGTTATTTTCCTTGTTGAGCTACTAACATATTTATTTAATAGCATCCCACGCTTTATATTGTTTTATATATGAAAAATGGCACGTTTGTAAAGATCTTTTATATCTTTTGTGTTTTTAACTACATTTACAGGCCTATATTCAGTAACTAGGATACGTTTTGAAGAAGATTCTTATCAATTTAGCAATGAATATATCAGTTTAAACCTGTTGCTTATGTGCTTGAAGCTCTTGTATTTGAATAATTTCATGATATGTGTACTGTGTTGCTTTTGACTTTTATGGCTTTTTGCCAAATAAGGTAAATTGAGCTGAACATATGTGTCTGTCACCTACAGCTCCTATTCTACGTTATCTCAAGCAACAAATTTGGGTGCTTTTCCATGCACAATATGCTGTTAATTTTGGTGTGTGTATACAACCAGTAATGTCATTCACTTTATGGATATATATCCAACTGTAATGTAGAAATACATACATTTTCAAGATAAGAGTTAATAATTGAGAAATAGGAAAACATGTTTATTGTCAACATTATTAGTAGTAAATGTGAGACACCACAAAAAACACATGCTTATCATCTAAGGATCACATTTGCAATTAGAATTGTGCTCATAACTTGTATGTAAGTGCAGATGCTAATGTAAATATGGAAAGCACAGATACATAACAGGAGCAAAGCAACGTGGTAGGGTTAGCATATAGGAGGTTTTCAAACAAGGAGCACTGTCAGATAATTACAAAGGTGACTGACAGGCACCAATTAGGCAATCCGTGAAAGAAATTATTAGATTTTAAAAAACTTTAAACTATACAAAAAATAGAAACATTCTCGAAGGTGAAAACACAACACATAAGAAGCTTTTGATAAAAAAATAGTTTATCATTTAAAAAAGATTCCATTTGAGTTGAAGTGGAATGTTGGGGAGATCTAAGCATGTGGAATGAAAATAAATTCAGTATTTACATGTGAAGTTAAAAATTATAGATACGAATTCCACAATTTAGGTAAATGAGAATTATTGATATTGAAGAACCTAGTTAGTTCACATAATTGACATTTTCATACTGGTCTTTCGTGAAAAACAAGGTACGAATTTCAGAAGGAAATTATTTTGTGGATCTGTAAAGAATGGTCAAATGTGATATAAAAGATACAAGGGAAGAATAATGTAAGGCTAAAATGCATGGTAAAATGATTTTCATTTGGCAGTACCATACAATATCTGCTGTTTGAAAAGACAAATTTATATTGGTTCTAAGGCTATTTATTTATTATAAATATACCTATCAATACATTCAGAGCAAATAAGTACAAGCATAAACAGACCGAAACATTTTAGTGTAACATTATCAGAAGAAAAGTCACTTTTTCATGGTATTCTTGTTTTTCAATTCCAGCCATGTCATAGAATGGAGGACTTTCACATGATCATTTTAACAAAGCAGTCTACCTAAAATGAAGGCATGTCCTGCTAATAAAATGTCTACAGTGATGCAGTGTTGACTTGTTTACAAAGTTGCAAGTTAGATGAAAGTAAAAACACATCAGATGAGCACTGGAATTGTAATAATGATCATGCAATATCTAGATCCTTTGGGAAGACACATTGGGATTATGTATATCTGTGCTAGTAAATGTCTTATAATAGCTCTTTCTCTACAATGAACTAGTTTAAAAACATGGTTTGGTTGGATGTTTTACAACAGTTACATAACAAATAAAATGCAGTTTGCGAATCAGTGCATTCTAAAGGCTTGATTTAAAACTTGAAAGCTTGAAAATGGACACTTAGCCAAAATATGTGGATGAATAAGCTAATAATATGTAGATGCATTAAAATATGAAATAGCATCACCACTGATTACAAATCATAATTCTGGCACCTCCCAGAAAGCCTATATGATAAAGATGTTAGTATAATCATACCACTCTCAAGTTTCAGTGCCCCATTTGTGAGTAGCTCATACAATGCATGCTTTTTCTTTGCATTCTGGTACTTGCAGCCTTGAACCTATAATGAAATACATGGGACTACAAGTGCATGAGTGCCAAGAAAAAGATTGGACAAGAAGAGCTACTCACACTTGGAACTTGGGAACTTGAAAGCTCTTTTTTCTATATCTGAAGTGTGCAGTTTTCATATGCACCGATCAAAGATTTCCAAAATGGCTCATTTGCTTTAAAGCAAATAGTACAATAGGATATGTATTATGTCCATTTAGCATACCCATGGAACTTTACTGAGGTTTTGCATATGTTCTCATTCCTGCAATTGCAGTTACATTTCAATACAAGAATGAGCCCAAAGCAAAGTATGCCCTAGAATCAACTGGAGTAGTTTTTAAAACTGAATACACATACTTGCGTTTTACATGTCAGTTCTTCTTAGCTTTTTGTCACGAACAAAGGTTGCCTAACACACTGGACAAAAGAGGGAGTACTGAGCTTTCAGGCACCCTTAAGTACTCTAATCTAGTATTCCACCCTAAATATTCTGGCAGTGGGAATGGCCTAGAGAGTGAGTTTTCTTATAAAACCTAGGAACACACCGATGGTGACGGTAAATATTCCAGGGTTCTCCATACATTGTCTTGCATTCAACAGCCCACAATTCGTCATGAATGTGAGCACCATGGGGCCTAGTCACAGAGCAAATTGGTTGTGAACATATTTTCATGACCAAATTTACCTTCATTACTTCTGCCAGGAATTCAAAAATAAATTCCTGGCTGGCGTGAGCCCATTTATGAGTGCAAAGATCACTGCCACGAGTGCAGAGTTCTCTGTGCTACATACAGGGTCCTAAAACACAGCACGAGAAATCCTAAGCAAACAATTCTCAAAGTTCTCTGTACCCATAAATCCCACACACGGCATAGGAATGTGGGAATCCCTGAGAGTTCCAAGGCTAGGTCAGTTTGATGAACACCCACTTATTTTTGTGGACATTCACAAACTCTTATTTCTCCTTTCCACCCAGCACAGTGCTGGCATTAATGCTCTTTCGAGGGTGGGAAGGGGATTCAAGCACTCCCAGATTTGGAGGGGGCATAGAGGAAGAGGATTATCTATGGAGAAAAATATTTTTCCCCTAAGAAGAAAAACATCCATTTGCACTGGGGATCGAATTCCCACTGTGAGGAACTCTCAAATACAGAGAACTTCATAAGCAGGAATGGGATCCCAAAATCTTTACTAGGACGTAAATGTACCTCTCCGAGTACCCCTTTTTGTGTGAATCGGCCCCTTGAGTGGTTCCAGGTACTACAGAACTACTATAAAAAACTTTTTTAAACCTGCTATGCGCTCAATATGTCAATAATGACTCAAGCTGCTAAAACAAGTGCACTCATCTGAGATCTGACTCATCTTTGTCCAATGATTAGATTGAGCCGCTAAGGCTAAAAAGCCTACCTAAATCTGTTTAAGAGATTCTTTATGTGAGCAAGGTACATCACACTTAAGTAAAGGTATTGGCTGGCAATTGTCTTATTTTTAAAATAACTTAACAGGGCGGTACTGCCACTAATTTTCAAACTCCACTTCTTTCTTACTCTTAACCTAGTAGGTATTTTTTTCTCTGTTTATTGGCAAGGGTTAGTGACTCTAGGTTTCTTCAAATGTCTTTGAGATCTATATTCAAGAAAGTTGCTTTTATGAAAATTCCTGCTTGTCTTGGCATAACAAGTTATTTCTCACGTTTAAATGAAAACCTTTGCTAAGTGATTGGTCCAGATGCCTATCAAATGAGAGTTGGTTTAATGGCTACCGGCTCAGCAATGCCTCTCAGGCCAATCTCTTCACTCATTGCTGGAGCGAAAGTATATGTAAGAAATCTGAGTATTTGCTTCAAGAATGTATTGTGTACTGTGACCAAGTAACACTCTTTCAATTAACAAGTTTTGCAGATGTTACCACATCCAATGTTTACTGGGTGCAATAAGCTTTGCACCCCCACAGTTGTCCCCTTGTATATTTTATATTTTGCCATGCCAAACTTATCAAAATATACCAGGGGTAAAAGCCTGGTGTTAGGCCTGGCACTCTCTTCAGGGTCACCCCCAAACTTTTTGACTTCACCCATCCTGTTTTCCTGAATTCTTTTTTGTTGGCTTTAGGACTCTGTGCACTTTACCACAGCTAACAAGTGCTAAAGTGATTGCGCTCTCTCCTTTAAACATGGTAAAATTGGCTTACATCCAATTGGCAAATGTAATTTACTTATAAGTCCCTAGTAAAGTGGTATTACAGGGACCCAAGGCTTTTACATTAAATGATACTAATGGTCCTGCAGCCCTTATTGTGCCACCCACTTCAGTAGCCTTTTTAAACATGTCTCAGGTCCTGGCTTGTACCTAGGTTGGTAGGGCAGGGGGCACAAAAAACTATTTAAATAGACTTACCTGGGTGAGTTGCAGCGCGCGTCCTATTCCCTCGGGCATCTTCACAGGAAGCTATGACTCAGGAAACTGCACTAACCAATCTGGTGCTGCTTTCACAGCATGAAAGCAGTGCCAGGATTGGATAGAGCGGTCTCTCCCAGCGCTCCTCAGAGCATAGGAGGCCTGTGCATTCTCTAACCTAGCTGTCTAAGGTTAGAGAACTTTAAAATGCGCATGTCTGGCTTGCAGGACAAAGAGACGTGCATTTTAAAGCGCATAGCTTTCTGCTGTTGCTACTCTGCAGCGCTGGCCCAGCCGCCGTCCTGACTCTTCGTTCAGGACAGGTTGCTGCAAAATAAAACGGTAACAAATTAACTTTATTACTGTTTTATTTTTCTGCTCTGGGGCTTGTGGGGCGACTCTCCTCCGCTCAAATGGAGGAGCCGCCCCTGCTCAGGTCTGCCATTGCAGTCTGTATGTAGTTTTAAACTGACATTTCAAATCCTTCCTTTTTAATACATAGGTCACCCCTAGAGTAGTGTCACAGTTCTCATCTGATTCACCTCCACAGAAGTTTTATAGAAAAAGCGCAAATGCTCCTACTCCTAGCAGAGTCTCCAGCAGTTCACCTAAATACATAAATAAACTAAAGGATACCCCATGTGGAAGGGGGAAGAGAAACACATGCTGGCAGTTTAGTAGATTCTGATTTACCTTCGATTGTGGCTCATACATTTGGTTTTCACTTCTGTGAGACCTCCCTCGCCCATAAGATGACATTGAGTTACTTATTACATTTAATAAGTGTTTGGGGTTAGGTAGAAATGTCTGGTCTCTAAAGAATCCTAATTTAAAACCCTCTTTATAGGTAAAGTTGGATTTAAGTCACAATTCTGAAAATGCCACTTTTAGAAAGTTGGCATTTTCTTGTCCTTACCCTTTGGTGCCAGCAGCCTGTATTCTGGGTCACATGACTATGTAGTTGGCAGTTGGCCTTTGTGTATTCCTCCCAGGCAGTACCTCAAAGGGGGGGTTGGGTGTTGGCAATCCTCAGTAGATGGGACGGGCGCAAATGTCACCTACCATACTTGCACTTCAAAGGCACTGCCGCAGCACACTCACAAAGAGGTTCACACTAGTCTATTGGGCCCACAGACCCAGTGGATCCAGGGCAGGGAAGCAGAAACGTTCCAGAACCAGATGTGGAGGGAAGTCTGGAAAATTCCCCCACTTCATAGCTAGCATCAGGCATGAATATTGGACCCTCATACCAATCTTCAGATCACTTCTAGATGTGTGGAAGATTTAGAAGCAGGACTGCTCTACTGCCCTGCTGCTGGAAGGACTGCCCTTTTGCCCTGCTACCTGAGGAAGGAAGCCTGGACCTGCTCTGTGAACCAAAAACAGCCAGAGTGACTCCAAACTGACTGGCCTCCTGTTCTGAAATGCAGGGACATAGCAAGCTCCTGCCTGCATCTGCCTAGCTGCTCGGGCTCAATTGGACCTGCCTGTGCCCTGCTGCTGGCCTCTGTTGGAGTGAGTCCTGATCCCCAAGAGGTACCCCCCAAATCCTTGAGCCTTTGCTGGGATTAGAGTGTACTCCTCCTGGCCCAACTGTGGGTTTCCTCAGAACCGATGCAACATGAGGCAACACGATGCACGACCTCGCATCGCAGCCCTCTCAGCTCCTCATCAAAACCGGCGCAATTTAACCCGCCACAGTACCTCGCTTCGCAGCTCTTCCAGCTCAGCACAGACGCAGTGTGACAAATAAAGGACATAAGGCACAATTCTCAGTGTGACTAACCTGGTCCCTGTATCCAGCCTGCACTCCATCGTGATTGGCCTGAACTTGTGACTTTGTTCCGTTCCGGCACAATCAGATGACCACAGTTGGAGCTTTGAGCTTTTAGGTGCTATACTTACCAGTAAATCTCTGGAATTGCATATCTCCAGTTCTACTAATTGGATTTTTATTGTTTTGGTGTCAGATGTTAATTAAAATGTATGCTATTTTTCTAAATTACTGTGGAATGTTTTTTCTTGTGTGCTGTTTTCACTTTATTACTGTTTTAGTGCATCATCAATACTTTACACATTGCCTCTGATTTCAATCTGACTGTTTTTCCACCAAGCTACTAAAGGGTTAAGCACAGGTTAATTTAGTGACTGTTTGTGGTTCACCCTGACAAGGATTGTGGCTGTTGCTTGAGAAGGGCTCACACACTCCTAAAAAACAACCCAATTTCTCACGCCTGGTAAATATCAAAACATGCAGATTTTGGTCTAGAGATCACAAAAACCCACATTATGACTCATTTTGAGGGGCAAAACACATCATTAGAGGTAATTATCACATGCGATGAATTCCAAACCTCAGGGTATCTGATTTCACTGGGTGCAATACTTATCTCATATACCTCCAGGGCAGCATAATTTCCTCAGTCATAAGTGTTACTTCAGCTGCAGCTTGCTGGGTAAGCTTATATCAGTGTCTCTTATTCTGAGCTTGGCAGGCACAGTCTTTGGTCAAGCATTAGCAAAGCCAATAGGCCTCGCGCTTAAGACCTATTGGCTTTGCTAATGATATGAGCAATATGTTACTCTATATACATTACATATTTTACGTAAGTGAACACTTGGAATTTCTTGACATTTGTAAATTCTCTTTGCTTCAGTGCAATTTTGTGTTATAATTGCAATTGACTTTACCAATTATTGGCAAAGCCAAGAGCACTCAGCTCTAAAAGGGTTTTTCCAATGCGTGTATTGTACATATGAGCTGAGGCGCATTTAGGTGTCTGGGTCAGTTCTGGTTGTGGGAGGGTGTTCATAATGTGGCACAACTGAGAGCTCAGGCGCTGAGACTGAGAACAGTGTATGAGTGGGCCGACACAGTGTTCAGGCTACATGCTCAGCCAATCCTTGGCATCTCTCCAGTGTGCACAGAGTGATGGTCACATATGGACCATTTGTAACTTCCAATTCTAATTATTCACAGAAAATCATTGTTACTCATTTACATCAAACTGCTAACAAGCACTCGCAAAACCAACAGGTCTCGCTTGTTTTAGCCATATGTTTGTTGTTGTGTGACATGTCTGGATGCAATAGCACAAAGCTTGCAAAGAGGCACCTAAATGCCATGTCCTTCATTACCTAGTGGTCGCGCACGTCAATGAAAGAAACCTGAGGGCCTGAACTTCACCCCTGTAACACCCTAGGTCATGATTATAGGTCCGGGGGCTTTTGGTGCCACAGTGTCCCTTCAGGAACAGAGCTGCTGTATTTACTGCCCGGCAAAGTTGATCCAAAAGTAGTGAGGGTCATTTGCTCCCTGGTGAAGCAGATTCAAACATCATCTGCTTCTCTGAGAGTCAAACAGCAGGGATGACAGACAGAATTAGTGCAAAGCTTAGTATGGAACACAGTGTCTTGAGAATACAAGCAGGTGCTTAGACCACTTTCTAGAAGGACATTCTTAAGTAAAAAACAAAATGCATTAATAATGCATGAATTGAGCAGAATGTGAAAAAAAAGTGTTCTTTAGCAAGTCTCTATGTGCAGCAGCTGGGCTAGGAATTGCTCGCTATCTTGTGGAGGTGAACTAAAACAAGATGGCAGGGGCAGCTCCTCCCGTTATGGCGGAGGAGCATCACCCCACTGGTTTTAAGCAGTGGGAAGCAGAAGCCTAAAATGATAATGACTTTGCGTTATCATTTTAGGTTGTTTCCTGCTGCTTTGCGGGCAGGTGAGTGGGCTGCTCTGCTCTTTGAGCCGGGCAGGAGCAGAGTCGTTTGCCCACTCAAGTGCGCAATGACTGTTTGGTCTGCCCTATCGGGCCGCCCAAACCAGTCATGCGCACTTTCCCCTTCTCTATGCAGGCTGCATTGCAGCCTGCATGGAGAACAAGCCCAGGCTCCCATTCCCTGGTTGAGCGTCCCACCAGGACGCCCAAAACCAATCACAACGCTGCTGCAGCATTGTGATTGGTCAGGGGAGCCTGGGTGCTCACCAATCACAATGCTGCACCGCAGTGTTTTGATTGGTTAGTGGGGCCTGCTTCCTTTCCTTCGATGTGCTCGAGGAGAGCAGGAGCAGAGACGCGGGACCCGGCTGGCGGCAAGGTAAGTTTATTTTTATTTTATTTTATTTTTTTAATTTAACCATGCGCAACCCCCCCTCCGTGCCATTCTCCCGCGACCCCCCCCCACGTTATCGCCCCCCCCCCGCACCCCCACCCACCCGCGAGCCATGCCGGCCGCCCCTGCAAGATGGTGGGGGAGGGACAACATGAGGGGGAGAAGAGGAGGCAAAGGGAGACATATAGGCAAGAGACATCAACGTGGAGTGTGGGTTGGGAGGGATGTAATACAGAGGATAGGGTTGCAATCACAGGAGATGGGGATGGGAGAAGCAACAGGAGGCCGGGGAAGCAACACAGAGGGTGGGGCAGAGCAATATAGGGGATCAGGTGGGGCAAGAAAACAGGAGGGCACAGGTAGGGAGGCAACTAACAGGAGAAAGAACAACATGCAGGATGAGAGGGAGAAGTAAATGGGTGAAAGAAGAACTTAAAGCGAGTGGGGCAGAAGCACATGGACAAGAGCGAGAGCGCTTTAGGGAGACAGCTGAAAAACACATGCACTCTCATGGAGTGCTTAAAAAAATAAAAATGAAGCTCCTGAAAAACGAGCAGTGGAAGGACCCAAAAAATGCATCGATTTTCCAGGGGCACACTTTCACTAAGCCGACTTTAAGCTAACAATGTGTCTCGCAACAAAGAACGTCTCAGCTGTTTGATAGACGAGATGTAATAATTGTACTCTCAGATAGTCAAAACAAAAGACCTGTAGTACCTTGGCATCTTGTACCGTAAAGTTTGGTTAGGTTCTTCCTCTCACAAATTCTGTTTCTATGAGGCTGCACTACTAGTATAGTACACAGGTATTGGTGGATGATCAGATTTTAAATGGCTGTTTCTAAGTCTTAAACCTACCAGCAAGTAAATAGGTGCTGCGACTGTTGGCTCAGCTAATGGTGACTTCTCCAATTTTGGTCCTTCAAATATATCCCCCCTCCCACCCCCGATATCATAGTAGAACAATATTTTTATAATTATATTTTGACATATGTGTGATGGAGTGTTTATGTCAATCTGGCAATCATTCTAGGCTGTCTTCAGTTCGGGGGGGGGGAGTCTGGCACCAATTGAGGGGCTAATATGTTTTATGTTTGCTTCTGTTTTGTCTGCTGAGTCCTCTTGACCGGATTTGCCGGTGGCATGTCATTTCGAACGTTTGTGGTGAGATGTACAGCTGTAGAGGTGAAATACCACAAAACGTAGGTAAATTTGGCCTCTTCATAACTGTTCACTAAGCTAATTTAATATTTCCTCACAATTCTTCCCAAGACCCTTACAATAATCAATTGAAACTTCTTTACAATGCCTGAGAGAAAATGTGTCTCAACAATAATCCAGAGTTTGCCATGAGATTTGAATCTGTGTGCTCTGAAGTTGCATGTATACACAGTGCGTGGTAGAATTCTCATTCCTGCACTATCATACATGTTGGCCAGGACTGAATTTATTTTTTCAATCTGATGAGGTTTTTTTGGGCCAGACTAGATCTGTGGTTTCAGGTCGCACATCCACAAGAATGCAAGAGTATTTGTAATTTTCTCATAGCGAAAACGAATTCCTTCCGGTGCTGAAGGGGTTTCTTTTGGGACCCATGAAAGCAATAACACAAGCAAAATAATCTAAAGCTTTCTTTTTCGAAAACCAGGCGGAACAAAAGAACCCATTTTCCTGCAGTTCTAATTTAAACACAGATCTGACGCAGAAGCACTGTAGGTTAATGCAATGTCAAGAGAATGGAAGATAATTATCTGTTTTTCCTCTTTTTCATAAAATGTGGGTTATTTCCAGTGAACTCAAACTATCTGAGGATAAAAGCAGCAGCTGTCCTGTGGAGAAAAGCATTTTTTCAGAAATGGCTGCAGCCTTTGAGATCACAGGAAAGATATTTTTACCATGATGTGCCTTTTAGTGTCTATCATAACAAAATAACACGGAGCCATAAAGTATGAGTCTAAGAGGGCACACGAAAAAAAAAAGAAACTGGAAAAATATGTCACAGTGTTCCTTTTGCCAACAACTGTATGTAGCTCTCTCGAGCATGGCGAGTCAGAACCCCAACTAATGCATGGAGGTACATATAAGTGGAAACAGTACACTCTGAAAGTCATTCCGGACTAAGGAAATAGTAAACGGACTAACATCAAAGCGTGTTTAACTCATACCTGACTCCATCTTAGTTCCAGGCAGGCAAGATGGCTCATCAACTTAAATGTTCATTGCTGGCTTCTGCTGTGATATGTGGGGCATACTTTTGAATCACTTCAAAGTTAGCTCAGTCTTCCATCGTTCTGAGGTTGGTAAAATGAGTAAAAGTAAATTGAACAAAAGTAGAATCTGATATTTTTGGGGAGTAGAAGCATAACTGCCCTCACCTGGTACTTGTGACAAGAATCTGAGGTAAAAAACAGAGAGCAGCCCATTCTACACAACACCATCCCTACTGGAATTAAGGCATTCCAAAAGAATTGTCCTTCCAAAAGGATTAAAAGTGAATAAGCCATCATCCATAAAACAGCCCTTCAGACCAACCAGGGAGAGGAAACATTTTGAGCACTTCTGAATTTATATTTACATATAATTATTGTTTGAAATTAAAACAATTTCTATGTGAAAGCTGATGACTGCTATGGTGGTGAATGTGAACCTCTATAGATTAATAATTCATAGGTCCCCAAAATTAGCATGACGCAGCCCGACTAAAATGTAATGTCTGTAAATAATGCTGCAGCAAACCTTTGTTCTTTGTTTACTGATCATTATGGACCATTCCCTAGCAAACGGAAACTTTCCTAAAGGAACTTAGAATGACCACAGTTGGGGCATTTGCGGAGAGGAACCACGTGATCGGAAAGACAGTGGGCAGAATAGCGGTGTACCGGTGCCGCGGAGAGAGCATCGGGGAGACTCGGAGCATCAGTAGCGGCACTCCGGCACGTCAGCGGCAAAGCAGGACCCAGGAGTTTCGGGTCTGGAGGAAGGCCAAGGGTCGGGCTATCGATCGAACTGAAGAAGGCATGCAGCGCAGCACAGGGCCGTGTAGTGCTGAGCAGAGTGTCCAGTGCCCGAAGACCGGAAGCTGAGGTAGCTGGCTATAGGGGGCGAGGAGGCACTAAGTGAGATGAGCCCTGGTACATTGCTGCCTGCCTGAGATGTAAGCATGCAGACTGTTGCGCCACTCACCACTCACCACGGCGTGCTGGGAATTCAGCCCGGTGCTCTGGAGCGGGGGAAGCCTTAATACCCCTGTCACAACCGCATTGGGCCGCGAGGTAGTTCTCTGGGGACAACGCTGGTGTGGCTACATGGACTGAGTGTCGCGGGTGCTGACTTCTATCGGCCCTGCGGGATACTCACCCCGTAGGCAGTGGTGGTGAGTCCAAAACTGAGATCCAGTGGTTGCGGGCCCCGCACAAATTACTATCCCTCCTGTCTGCCATATTAGGGAGGGGAAGACAGAACTCCCTGTTGCTGGAGCCTTGCTGCGGGGCTTGGTAGTCCTGTACACCCTTTGATCTTCTCTACATCCCCTGATTGGGCCGCGCAGAGGCCGTGGTGGGAGTGGGCCCCTGGCATTTGGGCCCGCCGTGAAGACGCCTTATTAGGCTCAGGCCTGCTTCTCACCCCTGGGATCTGAGTCGTGGCGGGGTCATACGAGCCGCACCCACGCCACCTGAAATCAACTCCGCGTGTGTGCAAACGCTGACAGAGGACAGCTTAAATTGGAGGCAGCCGGTACCTTGGACTTCGGTTATTGTATTTTGACATCTGGACACCTAGATATAAACTTGGACTTGGTCAGGGCGGGACGTGAAGGTAAGAGTTTCATTTCTCTCTCAAACCAGTGAGCAAACCAGTGAGCAGGCTCTGTGCAGAACTAGTTGGCCAATCATGGGAGTGAGATATGGTTCATGTTGGGCTGGAGGCTATGCAAATTGCAGAAAACACCTTCCTGAGACGGGTTCTTTCATTACCTCAAAGTATCCCGTCTTATGCACGAAGAGCTAGGGATAGCCTTTCTCTCAGACATGCTGGCTTTCCACCCTTTAGCATTATGGTTAAAGATCTGGGCTAAGAAAGACCATGCCCTCAGCAAGGACTTTCTAAAGGACTGTCTTTCCCTTGACCACGCTAATCGTATCCGATGGCTACAGTATGTAAAAGTAGGCCTCTGTAGCCTGCAAAGGGCAGATCAATTTGATTACCCAGAAGGCACGTGTAAGAGGGATCATACCTGGGCTAAAGAGTGTTTTTTCAGCCGGTGCTGTGGTGATAGAGAAGAAACAGAGCTGCGCAAGCCAAGTGTGCGTAGGTACATCGCACTCAAAACAGTACCAACTATTTACCCATATCTCTTAGGATCAAAAGCATTCAGGATCGCTTCTTATTGACCAGATTTTGGCTCGATCTTTTTCATTATCTCATAGCCCAACCACGTGGTGTTCATAGAGGGCAGTGTCTCAAGCCCTGTGGCTGCGACGGCCAGTCTCCTCACGACATGATGCACTTTTGAATGTTTTGTAGTTTTTATGAGGTTCCCCGAAAGCATTTTATAATCCCGATTCTTAAAAAGGCTCGTTTTAGGGGGGTGAGACCCGCTTTTATCTTTTTACAACTTCTTTCTAATGACACTGTATTGTACACGCTTAGTTTTTTACGAGCCATCATTAGGCTTAGGTCAAGTTGTGATTAATTCTGACAGTGAGATTTATACTTTTTTAGTCAGTAAATAGGTCATATTGGATGTATGGTGTCATTATTTTGTACTCGTGCTATTTTGTCTATGTGCAATGTTTTATTGATGTTTGCACAACTTTTATGGTTTTATTGCAAAAAAACGAATAAAGTTTTATAATTGAATTGACTCTTATTAAACTTATGATAAAAAACATGGTCTAGATCCCCTTGCCTCTAACATCAAAAGACCAACAGCAAATTATCTTTTTTCAGGAAAACCGATTGAAAGATCTACATTCAAACACATAGCATTTGCTGAGATAAACATTTCTGCATACTAAAATGGTTTTCATCCATTTTATAGCACTTAGTCATCACTGATTGCAACCAGGGATGATATTAAAACATCTGTTGACTCAAATGGAGTAAAGATTTTCTCCCACTTGGGTTATCATTGGCCTTTGATAAGATTTGCTGCTTCATAGTCCTACAAAGGCTTAGGGCCATATGTATCATTCCAAATTGCGATTGCAAACGCCGAAATTCACAGAATTCGGGTTTTTGCGATCGCAATTGGGCTTAGTGGTATGTATAAATGAAAAACTGCCTCGCAAAATAAGGAATCGCAAAATTTGCGATTCCCTATTTTGCGATTGCATTTAAGGAATCGCAAATTGCGATTCCTTAAATGCAATGTAAGAAGCACAAAAAAGTGCAATTTGGCCTTAGGAATCAGAAATTACCACCAACTTCAAGTTGGTGGTAATTTACATTTCTTTGAAAAATGCACTTTTTGCATTTTTCAAAGTGCAATGTGGCGCACATACATGCCCTTAGGGCATGTATGTGTGCCACATGTGCACCCATGCTTATTTCAGGGTGCAACAGGGTGTCCTTTGACACCCTTGCAACCTTGAAATTGCATTCTCAATTTGCGATTCTCTAATTGCTACTCGCAAATTGAGAATGTCTTCCCATTCATTCCTATGGGCCTCTAGGCCCATAGGAATGAATGGGGAGGGTTTCTTAATTGCGAATCGCACTTTGCGATTTGCAATTAAGGAATATGTAGGATTCGCAAATTTTTTGCAAATCCTACATACATCTCGCTTTGCGATTCTCAAATAGCGATTCTCAAAAATTCGCTATTTGAGAATCGCAAAACCTAACTTTGATACATATGGCCCTTAATGAGATAGATATTAAATGATCGGTCCTGAATTGGAACACATCATCCCACCTATTCAACATCTGCACTAGTACAGTACCTATCTTGTAAATCACACCTGCAGTAAAGCTTGAACATTCAGCAGATCTTGATTCTGGTACCATGGAAAATACCTACAAGCAATTGATCACTGGATGCTTTCTAACCACCTCAAGCTCCGCTCTGCAAAAATTGAGATTCTTGTATGTAGCAACTGTATGAACCACCACTCTTCCAATGTTTAGCCACATGAACTAGCACCACCTCCACCACACTCAGATAATTGAGGAACATGGGAGTGATCATAGACTCCACCATAACCCTCATACCACCAGTAAATCAAATACCTAAACAGGATTTCCATACGATGAGGTGGTTTTGATGAATTTTAACATACCTTGGGCTTCCACATAAAATCAAAGTGGCCACAGCATTGGAATTCCCCCAATTTGACTATGTAAATTGGTTATAGCTTGGAGATCCACTGCTAATGTTTCAGAAACCACACAGAATCCAAAATGAGGCTGCTAGATGTCTTTTCAACCTATCAAAGGGAACATATAGCTATTTCCTTCTGGCTACCTGGAGCACCATGAACGTTTAGTGCATCACTCACCAAGCAATCCATTGGAATTGACTGCTCTTCAATCAGGAGAAACTCTTCATGTATTGTCAAGCAAGAACCTCTTCTTCTTGGGTTGGCTACACTACTAACTGTGCATCTCACCTACTCTTCCCTCAGATCGGTCTGGCACAGTTGTCAGTTGGTGACATTGTTAACAACATAACCGAAGCGCCTAAATACGGAACAAATGTAACATTACCTGCTTCTGAAACTGTTCAAGAATTCGGTGAGGAAATTTCATTAGCTGCACCAACTGTAGTGAACGCCAAGTGGTGGATTTTTGGGTGCCCACATTGCACAAGACCAAAACGATAGATCTGCTCTCTCGAACATTGGGAGAAACTACATTTACAAGGGGGCTTACTGAGGTGGAAATCCTGGAGTGCTCAAATACTAAAGACCAATCCGTCCCCTTTCTTCCTTTGATTGGTTTTGAAGGAGCAACAGGATGAGAATGGTTCAGAAGCAACAGGGGGAAGCACAGTGAGATTACCTTAGGAACAATGTGGCAAGAATACTGTGATGAAGTGTTAAGCAAACAAAGATATTTTCATTTTCTGAAGTTTGTTTTGTACTAAGCATTTGTTTTCAATGTAAGTTATTGGATATAATTAGTAACCTTCGGACTTGCAAGTGGCATTTTTTTATTAACTTTCTACCCAGCCCCTCTGATCACATGATGCTTTAAGGGATATGGGATAATTACTCATATAAGTGATCATGTGGGAGCAAAACACTGTACCCCAAAATCAGGACACCCCAACATTTACCTCGACAGAGTTCCCCATTTAACTGGATCGGAGATGGTGTTAAACCTCAATTTTATAAGGCAATGTGTCCCTGCATTAAGGCACCTCCCAAAGCATCAAAAGAATTAAAATAAGGAATAATGCAAAACATGAACTAAATCCAGTTTAAAAATAATATGGGTAAATTGAGGGAACAAAATCAATAACTGAGTGCTTGATCATTGAAATTTTAAAAGGTTTTATTACAAAATGAAAAAGTAAAGCGGCACTGAGTCAATGCCGTGAAGGCTCTTAAATGCAGAGTTATACAAAGTATGTAAAATCAGAATTTATTCTAAGTACAAATGGACAACAAAATCAATAGACTCAAACTCAGCATCCCTATTAGCAGCTAAGTCTCCAGGAAATCTTCAAAACTCGAACTAAACCCCAAAATCAATAGGGTTTTATACATTATTCTTGCATATTAAATCAACATTTCTGCAGATTCGTGGTGTGCGCAAATGTATCAGTTCTTCGAGCAAATAAGAGCACGCGAAAAATAAACATCACAATGCCTTAGCACCTAAGCACGAAGCCACTTTGTGAATAATTATTCCGCACCCTTTCTACTTATGACATCACAAACTGTTCAAATAGAATATGATACATCAACAATAATGTCTTATATGAGTGAATATGTCTCAGTATAACAGTAGAAGAAAAATTAAACTTGTTACAAGTTACAGTTGAACTGGGGAAGGTTCATCAGGAACAACATTATAACATTGGAAAATAACAAAAATCATTACAGCTTGACTGTGCTCCAGAGCTTGTGGGGAGAGGATGCGCGCAGAGCTGAAAGCACTGAATGAGTAAATTACTTCCATCTAGGACAAGATGAAATGTGGCCTAGTTAACAATTATTAGACAAACGCACTTATACATATCATATGAAATTTGTTACACAACCAATATAGCAATGTACATGTGAATTTGTGTGTTTAAATGCATACTTAATGGTGTTAATGTTGCACGAAAATACAAACACCACCAAAAAAAATGTTGCACAAGAAGCAGACCCTTTGTCAGGGTCTGACTAGAAATGTATGTCATGTCTTTTATTTTACACACAAAAAACATTAAATATTCTTTACACTTTTGTTGTGTTGTGTTTCCTTAAAAGACACATAATTCGTAATATTTTTTGTGAGTAATGAGAAAACTCAAGTTCAGTGTTATTGTGATGTTACATCTTATCGATTTGAACGTGTCAGTAATCCGATCTATTTTGAGCTATAATATCCAGTTCCTTTTCGTTCCACAGGAAGAGTTGAGCAATAATATTATCGAGTACTCACATGAATCTATGGTGTAACGAATTATATTGATTGCATTAGAAAACATTTGAATGATATGTATTTTGTCATTTCCTTTTTGGATTTTCTTCTCAGTGGTACTTTATCCATTCACCCTTCCTCCTGCTGAGCCGCTCTAAGCCTCTCCACGTGTGTCGTAACATAGAGTTGGAACTGCTGAGAGGTGATCTTCGGGGAGGCGTACTGCTTCTGGGGGATTTGTACAGCTCCTGAACTAGTAATTCCTTGTCCCTTTTTACTGTCTCTTGACAAAGCTGCTGCAGTTCTCGAGTATGTTAGAGCGACATTGGAACAATTCCACCATGGAACAGCCTCCTGAACTTGCCTTTCACCCTGCATACCCTTTAGTTAGTGCATGTATTCCAAACACAGGCAATCCCATACGTAGACTGTACTTTAAAGATACGGATACCTCTCCTATAGCGGTCACAAGCTCCCGGGCATGAATGGGAGTTTTCCTCCCTTATAATCATTTGGACCGTTTGTCGGCGACTTTGTAGCAGGCTTTAGAGGGTCCTCTAACTTAAATCGCAGTCTTGTGGCCCACAACTTGTAGTGTGCAATAACTCCTGCCCGCCTCATCCTTAAACCTTGCTAACACCTCTCTCACTCGGCTTCTATTCAACATGGTTCTTTTAAGTGTTCCTCGGTCTTTCAAACTCCTCCCAACAGGCAGCACTTCCGACCGTCCAATCTCTCAGCAGCACGTAAATAGGTGCGGTTTGCTATCGCCCTTTCATTGGTCTGTGTCCCTACTAATTATATGCAGGTGAGCAGGAGGGGCTACACAGCGAGGTGCTGGGAACTGTGGTTCCTGCACTTGTCGGCCAATGTGGTGGAACACCCACACAGCAGTCGGTGGCCCAGCAAACACCAAAGGAAAAAACCTGCTCTGGTGCAGCAGTGCGACTAGCATTTGACCCCCCTTTTATCACAAGTACAAAAAAAGTTCCCACATAGTTTACATCATTTATTAGTTGAATAATACAATGTAATTGCTGCACATCGACGCCAGCGCATTTTTTCTAAGTGTTGTGTTGTTCCTCAAGGATGCGGCATCCATTGAATCATACAATATTAAGTCACATAAAAGGTATATTCCGAGGATTAAATTCATAAAGGAGGCATCATGGGACTTTGTGTCACTTTAGCTCCAGACTCTTAAGCTGGAATTTGCTACTGAGCAATTCCTTGTTCACACACTGAACCGTGATTTCCACTGTGCACGTGTCAAAAGGGATAAGCAGCAGGGGCGCACACTGTTGAGGTAAATGCAAGCAGCAGCTGAACACAGTTAGCACATTTCTTGTCCACAGCTAGCAGCTAAAATGCCGTTCTCAACAATACAGCAAGTCGGTGGGAATTGTTAATTGGTATAAAAGTCAGAGAACACAGTGCCAAACATTAAAGGTGCAAACCTTTTATTAAACTACAGTAAAATACTGCGTGAAGGCTCAGATTTACACATTTTCCACGCAACATAGCACAGCATTCACATTTGTAATTTTGGGTTGGCACAGAGGGAAGAACAGCACAGAGACATATCTACTAACATTGGCCTGCTGCTGGTGTCATCACCACGCAGGTACTCAAACAAGATTGCCATATGTCACACACTCGCTCGCACCATGGCACAGAGGTAAGTGTGCACTGTCCAGCATTGGATTTGTAATGGAGCTATACCATATACCAGTAATAATGACCAACAATTATCAATCCATCATAGCGCACACACTACCTAGGGGTCATCCAGCGTCAAGTCATCTAGAACAGGTATGCCTCGAAAGCACCCTACTTAGGGTCTAATTGGGCAAATGGTTGCATGAGCTAGACCACTGACCTGGTCAGTGTGACTGCTGTCCCCCGCGCAGCTCCACCACTAAGTGCTGCCCCCTGAGCCCCCTGAGCTCTCTGTTTGCTGACCACTGCTGGGTGTTCGAGGCCCTCCTCCACCCGCAGGCCCCTGCCTGCACCTCATCCCTGGTGGTCCAGTGGGAGAGCACTCTGCTCTTCTGCCTCTCTTGGCTTTTCTGTGCCCTCTTTCCTCTTTTCTCTCTCTGCACTCTCTGTTCTCTCTGCGCTCTTTTCTCTCTTTTTCCTCTTTTCTCTCTGCTCTCTCTGCTCTCTTCTCGCTCCAAGCCGCTGCTGCCCCCGTGGCCCCTCCAGTGTGTCCTTCCCGCTCCCGCCTCCCAGCTGACCGCCCTCCCCCGATCCCTACTTAATGGCGGCCCCCGGATGCAGCAACAACTGCCAGCTTTCGACGCCAAGCAACACCCAAGGCCCGATCTCCTGTCGACACTGCCGCTGCACCTTCACCCACCTCAGGACCCCAGCAGCAGCCCCCAGCCTACCAGACATCACCATTCACAAACCACTCAACTGCACCCTCCTCTACGTGCGCTCCCTACACAAGCACGCCATAGAAATCTGGGACCTCCTCAACACCCATGCGCCCGACGTCGCCTCACAGAAACCTGGACCTAAGCCAACTCCGTGCCTGACATCGCCACTGCCATTTCCGACGGATACAAGACCCTGCGGAAAGACCACCCCACCCGCCCAGGAGGAGGCATCACCATCGCCCACAAAAGCACCCTCCACATGACAACCACCGGCCCGGACGACACTACAACCCTCATGGAGCACCACCACTTCCACATCCAGATCCAGACCAACCCTAAAACGACTCTCCGCGAAAGCCTCATCTACAGGCCGCCCGGCCCACGCGCTCCTTTCACCGACACCATCGTCAACCTTATCGCACCCCACACCCTCGCCTCCACTGAATACATCCTACTCAGAGACCTAAACTTCTACCTGGACAACCATGACGACCCCAACACCACCACCCTCCTAGAGAACCTCGCCAACATAGGACTGAAGCAACTGGTCACCGCCCCCACGCACACAGCGGGACACACACTCGACCCCGTCTTCGCAGAAGGAAACAGTGTCTCCTACAGCCACACCACGGAACTCCTCTGGACAGACCACCACTGCATCCACTTCTCCTTCAGAAAACCCACAGTGCACACGCTCGCCCTCCGCCTCCTCCGCAGAAGCTGGAACAAAGTCACCGAAGACCAGCTCACCTCCGCCCTCATCACCACCCCACCAACAACAACGCCAGATGCTAACACCGTGGCACGCAACCTCCACCGCTGGATCACAAACTGCACCGACACACTCGCCCCCCTCAAGAAAGCCACAGGATGACACATCAAGAAAGCAAGCTAGTTCACCCCTGCACTCCAAGAATCCAAGCGCTCCTGCCGACGACTTGAAAAGACACGGAGGAACAACAGAACCCCAGAAACACGCACTGCCTACAGAGCAGCCACCACAGCACACCACCAACTCATCAAATCCACAAAGAAGAAATTCCTCCAAGACAGAATCCTCACCAACCCCCACAACACCAAAGAAATCTTCTCCATCATCAAGGAATTTGCCAAACCCAACAGCGAAACAACAGACGTCCCACCCTCCCAAGACATTTGCAACAGACCCAGCACCTTTTTTCACTTCAAGATTAAGATGATCTTCGACAACTTCGACAACCAAGACCTCCGAAACCGCTCCAGATCCCACCCCCAGCGACGCCACCCAACAGACCCTGCTCACCTGGACCCCTCTCATGACAGAAGACACCCTAAAGACCATGAAGAGAATCCACTCCAGAGCACCCTCAGACCCCTGCCCACCCCACATCTTCCACAGATCCGCCACGGCCATCGCACCCGAACTACGCCGGACGATCAACTGCTCCCTCGAAACCGCCACATTCCCCGATGAATGGAAATACGCGAAGTCAACCCCCTCCTGAAGAAACCCTGCGCAGACCCGATGGGCTTCAAGAACTTCAGGCCCATCTCCCTGCTTCCATTCGCAGCCAAGGTCATCGAAAAGGCCGTCAACACCCAACTAGCAAACTTCACTGAAGCCAACAATGTCCTGGACATCTCCCAATCCGGTATCCACAGCAACCACAGCACCGAGACCACCCTACTCGGCGCCACCGATGACATCCGCTCCCTCCTCGACCAGGGCCAAATGGCAGCCCTCATCCTCCTGGACCTCTCAGCTGCCTTTGACACCATCTCCCACTGCACACTAGCCACCAGACTCCACAACGCTGGTATCCACCGGAAGGCCCTTGACTGGGTATGCTCATATCTCATGAGTCAGACTCCCGCCCTACCTCTCGGAACCAACAGAGACCAGCTGTGGAGTGCCCCAGGGATCCTCCCTCAGCCACACCCTCTTAAACATCTACATGTCCCCCCTCGCAGCCATCGTGAGAAACCACGGGCTCAACATCGTCTCCTACGCCAACGACACCCAGCTCATCCTCTTCCTCACCAAAGAACCCAACATCACCAGGCACAACTTCCAAGAAGGGATGAAAGCTGTCGCCATCTGGATGAAGAAGAGCTGCCTAAAACTCAACTCCAAGAAAACACAAGTCCTCATCCTTGGCTCCACCCCCTCCACATGGGACGACACCTGGTGGCCCCTCGCCCTCGGAAACCCCCCCCACCCCGACGGACCACGCACAAAACCTCAGCATCATACTTGACTCATCGCTCACAATGAACCACCAGATCAACAACGCATCCTCGGCCTGCTTCAACACCCTGCACATACTCTGAAAAACGTTCAGATGGATCCCATCCGAATCCAGAAAAATGGTCATGCACGCCCTCATTAGTAGCAGACTGGACTACGGCAACACCCTCTACACCGGAATCAACAAGAAACTACTTCGCAAACTCCAGACTGTCCAGAACCCCGCAGCCAGGCTGATGCTAGACATCCCCCGTCACAACCACATCACCCTACACCTCCCCGATCTCCACTGGCTCCCCATCGAAAGAAGGATAACCTTCAACCTCCTCATTCACGCATACAAGTCAAGTCAAAATAACTTTATTCGGTTCCATGGACCATAAAAGCTTAACAAACGTACATAATACTTTAAAGGATTTTTCCATACCAAATTTGTGCGGTAACATAAATAAATGTCAATAAAACCCAGCCTTTCATATAATTTAAGCAGTTTGCCATTTCCAGAGAAATATAGTCACACATGCCCAATGCCCAGAACAACAAGCTGTAATGGCAATCATCATATTTCATTAATATAAGAAAGTTGTTATGTAAGAAGTATAAAAAATAAAGTGCCTGTTTTTCTATTGTGACTCATATCGTTTTCTCATTAGCATTGCAGTTTTAATGTAATTGGAAACAGCAGTGCAAATAGAAACCGTAGACAAAGATGCAAAAAGTTAAAACCATCTATGTAGGTACAAGGACGGGATCCCCTCAAAAGTGGGGCTAAAAATTGTACCCTCAACTCTCTATAAAGAGGGCAAAACAGCATAAAGTGCAGGGTGCTCTGAGCTGCCAAATTGTCACATGGGCAAGGGATGAGTTAAAGCCTTTTGTTTTAGGACTCCAGGCAGTCCCTCATGGTATGTCTCAACACAAGCGCCGAGATGCCCCCGGGTGAGTTGTGCGCTATAAAAGTGGTGTTAACATAACATCCTGACTGTGTGGGAAATGCCACTAAGTGCAAAGTGCGTAGGCAAAATCTAGTCATAAAAAATCATGTCTGTATATTCGTAGTAAAATATAAATAAAATTGCTGTTGGATAATGGGCAAACATGGGTGACCTAGCACCACCAATTGTTGCCGGCGCATATTCACCTCAGACTTATATGCCTCTTTTATCGTGGTTTTCGCATTCATATGGATGCTAGCGGGATCATCAAAGTAGTGCCCCAGACCAATCTCATAAAATTTATCTCTGACAATTCGTAGCCAGGGGATCGCCAGAGCACTATCAAGATTGATACAATCCTTGATAAATTCCCTTGAAAACGTTAAGTCCTCCGACAGCCAGATTTTGGCCCAGAGGAGCAAAGGGGCAAATCAATTCGATCCTCCAGGTAATACAATCCCACCTCGGAATGACACAAATGTGTGGGGGCGCTCTTTGGGGTCATCAGTAGCCTTTAAACGGCTGCTTTTGTGATGACCCCACACTCCTGCTCCGTAAGATGCGACAGATAAGCCTTTAGCTTTATACAGGGTGATCATCTCTGTCACCGGCATATGGCCTAACTTACAGGCGAAGCGGAATAAACCCTCCACTACCCGGCTAGTGTGTTGTACCCTTGATGTAATGAGAGAATCCCAATTCATTTTATTATTAAAAATGTTCCCCAAATATGTAAAGTTAGACAGCTTATCAATGGTCTTACCCCTTACCACAACTTTTCTTATTTTAGTTGGTTTGGGGCCACATACCATGATATATGATTTAATAAAATTCACTTTTAGGTCAAATGCTAACATAAAATCTGTGAAGGCATCCAATGATTTTTGGAGACTGTTGGCTGTCAAGGCCATTAACACAGTGTCGTCCGCGTATGACAACAAGGCGACCGGATTGCCTCCTATTCGAGGAAAATCAAGTTCCTTCTCTATTAAAAATTACTCTAAGCCATTAGTATACAATAAAAAAAAGAAATGGAGCTAAGATGCACCCCTGCCGAACACCTTCGGTTGAAACAATAGGCCTAGTCTTCTCCCCCCGAGGGCCATATCGTATTGAGACGGTGGTGGAAGCATGAAGCCTATGCAAAAGGGAGATGAGAGCTTCTTCAATACCCATTTTCTCCATTAGTCCCCACAATTTCTCCCGATTAACAGTGTCAAAGGCACTGGACAAGTCCATGAAGGCCAGGTGGATAGAGTCCCTCCTGGCCTTCATGTTCTTGCCCATAATCAGGGACAAATTGAGGCACTGTTCTGTGGTGCCCATCCCCCTCCTAAAGCCATATTGCATTTTAGACATGATCCCAGTATTACTCGCCCAGGTCTCAAGACGAGCTAGAATGACCCTGCCCAGAACTTTTACAGATGCGTCAATAAGGGAAATTGGACACGGTGCAACTGCAGCAGGATGTCAAGGAACTCCAGGAGTTTTGGAAACACGCCGAAGATAAACTCGACGACTACGAAGGCCGCGCAAGGAGGAATAACATCCGCATAATTGGGGTTCCCGAGAAGGCGGAGGGGCCGGCGGCGGACCTCTTTGTAGAGGACCTAGTCCTCAACCACCTGCAACCCAAGGGCCTCTCCAAGTTTTTTGTGGTGGAAAGAGCGCATAGAGTGCCGGGCGGTGGGCCGCGGCCGGGTGCGCCGCTGCGACCTATCCTGGCCAGATTGTTTAATTTTAGAGACAGAGACGTCATACTCCAAACTGCCAGAGTGGCTCCTCCTCTCCGCTTTCAGAATGCAGAGATCTCCCTCTTTCCGGACTTCACCCTGCGCGTGCAGAAGCAACGGAGGTTGTTCCGTGAGGTGACACGGGAACTGCGAGACAGAGGGGTGAAGTATGCCATGCTTTTCCCCGCCAAGTTGAGAGTGGAGGCAGAGGGTAAGGCGTGGTTTTTTGAACGTCCTGAGGAAGCGGCGGACTGGTTGGAGGGCTGGAGAGGTGCGAAGGACCACAATGCCAGCTGAACGATGTCCAGGACTATGTCTCTCGCTCGTCTACTCCTGGGAGGCGGGAGTCTCCAGACGGGCCGGTCAGGACAAACTGTATGTATACTATGGCCGGGGTGTGGGTGGGGAGGTGCTCCCTCCCGTGCAGACTTTTAGCTGAGGCACATTTTATCCGTTAGTGCCTTGTTTATAGTGTGTCTTTCCTCACCGGGGGAGCAAGAATGACCGATTGCAACGAGATCGAGGTAGCGGAACCTTTACCCCCGCAGTTTACTTCTTTTAGTTGAATGTCTGGGAGACAGGCACTCTGCATGGTTGGTTCGCTGGGTGGTTTGGGGCCCAAAGTGCAGGGGAGCAGGGAGGGGGGGTTTTTGGGTTGGGGGGGTGTTGTTGTTTTTTTATGGTTCAGAGATGATGGCATTGAACTTGAACAGACAGGGTAGAAAACTACTGATCCACAGGTATGCAACAGCCCACACACTGGGACAAGAGCCTTAGGCTTCTAAGCTGGAATGTTAATGGTCTGGGGGATAAAGTGAAGCGCTGTATTGTCTTACAACACATTAAAAGGCATTCCCCGGAATTAGTGTTCCTCCAAGAGTCACATCTTGTGGGCAATTCCTGCCAGGCCATGAACAGGTGGGGGTACAAACTGATGGCACACTCGGGGTTCACTTCAGGCTCCAGGGGGGTAGGCATCATGCTCAAGAAGTCTTTTCCACTATTAATACAGCGCACATGGACGGACGACCTGGGCAGATATGCAGCGATCTCCGGGCGGTGGGAGGGCAAAACACTCACACTGATGACAATATATGTCCCTCCGGGCCTACAAGGCCGTACCTTTTAAGACTTGGGGGCAATACTTTTGTCACTTCCAGAAGGCCACCTCATAACGGGGGGGGATTTCAACGCAGTTGTATCAGGAACGGAGGACCGCCATCCTCCACGTGACATTGGTCCCTCGCAAAGTTGGCTCCCAGATTTTCTCTGCGCGATGGGCCTGGCGGATGTATGGAGGTCGTTTCACCCCACTACTCGCCAGTACACTTTCCATTCAGGGGCACATAACAGTCTCTCCCACCTCGACTACCTTCTCGTGCCGACTTCCCAGATCAGCTGTGTTCGGGAGGTGCGACACCTGGCGAGGGGTATATCGGATCACTCCCCCATATGGGCTGAATTGGTCTTGAATGAAAAACGGGTGGGCAGGGTCGCGCCCATCAACCCCTGGTATCTACGCAATCCGATGGTCAGAGGGGCTCTCCTTCAGGTCATAGACTGCTACTACTCCGAAAATATGGGGTCGGTCGCATCATACCAGACTCTCTGGGAGGCCTTTAAGACGGTGCTCAGAGGTCAGGCTCTCTCACTTATTGCAGGTGTCCGGAAAGAAAAGGCGAAGGACCTGCTCCAAGTGGAAACAGACATCCTCCGGCTGGAGGAAGAATGGGACAGGGAGGCTACAGATGAAACGCACCACGAGCTCAAGCTCAAAAGGGAGGAATACAGGTCCATCGCCACAGACATGGCTAAAACTTTAGGGAGAGAAAAGGAGGGCAGGATCTACGATCTGGGAGACAAAGCTGGCAAGCTGCTCGCTTGGCTGGATAGGAGCGACCTAGTGAACCGCCTGGTCCCTGAACTTGTAGGCGAGCAGGGGGAGGTCATAATAGACCCGCAGGGAGGGCGTGGCTACGGAGCCGTTGATGGCGGACGCATGAGCAGTGAGCTCCGCGCCAGCCGGCTCAATTATCCTGCATATCGCTGACTCCGCCTGTGCCCGGGAGCGCTCTTTCGGAGCCCCGACCTGCCAGGGACCCTGGAGAAACCGGGGGTGCCCGCACTGAGCTGGGAGACGCCCGGGGGACTCCGGCGCGATTGAGCCGAGGAGACGCGGTCGCAACAAGATGGCAGCCCGCGATTAGAACGGCGAGCTGGGCATTCACAGAGTGGCGCTGCCCGGACGGACCTGCAGGTGCAGGAGGGTGTGCTGAGGCGCCGGGCGCACTGTCTGAGGACCGGGATCCCACCCCGGCCCCAGAATAGCTACGCGGCTGTAACTACCATCAGCTGAGCCTGTGGAACAGTGGGGAAGTGCCCACATCTGAAGAGCTGCACGGAACGCACAAGACCAGGCCGCACACCGGGTCCGGCGCGGGCCACTCCAGAAGCCTGGAAGGTGGGTGTGGCGGGACTGCCTGGGTCGCCCCCATGCCCTGAATTGCACGCCCTGCGGGGGGTTCCTCCCTGGTGAATCCGGTTGGGCCCAGGAAAGGCGAGTGGGACCGGAGTCCCCTATCACCCCCCTAGGTGAAAGGCTGCCCCACGGAAGGGAGACGGGGGTGCTGCGAGACGCTAGCGGCAGGGAGAGCTCAGCAGCCGGACACGAGACTGTGGTGTCCCCGCGCCTCCCCACCAGACCTAGACAGACTGCAGGTGGCTGAATGAAGTTAGAGTGGAATACGGCGGCGATCAGACCCATGGCAGTGTGGCTGTTGGCTGGGCCTGGGAGATCGGAGGCAACAACCTGTCTCTGGCGACCTGGGCCACGCCCTTGAGAGGTGTTCTGATTCTTTCCGGTGGCATTCCATAGCAGTTGGATCCCTTCTGAGGACTTACCGCCGCACGCTGCTGCTTACTGAGGGGCGGACCTGGTGCCATCATCCCGGGACCTGCATGGACGAACCGAGGGGGGTCCGCTGACGTACGTGGCGGAACACTGTGTTGCTTTGGCTTGTGTTGAGGCGGCACACCGCCGGTGAGATCGAACACTGCTTGCCTGTTTACCTAAGTGGCGCACCGGCATATTGGTGGCTGCAGGATTGTGCCGGGGTAGTTACCCGAGCGTCCCTTGTGCCCTCACGTGCCGGCTGGCACTGAATGACTGCGGTACCTACACCTTTGGCAACTCACCAGACCTGAGAAGAAGTGAGCGGAGCATCCCTGTAGAAGGGGCTCGAGAAGGAGGAGCGGGTGGCAGCCTATCACACAATCGGAACAGAGCGTGTTCGCTCTGTGGGCCCAGACCATACCACGCTAGCCATGGGGAAGCCCAGAGGGAAGCTGGTGGGACCCACGCCGGAACAAGATGATAGTGCAGCGGAATCGGCACCTAAAGAATCTGGAGGGGAAATACCAGATGTACCTGTGCACCAACAACTGGCCAAGATTTTAGAAGCCATTGCTGACACCAAGGCAACATTGCACCAGGACATTAGTACAGTGGCGGTGGGTCTGGGGCTGCTGCGGGCGGAACACGCCAAACTGACGGACAGGGTGAAACAATCGGAATCGACCCTTGAAGTGCTTGCCCCTGCACAACAAGTACTGGCTGCGAAGGTCGATGAACTTTCTGGTAGGATCGGGATCTCGGAGCGGAGAGCGGAAGACGCAGAAGGGCGAAACCGCAGAAACAATGAGAGGGTACTGGGTCTGCCGGAGGGTGTGGAGGGGCAAGACATGGTCACGTACCTGGAAACATGGCTCCGAGAGGTGGTGGCACCGGAGGGTCTCACACACTTCTACACTTTGGAAAGAGCTCACCGAGTACCTGCCAGGCTGCCGGCACCGGGGAGACCGCCGCGACCGGTGGTGGCCAGATTGCTCCACTTTCGTGATAGAGACCTATTGCTACAGAAGGCACGGTCAGACGGGCCATATACAGTGGAGAATAATAAAGTGTCCCTGTTCCCGGATTACACACTGGAGGTCCAGAGACGCCTCACCTCTTTCTTGGAGGTCAAACGAGCCCTACGGGAAGTGGGAATCCAATACTCTCTGATGTTCCCAGCCAGGCTGCGGATAATGCTGGACGGGAAAACATATTTTTGCGACGAACCGAAAGCTGCCTGGGAGTGGATTGAAGCCTACAAAACAGAAGGTCATCCCTTGCCCCGTGGCGGGAAGCAAACGAGCGGGACCAGAGAATCAGGGACACGACTACGGAGGAGCCGCCAGCGGAGGGTTACTAAGAGGCCGAGCCCGTCGCGGACGGCGGCAGAACGAGCGGATGCTCTACAGGCAGTTTCGGCCATAATGCGAAGCAGGGGGTCGTCATTGGAGAAAGGTTCAGAGTCAAAACACGGGACTGATGCATCTGATACAGACTCATCCCGTAATGACAGTGTGGACATGCCGGAAGTGACTCCCCAGACGGCAGACGGGGTCTTTGGATAAGTGATGGAAATTTCTTTCTTTCCTCCTTTCCCCCTTGTATTTTCTTTATCTGTACTATTGGCTCGACTGATCCTGTGCACACCTATATATCTGGGACCCTTCCTCTTGGGGCGGGGGGGTGGCCGGGGGGTGCTTCCGGGCACGGGCTGGAACGGTCAATTAAGGCTGTGACGTCATGTATGATTTACTAACTTTGGTTCGACATTGGTGACAGTGGTTGCGCTCCCCGTAGGTCCTTGTGCTGGTAGGCTGGGACCTTAACGACTAGTTGTAGTACAGTGATATGCAGTATTTTTGCAAGTTTGGGCAGCTGACCGTTGTCAGTCCGCTCTTGGGTGAGGGAGTTGTGGGGTTTGGTTTGTTGTTACATACCAGGAGGTCTACGACAATTTTTTGGGCTAATGGGGTGGGGGGGTACCGGAGGGGGGCAATGCAGGGATAGATGGCACGCCAGATAGACCAGGCTGAGGGGTTCAAGCTCCTCACATGGAACGTCAGGGGTATGAGCTCGCCTTCAAAACGTTACAGTATATTGAACTACGTTAGACGTAGAGGCGTGCACGTGGCGCTGCTACAAGAGACCCACCTCACAGAAACGGAGGTGGTTCGATTGAAACGTAGATGGAGAGGGCAGCTATTTGCAACTACTTATTCAGCCTTTGCGAGAGGAGCGTTAGTGTGGATTCGGCCGGGGGTCCCCTTTCAGCTCTCCCAGAAATTAATAAATGCAGACGGAAGGTTTGTTGTGATTATGGGCAAGCTGAAAGGCAGGGAAATTACGATAGGTAGTGTGTATGCACCGAATCGTGAACAGATTCCCTTCCTAGAACGTTTCTCAGGAACACTGGCGGGAGTGCCACACGAAAGCCTGATACTGGGAGGGGATTTTAATTGTGTGTGTGATATTGAATGGGACAGATCTACCCCCCCTTTGCGGGGTACACTTGCTGCGACCACGGCTAAGGGACTTAGGAGATGGGTCATGGGATGGGACCTGTTGGACATTTGGAGGTTGCATAATACACACCAAAGAGCATATTCATACAACTCTCACCTCTATGACTTGCATAAAAGGCTGGATATGTTTTTCTGCTCAGCTCCTTTAGCTCCAATGCTGTCGGAGACTGAATATTTGGGCAGGGCCATTTCTGATCACAGTCCACTGCTTATGAGATTTGCCCCTACCCCCGAGAGGGCCCCAATTCCGTTGTGGAGATTGGACCCCGCCCTGATAGAAGATGAGGGATTTCGGCAGATCCTTACAGCGGCCCTAAGCACTTATTTTGCGGAGAATCAGGGTACCGCCAGCTCCCCATTAGTGGAATGGGATGCATTTAAAGTAGTCACCAGGGGACAATGTTTGGGGCAGGTGGTGGGTCTCCGACGAGAGATTAAAAAGGAATTAGGAGCATTAGAAACTTGGACAGGGAAATGGCTAAAGGAATTCCAGTGCAGGATAAATTGGCGGAGGTACGAAGTCTGTATAATTCCACCTGGGACAGGCTGCGGGTACTGGATCTCAAACATTACCAGGCAAGGCAGCATGAGGAAGGGGGTAGGGCTGGTAGGCTGTTAGCATGGCTGATTAGACCAGAAAGTAGGGGTGCGCCGATTCCTAGTGTCACCAAGGTACCAGGGCAAATACTCTGTTCTCCGGGGGCTATTAACGGGACGTTCCGAGAATACTACGAGAAGCTTTATGAGCAGCCGGGAGTTATTCAAAGAGACGTAGTATTAGCGTATCTCGATGAATTGGGGTTGCCGGGATTAGAGCGAGACGTTCGTAACTCACTAGCGTCGCCGGTCAAACTGGGCGAAATCAGGAAGGCAATCAAAGATATGGCACGGGGGAAAACGCCTGGTCCCGATGGCCTACCTGCCGAGTTTTACATTGCATTCGTGGATATATTAGCCCCACGATTGGTGCAACTGTATACTTCTGCGCTTAGAGAAAAACGGCTATCGCCCTCCATTAGGGAAGCGTTGGTGATCCCCTTACCGAAAACTGCGAATGAACACCCGACAGTCATGGAATTTAGACCCCTGTCCATGCTGAACATGGATTTCAAAATCTTAAGTAAAACATTAGCAACTAGGCTTCTACCGCACATGCAGAGATTGGTCCACACTGACCAAAACGGTTATATCCCCTCGCGCTCCACCTCAAATAATCTGAGGAGACTATATAATGTCCTGTTCCACAGGGATTTGGGTGCTTACCCTGACGCTGTAGTGATGTCTCCATGCCACTGGAATCAAGCTATCCTGGCTGAAGAGGGGTGAAACCCCGAAACCGGTCCTAGGATGCTTGTTTCCAGTCCAGGGAGGACCTGGCTTGGCAGTTCGGGCTGGACTGTTCCCATGAGGCACAGGGTCAAGACTGATTTGCATATGGCTGGGTTCAAACTGGAATGGCATGGTGAGCAAAAAACGATGGATTTAGGCCCAGATCTCTGTACTGGGGTGAATGTATGACATTGTTCTGCATTCTGTCCATCAACTGTTGTTTTTGCATTTGTCACCCGAGTGGGACGGGTATGACCAGACGTGGGTCCCGTGCTCTCCATGCCACTGGAATCAAGCTATCCTGGCTGAAGAGGGGTGAAACCCCGAAACCGGTCCTAGGATGCTTGTTTCCAGTCCAGGGAGGACCTGGCTTGGCAGTTCGGGCTGGACTGTTCCCATGAGGCACAGGGTCAAGACTGATTTGCATATGGCTGGGTCCAAACTGCAATGGCATGGTGAGCAAAAAACGATGGATTTAGGCCCAGATCTCTGTACTGGGGTGAATGTATGACATTGTTCTGCATTCTGTCCATCAACTGTTGTTTTTGCATTTGTCACCCCGAGTGGGACGGGTATGCCCAGACGTGGGTCCCGTGCTCTCCATGCCACTGGAATCAAGCTATCCTGGCTGAAGAGGGTGAAACCCCGAAACCGGTCCTAGGATGCTTGTTTCCAGTCCAGGGAGGACCTGGCTTGGCAGTTCGGGCTGGACTGTTCCCATGAGGCACAGGGTCAAGACTGATTTGCATATGGCTGGGTTCAAACTGGAATGGCATGGTGAGCAAAAAACGATGGATTTAGTCCCAGATCTCTGTACTGGGGTGAATGTATGACATTGTTCTGCATTCTGTCCATCAACTGTTGTTTTTGCATTTGTCACCCCGAGTGGGACGGGTATGCCCAGATGTGGGTCCCGTGCTCTCCATGCCACTGGAATCAAGCTATCCTGGCTGAGGAGGGGTGAAACCCCGAAACCGGTCCTAGGATGCTTGTTTCCAGTCCAGGGAGGACCTGGCTTGGCAGTTCGGGCTGGACTGTTCCCATGAGGCACAGGGTCAAGACTGATTTGCATATGGCTGGGTTCAAACTGGAATGGCATGGTGAGCAAAAAACGATGGATTTAGGCCCAGATCTCTGTACTGGGGTGAATGTATGACATTGTTCTGCATTCTGTCCATCAACTGTTGTTTTTGCATTTGTCACCCCGAGTGGGACGGGTATGCCCAGACGTGGGTCCCGTGCTCTCCATGCCACTGGAATCAAGCTATCCTGGCTGAAGAGGGGTGAAACCCCGAAACCGGTCCTAGGATGCTTGTTTCCAGTCCAGGGAGGACCTGGCTTGGCAGTTCGGGCTGGACTGTTCCCATGAGGCACAGGGTCAAGACTGATTTGCATATGGCTGGGTTCAAACTGGAATGGCATGGTGATAAAAAAACGATGGATTTAGGCCCAGATCTCTGTACTGGGGTGAATGTATGACATTGTTCTGCATTCTGTCCATCAACTGTTGTTTTTGCATTTGTCACCCCGAGTGGGACGGGTATGCCCAGACGTGGGTCCTGTGCTTCTCCATGCCACTGGAATCAAGCTATCCTGGCTGAAGAGGGGTGAAACCCCGAAACCGGTCCTAGGATGCTTGTTTCCAGTCCAGGGAGGACCTGGCTTGGCAGTTCGGGCTGGACTGTTCCCATGAGGCACAGGGTCAAGACTGATTTGCATATGGCTGGGTTCAAACTGGAATGGCATGGTGATCAAAAAACGATGGATTTAGGCCCAGATCTCTGTACTGGGGTGAATGTATGACATTGTTCTGCATTCTGTCCATCAACTGTTGTTTTTGCATTTGTCACCCCGAGTGGGACGGGTATGCCCAGACGTGGGTCCTGTGCTCTCCATGCCACTGGAATCAAGCTATCCTGGCTGAAGAGGGGTGAAACCCGAAACCGGTCCTAGGATGCTTGTTTCCAGTCCAGGGAGGACCTGGCTTGGCAGTTCGGGCTGGACTGTTCCCATGAGGCACAGGGTCAAGACTGATTTGCATATGGCTGGGTTCAAACTGGAATGGCATGGTGATAAAAAAACGATGGATTTAGGCCCAGATCTCTGTACTGGGGTGAATGTATGACATTGTTCTGCATTCTGTCCATCAACTGTTGTTTTTGCATTTGTCACCCCGAGTGGGACGGGTATGCCCAGACGTGGGTCCTGTGCTCTCCATGCCACTGGAATCAAGCTATCCTGGCTGAAGAGGGGTGAAACCCCGAAACCGGTCCTAGGATGCTTGTTTCCAGTCCAGGGAGGACCTGGCTTGGCAGTTCGGGCTGGACTGTTCCCATGAGGCACAGGGTCAAGACTGATTTGCATATGGCTGGGTTCAAACTGGAATGGCATGGTGATCAAAAAACGATGGATTTAGGCCCAGATCTCTGTACTGGGGTGAATGTATGACATTGTTCTGCATTCTGTCCATCAACTGTTGTTTTTGCATTTGTCACCCCGAGTGGGACGGGTATGCCCAGACGTGGGTCCTGTGCTCTCCATGCCACTGGAATCAAGCTATCCTGGCTGAAGAGGGGTGAAACCCCGAAACCGGTCCTAGGATGCTTGTTTCCAGTCCAGGAGGACCTGGCTTGGCAGTTCGGGCTGGACTGTTCCCATGAGGCACAGGGTCAAGACTGATTTGCATATGGCTGGGTTCAAACTGGAATGGCATGGTGAGCAAAAAACGATGGATTTAGGCCCAGATCTCTGTACTGGGGTGAATGTATGACATTGTTCTGCATTCTGTCCATCAACTGTTGTTTTTGCATTGGTGATGTCGATAGACCTGGAGAAGGCTTTCGACTCCCTGCGCTGGGACTTTTTACTGGTAACGATGGAGAGGATGCAGATGGGAGAGGGGTGGTTAAACTGGGTCCGCCTCCTATATGAAGATCCTAGAGCGAGGGTGCGAACAGGAAATACAGTGTCTACACCTTATACCATTTATAGGGGGACTCAACAGGGTTGTCCCCTATCGCCACTGCTTTTTGCTCTTGCGATGTAGCCGCTAGCGGCACGCTTCAGACAAGAAAGTGAGAGAATGGGGGTGGCACTCGATGGGGCCCATCATATAATATCATTATACGCTGACGATGTACTTATATATCTAAGGGATGGGCCTCGAGGGATCCCGGTGGTGCTACGCTTACTGGAAGAATTTGCTGCACTCTCGGGGTTGCGACTTAATAGGAGGAAGACCCATGTGTTCCCGCTGCACCCTACCCTACCGAGACCTCGGACCCTCCCGCCGGACCTGGGATGGGCACCGGACTCCTTTAAGTACCTGGGAATTCGGATTTATCACACTCAGGATGATTTGTTGGAGGGGAACCTTGGAGGTTCATTAAGGGGGCTTCGGTCGAACGTGGCATTTTGGCGCACACTCAAATTACCAGTAATGGCTAGGGTGGCACTATCCAAGATGGTGGTATTACCCAGTCTTCTCTATTATTTCGTCAACTTACCAGTGATAATACCTAAGAGCTGGTTTACGACATTGGACGCGATATTGAGGGACTTGGTGTGGGATGGTGGCCGAAACAGAGTGTCTTTACAGACCTTGAGGCTCCCGCTGGCGAGTGGTGGATTAGGGGCCCCAGACTTTGAGGCTTATTATTTGGCAGCCCAACTGCAATGGCTCGCTCGGTGGCTAGACGGGAGGGGACAGGATACCTTATCTTTACCTTCTAGTTCATCGCCAGCGGTATTGCTTCCTATGATGCTGGATCGTTGCCAGAAGATCAAACAGATGGGGGTGTTACTTTCCGTAGCAGTGACATGTTGGGACAGATGTGCGGCACGCTCCAAAGAGGCGTCGCTCTACTCGCCTAGAATTCCTGGTAGGACTCCCACAGGCAGGAAGGGGCCCTCCCCTCACATGGTGACAGCTAACAGTCTGGGAAGACGCAGGAGTGCAGACGGTTGGAGACTGTTATCACGATGGGGAACTGCTGCCACTCGATGAGTTCCTGGAATATCACGAGCTGCCACCGGGACAATTTTTGAATTACCATAAGATACGGGGGCACTCATAGACACTTGGGGGAAGGGGGTGGTAGAACCGGATACTCATGCACCCCTGCAGGCAATGGTGACACTGGGCTCGGCCGGACACTTAGTAAAGTGGCTCTACCAGGCGATAATGGAGATGACATCCCATCCATTGCCTCACCTACGAGAGAGATGGGAAGGCACCCTGAATAGGCAATTGACGGAGAAGGAATGGGAGAAGGTTCTGAGCGGCCAAAAAAGGTGTCTAGAAACGCGGCTTTTAAATTCCTACAGTTTAATATACTCCACAGAACTTACCTCACCCCACATCGGCTGAACGTGGTATATGGAGGGGTTGAACAGGCCTGTGCTAGATGTTCATGGAGGGATGCGGAGGGATGCGGACTTTGACCATATGGTCTGGTCCTGCCCGGGACTTACAGCCTATTGGACCAAGGTTGTAGGCATGATCAATGGGGTAATGTCCCAGAACCTGGCATGCATCCCGGAGACTTGTCTCCTAGGTTTATTCCCGAGACCCAAATCCAAACGGCTGGGGCTCCGATTCGTAGATTTGGCATTGCTCCTGGCTAGGAGAAGAATAGCTCTTAAGTGGAAGGCAAAACAGGCTCCCTTAGTGATCAAATGGGAAGACGATGTAGCTTGTTGGGCGTAAGCTGAGGATAGGGCTTTGATTAAAGAAGATAGAATCACGAAACGCCGTAGACCACTAGCGGAGTCCTGGGCTGATATAGTGAAGGCATGGGAAACACGACACTTGCCCGCACGGTCCTCGGATACACACTCGACGGACTCTGACGAATTGGAGAGACCGCACACACCTGCACCTTTTCAACTGAGTGATGGTTGAAGATTGACCACGTAGATTGGGACTCATAAGGGGTGGAGGAGGTGTGGATTGAAGCCTGGGTGGAACATCGCACTTGGGTTGAACGTTGGCTCCCCTCCCCACCCCCTCATGTGGGCCCCCCCGATCCCACAGGCAGCATTGGCCCATAAAATATAAACAGTTGATTGGAGTAAAGACCACTGGTAGTTTGTTACAAGTTGTAGATTGCTGTGTATTTTATGGTGACGCGGAGTGAATGTTTTTGCTCTTGTGTTGCCACTTTTTTTTCTGTTTTTTGGTATTATATGGCTGTTAATTTCTTCCATACCAGAACTGTGCTTATTCATAAGTGGTAAAATTGGGTTTTTCAGAAATATGTACAACTGGGGTAGGTATTGTAGAGGACCAACCTGACTACTCCCCATTGACAGGTATACAATGGAGAGGGAAATTCCTTCTTTTTGCTTCTTTTTTGTTTGTTTCTATTATTGAGGCCCGGAACCTGGAAGACAATGTTATTTTAGAGAAACTGGCTAAGACCGGGAGTTGGAAAGGGATAGAAGTAATCATGCTTCCACAGTCATAAATGTTGTAACGAGATGCTTCTAATGTACGATTACTGTGCCCTATGTTCCTCATCTCATGGATGTGTAAATGAGTTGAAGGTAGTATTGAAATATATATAAATGCCAATAAAAAAGATATTTAAAAAAAAAAAAAATAGACCCGCAGGCGATTACCAATGAGTTTGCCGACCACTACCACAGAGTATACTGTACTAGCACTGACCTGCCGGAAGAGGACTCGGAAGCACTGCTCGCGAACATACAACTTCCGGCTCTGTCGACCGACGAGCAGGAATCCCTAGACGGCACCCTTACGAATGATGAGATCGCGCAGGCGATAAGAAACCTGCAATATGGTAAGGCGTCAGGCCCAAACGGTTTACCGATAGAACTTTACAAATTATAACCTGACTCCCTTGCCCCTCACCTACGCGCAATGTTCGAGGAAAGCAGGGATAAGGGGAGGCTTCCGCAAGATCAGCGGGTAGCCACCCTAGTGACCATCTATAAGGAAGGTAAGCCAAGGGACAGATGCTCCTCGTATAGACCTATCTCTCTATTAAACGCGGAACCCAAGATCTTGACCAAACTATTGGCGACCCGATTAACCCCAGTTCTTAGTAAGCTGGTACACCCTGATCAGTCGGGCTTTATGCCCCATCGCAACACAGCCCTGAACTTGAGACGGCTCCACGGGGTGCTGGGCAGGATCGTCACGATCCAAGAACCGGTGGTGGTGGTGTCTCTGGATGCCACAATGGCATTTGACACCATTGAATGGGCTTATCTCTTTGTGGTCCTGAAAAATCTAGGTTTCGGACCCGAATTCATTGGGTGGGTGTGGCTGCTATACAGCGAGCCCTTGGCTCAAGTAGTAGTCAACAACAAAAAGTCGGAGGTGTTCGAGCTGAGCCGTGGGACTCGTCAGGGTTGCCCTCTGTCCCCATTGCTATTCGCGCTCTCCCTCGAGCCGCTAGCGGCGTGGATCCGTTGGGCCCCAACAATCCGGGGCCTCAAGTGGGCAGACACGTGGGAAGATCGTATCTCCCTCTATGCGGACGACATTCTGCTATACCTTGCCTCCCCGAGAGTTTCGCTCCTCAATGCCATTAATATATTTACGAATTTCGGGAAGAACTCTGGCTATAGGATTAACTGGGCCAAATCAGTAGTCTATGTTCTCAGTGGTGACCCCCCCACCCCCCCACGAAACTGTCCGATCCAGGTGGCACAAGACGGCTTCCGGTACCTGGGCGTTTACATTTCAGCAGACCCAAAGACTAGACATGCACGAAATCTGCTGCCCCCTCTCCAGCACTTGAAACAAGACGTTGCACACTGGAGGACGCTCCCGCTGTCGCTGTTGGGACGGGCAGCGCTTTTTAAAATGATGGCTTTGCCCCGTTTTTTGTATGCCCTGCAGAATCACCCGGACCCAGTCCCAGCACGTTACTTTAAGGACATCGAAGGCTTTCAGCGAGAGCTGCTCTGGGAGGGCAGACCTCGTATAGCCTTACAGAAGTTGGTGCGATCATGGTATGACAGGGGGATTGCTCTCCCTGATATTAAAAAATATTTCTGGGCTGCTCACCTGGCTGCCATTAACCATTGCACGTATCGGTGCGATGACCCAGGGTATAGGATGGACAAATGGCAACTTCCCGGGGGTGACTTTAATAGGGCTCTCTACACCTACACTAAAAAGTTCCCACTCACTGGGCCTACCCAACATACAGTACACATCTGGAAGGCGGTAAACAAAAGTTTGGGATGGGACCGGAAGCTCACACTGGCCACACCACTGTGGGACGCCAAACAGCTAGGAACACTGCAGACCTCCAAAGGGTTTGGAAATTGGGACATGATTGGGATCTCAAGGATAGGGGATCTGTGGCAGAAAGGGACGGTGGTGTCCTTTGCCACCCTGCAGAAAGAATACGACTTAGTCGATTCCGAGTACTTCCGCTATCTGCAGGGGCGACATGCACTACTATCAAGCCTGCCCAAAGGGGAATCTCCCCCGGAGTCGTCACCGCTAGAGGACAGATTATTGGATGGCTACATGCCCACAAAAGCGATCTCCCTCACATATAAAAAACTAATAAATAATACCCCCGATCCACTCAGTCAGACCAGGGGGCGGTGGGAGAGAGACGGGTTAGAACTTGACGAGGAGGAATGGCAGGAGGCACTGGCATCCCCGAAAGAGTTTGCTATCTCTTCCAGACTCCGCCTGGTCCAATTGAAAATTCTGCATAGGATCTATATGTCAGGGGCCAGGCTCGTTAGCATGGGAAGAGCGTCTGATGGGTTGTGTAGGAGGCAATGTGGCCAAGAGGGTACTTTTATGCACACAATATGGGAATGCGCACTTATCCAACGATACTGGAAGAGAATACATGAATGTATAAACGAGGTGTTCGAGGTGGCACTCCAGCCTCAAGCCAAACGATGTCTGTTAAACGTCTGGGAGCCAACAGATCTGAACAATAGGGTGAAAACCTGGGTCACACTGGGCCTGATGGTGGCCAAGAGGAATATTGCCAGGCTATGGGGGTCTGGAGAGTCGCCTACACTGTCTTGCTGGAAGACAGACATGGACTGGTGCATGCTTAGGGAGAAAACAGTGTATGTCGCACGAGGTTGCCCCAAAAAGTGGACAGCAATCTGGGACAAATGGAATATGTACAGAGGGAATATTTGTGTTCCACCCACCGTTTCCCCTCTGGAGGAACCCCTCACCCCATGAACTCATATACATTCATATACATGAATGTATAAACGAGGTGTTCGAGGTGGCACTACAGCCTGAAGCCAAACGATGTCTGTTAAACATCTGGGAGCCAACAGATCTGAACAATAGGGGGAAAACCTGGGTCACACTGGGCCTGATGGTGGCCAAGAGGAATATTGCCAGGCTATGGGGGTCTGGAGAGTCGCCTACACTGTCTTCCTGGAAGACAGACATGGACTGGTGCATGCTTAGGGAGAAAACAGTGTATGTCGCACGAGGTTGCCCCAAAAAGTGGACAGCAATCTGGGACAAATGGAATATGTACAGAGGGAATATTTGTGTTCCACCCACCGTTTCCCCTCTGGAGGAACCCCTCACCCCATGAACTCATATTTACCTGCCCTGTCGTACCGACTTACCACTTGCCATAATGTATATGTGTACTTGAGATGTTATCTGTCCTCTGTAACAATAAATGCCGTTTTCTCTTTGTTTAATAAAAAGAATTATTAAAAAAAAGGGAAATTGGCCTATAACAGGCGGGGTTGTCCCTATGGCCCTTTTTATATACTGGGACCACGATGGCCTCCTTCCAGGTTGTTGGGATGGGACCAATCACCACTGCTTTAAAAACATTAGTCAGCAGGGGTGCCCAAAGATTGGGGTTGCTTTTGAACAGGTCTAGTGGGACCCCGTCAGGGCCTGGGGCTTTCAAAGAAATTCCCTTTGCTAGGGCCTCCTCAACCTCAAACACTGTGAAGGAGGCGCTGAGTTGGGAGGCTTAGATTAAATCTGATGGCAAATTCCCTCCTTTCTCCTGTAAGGAGATAGAATTTGGATTAAATATGGCCGAGAAGTGGGATTCCCAAACTTCCCCCAGAATCAATGAATCCGCACGCCTAACCTCATCCGAAAATAGGGGGCAGTTTATGACCTCCCAAAAACTTTTAATATCTCTGAGCGCACTGGCCCTCTCCAGTTCTTCCCAGGCTAGCCTCCTCAACTCCTCTTTCCTTTGGCTGATAGTATTTTTGTAAGCCAGTCTGGCGCTTTTAATTTGACACTTGTCCCGTGGAGTTGCATGGAGGGCCTTTTTAAGATTCTTTTGGGTTCTGGAACACTCAGCATTAAACCACCTTGTCTCCTGAACTTCCCTAAACTGTACTGATGTTGTTAAACTTTTTGCCACGTCCTCACAGATCAATTCAAAATCCTGGATAACCTCATCGGGGGAAGAATCATGTTGGAGGCATCTCAGGATAGGGTTTAAGTTTGCCTTAACGGTTTTCTCCTCAAGTTGAATAGGATTTATTTTGTCCCATTTTAATCTTACCCCTTTATTGGGGTTGTAATCAATGGGACGACCATCTCCTTTCCCAACCTGGGCTGTAATACTAAGGGAAACAATGAGGGGATTATGGTCGCTAGCATTGTTTGGTTCCACTTCGAAATTACCTACGAGAGGGGCAAACTTTCTTGATATAAACATGAAGTCAATAAAGCTTTCCCTACCCCCTCCGACAAAAGTAGGGCACTGTAATAGGGGGCTACTGACCAGATTATTAGTCAAACACAGATCATTTTCAAAGATAATAGTATTTAGGGCCTCGCCCTGAGGTGTGTGGATAAAATGTGGCTGGGGTTGACCCTCTGTGTCCAACAACCCACAGACTCGTTTGGTGCTATACGAGCAGATGGTACAATTAAAATCCCCCACCCATAGGATACACAAGGGCTGCCACTACCCCGCTAACTTGTTGTTTTCCGCCTGTAGCGCTTCGATAATGTGACAGCTATTTGGGGCAAAAATGTTGTAATACCTGTTTACTAGTAGTAACTTTACCCGAATCAGATTGGAAATCATGGTAAGTTGGTACCATGGTGATGTATTTACAACCCGGGCTTGATAAGACCCATATTTAACTGAAATCAATGTCAATAGCCCTCCTTTTGCCCTCCCTGCCGGTGAAGGAGTTGCGTGGATGTTAAAAGAGCAGTAACCATCCAACACAATGTCAGTCTGATGCCAAGTCTCCTGGATACGGATGATATCGAAGTCCCTAATGTACTCTAACCATACCTCATACGATAATTTCGGACGAATACCTGCGATATTCCAGGAGATAATTTTAAATGGAGATGTTATACGTTCCTGGATCGCCGTGTCCTCCCGAATGCAATTAGTGACATGCCTAACAGGGGTGGTTACTTGGTCAGGCCCCACCCCTCCAGAGTAGTAAACAGGGAATGAGGGGGGTGGGCAAATACAGGTCTGAAGTTCAATTAGATTGTTACCAATGCTCGAAATGTTTTGGACAAATGAGCCCGATGAATTTACAAAATGCCTATTACCAATATCAGTGTCAACTGCCTTTGAGTCTCTCCCAGGGTCGTCACATTGGAAACTTGCACTACTCAACTTTGCTAAATTCCCTGATCGCTCGGGTAGTCAGTCTATTTCTGTCAAGCCAGAGAGAGCCTCAAAGCGGTTAGGGTGATTAAATAAAGGAGACAGGTGGGGGAGGTGTCTATTCTGTGCTGGCCATAAAGGCTGATGTCTCTTGATTGCCACCTGTTGGGGGGGATAAAAAAAGCCTAATGGAAGAGCCTTTATCTGATCAGTGGGTGAGTCTCTAAGATATTCCAAGGCAAGATGCACGCACCTAATATTATTAAAATTGAGGACAACGCAGTCCCCCTCTAAATATTTAGTTATTTTACCTAGCCAGGTCACCCGCCTTGCCATAATAATATGTTCAAGCCAATTTATCTGCAATGGAATTTTCCTGGAGCTCCAATGAGCTGACTTATTAATGAGGCTCTGACAACTTTCTTGTTGGCCGGGAGGGAGATAAGGAACCCCTGTCAGTATCATTGTATAAGGTGTACAATCCGGGGGTAAATTTAGGATGTTATTTGCCCCCCGCCTGTTTGGAGGGCCATGCACAAAGCCATTTATATTTGTTGTTTTTTTCGCCTGACGCCCCCGCTACGCGAGCTAAAACTTGATTGATTTGTGGCCCCATGCCCCAACCTACGGTTATCCCCATTGGAAATTCCAGCTGATCCAGATACCCGTACTGGCTGTGCCATTAAATTTGTAACGGAATTGGTGGAAGTAAGGGGAAGCTCGTGGGATAGTGCCTGGTTATTTGTAGTAGATACCCCACTTGTGGTGGCGACCCCGCCCACGGCGGCACCAAGAGGAGTGTCCGCTACCCCTTTGCCCGTACAGCTAGGCGGAGTAGCCATACCATTTTGCTTTTTGGGCGCCACTGTTTTCCCTGGAGCCTGCAAAAGTCGGTCAAGGTGTGCCTCTATACAAACCAAACGAGATAAAATGGGTTCCTGAGCCTCTCGCACTACTTTACTGACATTATCAGTCAATGTATCCATATCAGTCTGAGCAATAATGTTTCCACCCCCATTGCGGGCTCTACCAGCATTTCCTGGAGGGTGAGTTTATTTGGTTATTTTGACCCTTGGAGATTGGCCCTTCAGTCGATGGTCAGTCCCTGCCGGCTCTATACGCTTCCTCTTCCCTCCTGTTGCACTCTGGGGCCCAGTTTTTCCCATGGATGGTCGCATGGTAGGGTCCTTAAGCTCATGTGTAACACCTAGGTCACCCTGGCTCAAAATTATAATGGTGGGTGAAAGTGGCGCTTGGGGTCCCTGTTCAAAATCAGTTACCGCTATAACTGGGCTAGTATCCCTGATGGCAGGGGCTGGTTGAGCTGAAAGATCCGGAGGTGGGGCTAATGAGAGTCTTCTTTCTGCCAGTTCTATTTCCTTATTAATAGCCCCTACCACTTTTTGGAGGAAGCCATCTAAGGTAGCGTCTCTGGTTTTGGTGACAGGCATGGCTTTCCGTTTCACCATGGTGGAGAGTGCCTTATGAGTACACAACTAAAGGAAATTAGAACTTTTTACCTTCACACGTGTCCTCCCGGCTGGAAACTTAACTCCTTTGTCCTGAAGTATAGCCTAAAAAAGCCAAGGGGGTAGGCCCAGCCCAGCCTCCTCCGGGCTCCGACGGGCGTGGATGGGTGCACCCTAGGCCCGGGCTTTGCCTGGGCGCGGCCCGGGCGCGTCCACGTGCATCCCGCCTTGCCTCCTGGCGCAAACAGATGACCAGCAGCGCCTCCTGCATACAAGGCCCTCCACAACATCGAACCAGCATACCTAAACAACCGCCTCTCCTTCCACGCACCCAAGAGACACCTCTGATCAGCTGTCCTCTCTCTGGCCACCATCCCATGCATCTACAAGACCAGAACAGGAGGAAAGTCCTTCTCCTACCTCGCAGCCAAGGAATGGAACGACCTCCCCCTCCACCTTCGGCAAGTCCCTACACTGCTCCAGTTCAGGAAGGACCTCAAGACCTGGCTCTTTGGATGACCCCTGCACTCAACGGAGCCGGACCCCCACCCCCCTAGCACCTTGAGACCCTCGTGGGTGAGTAGCTGCGCTTTACAAACCCCTGATTGATTGGTTGATTTGACAGAAGTAAATTCCATAAACGTTGGTCAAGGACTGAGAAGGCCCTGCCCCCTCCGTGTTTTTCAGCTTGACATGTGACACAGTCAGCAATCATAAAGGGGGGCTAGGGGGAGAATAGGTCTCAGTTTGCTTAGTTGGAAAAAGCAACTTTCCACCATATGGCCTGAGTTTACATACAGTCAACAAACAAGAAGTAAGATTCTTAATTTCAATCTGAGAAGTAGGGATTGGGCACGACGATATGCTACAGGGAGTAACATCAAATTGAAATGCCCCTTACTCCTGAAGTAAGTGAGCTCGGTTTAGTATTATTGAATAGAATATGTCTCTCCTGCATCCATGACTCACGTTTGATCAAAAGATACTGCAGTTCTGTTACAGGGTTTTTTCTTGGGACCACTTAATATCAACTTGCGTGTCATCAGCATCGGATTTCATGCTGATTTGCAAGCCTTGAAAAATATCAAAAAGAGACACAAGGTATACTCTAAAGAGAGTTGGTGAGAGTGGGGTAACCTTCAGAACTTAGAACGTCGAGTGGGTTGCTGGAGAGAGATGTTGCACCTGGCCCTTTAAGAAGGTTTCTGTTTTTTAAAGAGGGGCTACCAACCCAGTGGGACAATGCCTTGTTGAATCGAAAGGTTGAGGACTGATTAAGTGACATGGGCAACAATGCGAGCAGATTATTTAAGGAGCCATGCGGGAGCTGGATCATTAGAGGCATCTGCGGGCTTAATGACAGTAATATCATTTCGATCTCACTAAGAGAGGTACTGTACCAAAATATTTTGGAGTAAATATTATCTGGAAAAATATAAAAATGGTTAACACAGATATCATCCCATTGGAGTTAATACTAGAAAATCTACACCCAAATAGGCGATATTTATGTAAATGATATTTAGCACACAATATTTTTGTCAACAATATTCTGACATACAACACCTGCACAATTGAGAGATAAATCTTTTAGACATAATTGTCAGAGTGGGAACTCAATTATCAATTCCCGACAACCCTTGCCTTATCTTGAGTACGTCAGTATCTTACCCATAAAGAAGGTACTCAGAAAAAGTCCCAGAAAAAGTTGGAGATAGGGCTTAATTCTCTGATAACATTACAATGAGAACATAGCTCCAGATACTAGCTTGAAGGGAGTACCGAGGCAACATTGTGCTGTAGCGGTTTTATCAGCCAATAATACTTTTATACTTCTTTGATGGCTACCTTGCCAGTTCGAATACAGTGTTGACGCTTCCTCAACGTGATTCCAATCTGTCATTTATCTGCTTGAAGTTTTTTTTAGCTCAGTGTTGAACCATGAAGCTACATGTGGTTGCACCTGAGATTTTTGTGGCATGCTGGAGGCTGATAAGATTGAAGCCATAGAGGTAGAAAACAAGTCAAACGCATCCTCACAAGTACCTGAGAAGCTAGCCAACTGCGTTTCCTAAGGTGCTAATTTCTGTTTCAGCCAGGCTGTTCTGGGAGCATTTAGTCAAGGGTATATTACAGGATTTTAAGGCAAGACAAAGAAGGTATATACAGCTGAAAATCAATCCAAAGATGATCAGGTCAGATACAGGGATAAATATTAAGGATGGGGATGTCTATATTTTTCAGAAGATGGCATCCGTCATGTATGGGTGCGGGATGTCACCAGTGGCTGGAACCCAATTTCCTTCATGATGGATGAGAAATCAGAAGCAAGGCTATCTTCAGTTGGGTCTAGTCAAAAAAATTAGATCTCCTAAAATGAAGACAGGAGAGTCTGAATTGTTAGATCATCCATCGGATAAAGGAAGGTGTTAAAAGTAATAATATCCTTGTCAGCAGGGTGATAATAAAGCAATCAAGAAGTACTAGCATTAAGAGAAACCTGCAAGTTGACCAGCAAACACAATCTTAAAGATTCATCATAAAGTAACAGAGGGGAAAGGGTAATGGCATTATTGTAAATAAAAGCAACATCTCCTCCATCTGTTCAACAGTGATTCCAGGATGTCCCCTTGTTTGATGATGTGCCATTGAGTTTGCAGGACCTCTTCTGAAAGACAGACAAGAGTTCACAAAGTGCATTGCAAAAGTTAGGGAAATATATGCAGCACTCTAAGAGAGCAGATACAACAAAATGCCTATAGAATACTTAATTGGAAGGTGAAAATGTACTCTTTGACTGTGCCTTCGTCCTCAGGAACCAGGCTGTGTACAAGCACTTCCAAGCTGATTCTTTATTTACATTAAACTATGTAACATAAGGAATAGCATGGCCCAACAGGAACAGCCTCTCTCGCAGGTCTTGGTGACTTCCAAACCTACGCTGTAACATCAGACACATTGACATCATCGCCACTGCTAGGATGCAATTCGAACACACAGAAGTGTTTATACACACAAGAGATGGAAAGCATTACACATATGCCTTCCTACAACAAACACAAAGGGAGAACAACATTGCTTAATGTGTGCCAGTGGTTTCAGGCGATGGGAAACAACACTCATTTTTGGGGATTGGAACATATTTTTATCCTCAGACTTTGTAGCATAACAAGAAAGATAAATGCAGAAAAGAGAGAAATAAAAACGAAGTGAAAGATAAGAAAACAGTAACAAAGTGAGAGCACATAGAGAAAAAAAAGGACCTTGGAGAGCGAGATTGAAAGGAAGTGTAGGATGGTGGAAAAGAGGCATGAGGAGGAATCAAATCAAGACAGTCTTGATATTTAGCAATACCGCTATTTGACCACACAGAGGTGGGCTCCTAAGAAAAATGCTTGGGCCCTATATTTTTTTTAAACAAAGCACTGGGCGCATTAGGAATAGCCAATACACACAGCCCACAGTGATAGATTACATACAACATAAAAGGGCACAGAGAATTTAAGCAAAAGGTAGGGCTTGACGCAAACAGAAGTTCCCATGATGCAGTCCCATTACAGTTACAGCCTGGATAAATATAAGGACTAGTAAAACAGATCACGGAGTCACAATATTAGTGCAAACACTCTGGAAAAGGAGGCTGTGGAGTAGGAAATCTTGGCGTATTTTGTCCCTCAACATTGTTGTAACAATATTCTGTCCCGTTGAGATTTGGGACTCAATATTCCCAGCCTATACCTCATACTTGAGTATGTTTTCAGATGGATGGATATTTCAGTTCTTTAGGCCTCCATCTGTTTTAAAAACTGAAGGTGCTAATTCAGTCAAATATATTTCTTAGTGTACGTTGAGAGAATATTATTCCATTAACCTTAGAAATGTGGATTGTCTCATTGCGTTCCTCCTGGCCCACCCTTCCACAGCTCCATCATCATTCAGCCCAAGTACTGCTTGTCAATTATTATCTTCCCCTAGGGCTAGCAATGTTATCTAACAAATCACATTTGGCTATTACTTTGCAACGCATCTCAGGATCGTACTGCAGAATGCCCCAGAAATTGGTGGAATCTGTCAGGTGAGGGACAGCCTTCCCAGGTAGAAGCACCCGTTCCCCAGGAGCGAAGAGGGAGCCCCTCCCTTCTCCAAAGACACCGTCTCCCCAGTGCCAATAACCAAACACACTAAGAGAAAACAAGTATCTTCAGAAAAGGAAGAGACCAGGGAGGACAATCTGAGAAAGTCCCAATGCCGCCAACATGGAGGAGACCCCGTCCAAATAGCCACAGGAATCCTATAGTAAATAAAAAAAAGAAAACAGACACGATTACTAAATGGTGACTGGAGAGTTTAGTTAATAAATTGAGGTTGTGTACTATCCCACACTTACTTGATTCAAGACTGGAGGCGGCCTCTTATAAGGGTTCCTGATGAGCGCAAAAAAAGGATCTCGGGATATCCAGAAAATTAGAAAAAGGCTGGTGAGGATAGTTGCTCCCGAACCCAGCTTCTCAAGTAACAGAAGTAAAGAGTCTCTGAGCATACGTCTGCTCGTTCTCCAATGTTCAGTTCTCGACGTGAAAATAAACGTGCAGCAGTTCCGTGGTCATCATGGGGTAGGGGTAATGCTATAGCATTATTTGGGGAAGGTAGTGTGTCCTTCACCGCACACCACAGCGTGGAGGAACTTAACGCGTTCAAACGTGAATGAAAATAAATCAATAGTGCATTCGGTACGTATCCCACACTGCAGCGGCAGCGAGGAAGACACCAAAAGCGGGCTCGTGTGGACAAAAGGAAACGGCAGGTCTCCTAAGGCAGGAAAAAAAAAAAAGAGTAAGTGGAGGGCAGCCGCGCGACCTAGCGCTGATCCCTCTCTGGGCTTTACAGGCAGCGGCCGCAGGCGGGAGGAAACCTCGCTGGACTTCGTAGCGCGTCCTCGCGCTCGAGTGCAATTAACCAAGGGAAGCGGAGATTTCAGGACAGCAGGGTTCCGTACAAACAATACTTCTAATCCAGGGGCAGAAGTCTCGAAGGTGATTCAGCAACACGAAACAGGGCAGGGTTCACACAAGGAAAGCCAAGCACTGAGGCACCGTAGCCTAAGGCTTAAGAACCTCCCCATCACCTGACCAGTCCTAAAGCAGTATGGGACAGCACACAACCCACCTCCCTCGTAGAGCATTCTGGGAGACGTAGTTTGCACACTATACAGGAAGCCTGACTCCTAACAGTTCTCCCCCCCAAAGGCCTCCTCACAGGTCTGGGTTTGGAGGGATGCAGTGCATGAAATCTTCTAATTAACAAAGGAGCATGCACATTTTCAGCGGGTTCCCAAGTTCTGTCCTCGGGAGCATATCCCACCCAGTCTATTAAATACTGCAGTTTACCCCTATGTCTCCGGGAATCGACTATGCGTTTGACTTCATACTCCAACTCTCCTTGTACATTAACAGGAGGAGGCGGAGGTTCAGGGCTCAAGGGGGGACTGGAGGGTTTTAGGAGAGAGGTATGAAAAACAGGGTGTATTTGCATTTCTGGTGGGAGTGCTAGTTTCATGGCTACGGGATTGACTATTTGAGTGATGGTAAAGGGGCCTAAATATCTGGGTTGTAATTTGCGAGGTCCGGCTAGTCGGAGATTTCTGGAGGCTAGCCAAACTTGATCACCCATATGGTAACTAGGAGCAGGGCGTCTGTGTTTGACCGCTTGACACTTCAGGTTGTTTTTGGCTTTAAGCAATTCACATCGGGCTTTTTCCCAAATAGACAGGAGGTGTGCATGATGCTCTGTGACGGCTGGTGTGTGTGAAACAGAAGGGGGTAGGTTCAAAGGGAGGAATTTGGGATGATACCCTGTGGTAAAGAAAAAGGGCGATATCTTGGATGCAGAGTGAGTGGTGTTATTATATGCGAACTCGGCTAATGGTAAGGCTTGAACCCAATTGCCAGTAATAGTACCGATCAAGCATCTTAGGAACTGCTCAAGGGTCTGGTTTGTTCTCTCTGTTTGGCCGTCCGTTTGCGGATGATAAGCCGTAGAAAGACGATGGTCTATGTGGAGGGTGTTGCATAACCCTTGCCAGAACTTGGATATAAACTGGGGGCCCCTATCGGATACAATCACAGAGGGCAAACCATGAAGACGAACGATGTTTTGTATGAATGTATCTGTGAGTTCTAAGGCTGTAGGTAGCTTCCTAAGGGGAACAAAATGTGCCATCTTGGACAACATGTCAACCACCACCAATATAGTGGTGTACCCATGGGTAAGTGGTAGATCTGTTATAAAATCCATGCTAATGGATGACCAAGGGCTGTTGGGTACAGGTAAAGGTTGCAACAGTCCCGCAGGAGCACCGTGTAACGTTTTCTGCCTAGCACAGGTAGGACAGGTCTTGACATACTCAATGATATCTTTTGTCATGCCTTTCCACCAGAACCATCTCTGACAGGTTTGTATTGTTTTTGCTTCCCCAGGATGTCCCGCCAAGGGTAGAGCATGGCACCATTTCATAATTAAGGCCTGAGTTTCGCTCGTGGGGAGAAATAGTCGATTGTCATGAAAGAAGAGGTTGTTTGTGATCGTATTGTGGGGTTTGGTTAACCACTCTTCTTTATCTAGAGTAGCAAAGGCGTGTTCGAGACGTGCAAAGAAAGAGTCTGATTCTACATCACCACCCTCTCCCACTGCAATGATCTTATGAGCAGGGATGAAGGGTAAGGGTACCTCCACAGAGTTTTTTTGTTCTTTGCCCAGTCGAGACAAGGCATCTGCTTTTCCTTGTTTCACCCCTGGGCGGAAATGAATCACGAAATCATACTCACAGAAAAAGGATACCCATCTCATCTGCCTGGGTGTAAGAGCTCGAGCTGTTCTAAAATATTGAAGATTCCGAAGATCTGAATAGATGGTGATAACATGTGGTGACCCTAAGAGATAATGACGCCATTCCTGAAATGCCAGTTTAATGGCCAACAGTTCTCTCTCCCCAATGGTATAGTTTTGTTCCGCCTGAGCCAGGGTCTTTGAATAATAGGCAACGGGATGGAGTGTTCCTGAGTTAGGATCTCGTTGCGATAATACCCCACCTACCGCATATTGTGAGGCATCGGCTTCGACGTAATAGGGTTGTGTCTCATCTGCATGGCGAACGATGGGGGCAGTGGAAAAACTGTTTTTAGAGCTTGGAACGCAGTTTCAGCGGTTTGATCCCATTCATACACCACCCCTTTCTTCAGGAGTCTAGTGAGGGCCGTGATGAGATCAGAAAAATGACTAATAAACCTTCTATAAAAGTTTGCAAACCCTAAGAATGATTGCAACTCTTTGATAGTGGTAGGGCTAGCCCAATTGGTAATGGCAGATACTTTGGCAGGATCCATGTGTATCCCTTCTGGAGAGATGATAAAACCCAGAAAGGCTACTTTGCGGGTATGGAAGAGGCACTTATCCAATTTGGCAAAGAGATGATTCTCTTGCAACTGACTCAATATTAAACTCACATGTTTCACATGTTCCTTCTCATTCTGGGAATAGATTAGTATATCGTCTATGTAGACAATAACAAATACATCAAGATACTCTCTCAAAATTTCGTTTATAAAGAACTGAAACGCCGCTGGAGCATTGCATAGTCCAAACGGCATCACACAATACTCATAAAGGCCAAACTTGGTGCGGAAAGCCGTCTTCCACTCATCTCCTTTTCTGACTCTGATCAAATGGTATGCTCCTCTTAGATCAAGTTTTGTAAAAATGGTAGCCTTTCGAACCTGATCCAAGAGATTGGAGATGAGAGGAAGAGGATATTTGTTCTTGATGGTCACCTTATTTAGGGCGCGATAATCCAGACATGCTCTCAGACCCCCTTCTCTCTTAGGAATAAAAAAAATAGGGGAGGAAACAGGGGAGGTGGAGTGTCTGATGAACCCCTTCTTTAACATATCCTGTAGGTAATCAGACAAATACTTGGTCTCTGGTTCCGTGAGGGAGTATACTCTACTAACAGGTAAGTCAGCCCCAGGCACCAAATCAATCCTGCAATCATAGGACCTATGGGGTGGCAAGGCTATAGCTTTGATTTCGTCAAACACCTCTGAGAACTGTGAGTATTCATCGGGCAGCAGAGAACTGTCATTTTGCGAAAGAGCACAACATACGGGAGAATGCCAGTGGGTGATTTCTCAATAGCAATGGTTCATGCAATAGGGAGAACGCAACGTTACCTTCCTGGAGACCCAGTCTATATGTGGATTATGACGTTGAAGCCACAGGACGCCTAGAATAGCTCCAAAATTGGGGGTATTAATCAAGTCAAAGGTAATAACCTCCGAATGTCCGTTATCACACATTATGATAATGTCTGGAGTTTGGTAGGTTAACATGCCAGAGGACAACTCAGATCCGTCCACGGCTCTTACTTTTTCAGGGTGTTTTTTCGGTATAAATTCTAATCCCATAGCTCTAGCAACAGCTATGTCCAGAAAATTTCCGGTTGCGCCAGAATCTAATAAAATAGCCATGTTGTGTCTCAGCTGAGATGTCAGAAGGAACACCACATTGATAGAAAAATGTTTGGGTACCGGAGCCGAGGTATTAGCCAAATATTTAGAGGTCTTTGAAACAGGAGGACTTGGAGGATCGACCTCTGTATCCCCCAAGTCAATTAGTTTTCCGACTGCACCGCCAGGCTGGTTCGGCCTGCAGGAGCTCTAGGAGCGATCTTGGGTCTAACTGGACACTCTCTAGCAAAATGGCCTCCCTTACCACAATATAAACAAAGATTCAGTTTTCTGCGTTTTCTCTTTCTTCACTAGACAATGGTCCTCTAATCCCTCCTATCTGCATAGGTTCGCTTGTGTCCTTAGCCTCTTTCTTTTCACTTTTGGCCAGAAACAGTCGCGAGTAATCGCCTTTGGTCTTTTCCCCTTTTCTCTCCGATAGGCGGTGATCTAACTTAACGACTAGATCCATAAATGCAGAGCAGTCTTCGGGAGGGTCAACTATCTGTGAGAGTATGTCTTTAAGCTCATCCTTAAGTCCCCTATAAAACAAGGAGGTCCTCTTATCTTCGGGCCAATGTGTTTCTGTGACCAAGCGGTTAAAAGTGGTAATATACGCCAGTAAATCCTTTGATCCTTGTTTGAGGTTTAATAGTTCGTTGTCGCTGGCCTGCATGTAAGAGTGTCTAGCAAAAAGACTCCTCATCCTATCCTTAAACAGGACCAAATCGTACAAGATGGGGTCATCGTTTTCAACCAGAGGCACTGCCCAGAGCGCAGCATTCCCAGTCAGATATGAAATAATGAAGGCAACTTTCGCTGCGTCGTCCGGAAATGCGGCTGCTCTACATAGGAATTGAAGATGACACTGATTCATGAACACCCCATACTTGTTACTGTCCCCATTAAATCTTTCGGGCATTGCAAGAGGTGTCTGAGGAGGGGTGACAACGGTGACATTAACAGGTGAAGGGGTAGATACTGTGGGAGCAGAAATAGCATAGGGTGCAGGGACTTGAAAATGCGCGGGTTGTATATAGCTACGTTTATGTTTGGGATTAGTGTCTGATACCCTAACCTCTAATGGTTTCTGTGTCCTTAATACGTGTATTTCGGAGATAAGGCGTTGGTTTTCGCCTCTCACTAACTTAAGCTCAGTTTGCAGATTGACTACAGCTGCCGCTAATTCACTCAGATTGATTTCTGTGGCCTCGACCGATATGGCCTCATTCATGATGGCTGCAACAGAAATCCGTCCTCGCTCAGGGGGAAAAAATATCGTGGGCTTGGCTTTCTGTCAGGTGAGGGACAGCCTTCCCAGGTAGAACCACCCGTTCCCCAGGAGCGAAGAGGGAGCCCCTCCCTTCTCCAAAGACACCGTCTCCCCAGTGCCAATAACCAAACACACTAAGAGAAAACAAGTATCTTCAGAAAAGGAAGAGACCAGGGAGGACAATCTGAGAAAGTCCCAATGCCGCCAACATGGAGGAGACCCCGTCCAAATAGCCACAGGAACCCTATAGTAAATAAATAAAAGAAAACAGACACGATTACTAAATGGTGACTGGAGAGTTTAGTTAATAAATTGAGGTTGTGTACTATCCCACACTTACTTGATTCAAGACTGGAGGCGGCCTCTTATAAGGGTTCCTGATGAGCGCAAAAAAAGGATCTCGGGATATCCAGAAAATTAGAAAAAGGCTGGTGAGGATAGTTGCTCCCGAACCCAGCTTCTCAAGTAACAGAAGTAAAGAGTCTCTGAGCATACGTCTGCTCGTTCTCCAATGTTCAGTTCTCGACGTGAAAATAAACGTGCAGCAGTTCCGTGGTCATCATGGGGTAGGGGTAATGCTATAGCATTATTTGGGGAAGGTAGTGTGTCCTTCACCGCACACCACAGCGTGGAGGAACTTAACGCGTTCAAACGTGAACGAAAATAAATCAATAGTGCATTCGGTACGTATCCCACACTGCAGCGGCAGCGAGGAAGACACCAAAAGCGGGCTCGTGTGGACAAAAGGAAACGGCAGGTCTCCTAAGGCAGGAAAAAAAAAAAAGAGTAAGTGGAGGGCAGCCGCGCGACCTAGCGCTGATCCCTCTCTGGGCTTTACAGGCAGCGGCCGCAGGCGGGAGGAAACCTCGCTGGACTTCGTAGCGCGTCCTCGCGCTCGAGTGCAATTAACCAAGGGATGCGGAGATTTCAGAACATCAGGGTTCCGTACAAACAATACTTCTAATCCAGGGGCAGAAGTCTCGAAGGTGATTCAGCAACACGAAACAGGGCAGGGTTCACACAAGGAAAGCCAAGCACTGAGGCACCGTAGCCTAAGGCTTAAGAACCTCCCCATCACCTGACCAGTCCTAAAGCAGTATGGGACAGCACACAACCCACCTCCCTCGTAGAGCATTCTGGGAGACGTAGTTTGCACACTATACAGGAAGCCTGACTCCTAACAGAAACACTTGAATCTTAATTTTAGGGTATCAAAGAGTTTGCCCACCAAACACCTTGTGGTTTTATGTGCAGAGTTCTACCTCTGACGACGACCTTATGCGAGAGTCAAGTAAAGGGTTAGGATCCCCCTACAGATGCTATCTGCACTGTCACATATCAATGAGAAAGGCTGATCACGTGACTGTGATACTACAGGAAGAAATGTATCCAGTGCATCTGAGTCCTTACCCGAGAGCCATCCTTCTCCCAGTTCTCCATATGCCCACCTTTGACGATTTCTATTATGCCTGAATACATAATAGTCATGTGTGCTCGCTGGTTACAGTGCCTTCATGGCATGGGGTGCTACAAGTACATTTAACGAGGCCCATCCGTTCCTGTTTTGGAATATTAGTTGTGTGCCAGATTCTGACCAGGGTGGGGATGCGTGTGCCATCTACAGCACGACGGCGTTTGGGAATTACGCACCATTAGATTAGCCTAACTCCAGGCGCTCGCCTTTGCAAGAGTTTCTGTAAAGTGATGAGGTTTGTCAGGTCAATCAAGGGTCTGTGAACTGAACCTGAGACTGCTGTCTGCAAAATGTCACCTGCTGTGGTTACTTGAGAGCAACAGGTCACAGGGGATAGAAGATACGAGTGTGGTCAAGACCTGTCCAGGACTCAGCAGCAGGGCCGTCTTAACAGCATTATAGGCCCCCGGGCAAAGCAGTGCACTGGGCCCTGCCTACACAACCGCTCACAGGAATAAAAATGTTTAATGGAAAATTAGTGTTAAATTCTGGTCTGCATGGAACCCCTATGCTTGTGGGGCTCCCAGGAAACGGCCCAGCTTGCCTATGCGTTAAGGCGCCACTGGTCAGCAGTGCCTGACACCTCCTAGTTTCATGACCATTCATTGGCTAAAGCTTGTGAGCAGCTCATATTACACCTCGCTAGTATGTCTGTATCTCCAATATACACCTCGTCCTCTCATTATAGCATCACCCTTTATATGCTCTTGCTGCTTCTCCTACATTTCTCATTATGTAAGCCAGTAGATACATGCATCTAACCAGTCCAGTCATTGCGGGTGATTTTGCAACTTTTCAGGGTGTCTTTACAACTTTGGAACCTCCCTGTATCTGGCTTAGGGTAGTAAAATATTATGCATATTCTCTAAATTGTCATCGAAATTTAGCATTTTTATGTAAATTTTAATTGAAATGTTCTAACGGCTAATTATTATTCTAGTACAGAATTTCATACTTAACACATAGTTAATAACCACAAATGAGTTTACATTTTTGCAAAAGAGTTGGTTGATTAATGTTGTGATAGCTTAGTGCTGGGTTCTCGTTGAGAGGTTTGTGAATCTTGCGCATTTCAAATTCTCCTTGCATGCTCCAAATGTCTCTGCAACCATACGTAACTCGCAATACCCTTGTGACTCATGGTCTACAATCTCAATGGATTTCCCTGGAGAATAAAATGACGATAAAAAACATACATTAGCTTCCTTTCTTCAAGAATAAATGCTAATATATAAAACCCAAAATATTCCTGCTTTGACTGATTTGAATTAATGAAAATAAAAAAATTACTTATGAAATGACAGGTTTGCCCTGTGCTGAACTACCAGGGACTGGCGTGCTGGAAACTTTAAGTACACTTAAGAATTACAATTACAAAGCGAAACCCCTTTTTTAGCTATACAAGAAAATGATTAAATATGCATATTTATATTGAGTCATGAATGACAACTGTGTGCCACTGCATTTAATTACCATAATAATGTACTTCTTCCTGTCTATCACTTGTAGTTGCTTGTGTGCAACAAACAGCAGGCTTGTAAAAAACGTTATCAGAGCTCAGCCTTTGTGGTGTCGTTGCGACAGCCAGCTACTGGTAGCATTATTATGAAGGCTTTTGCTCTTAGCCAGCGGAAACTGTTGCAAAGACACAATAGTAAAAAAAAATGGCGGATATCCTGTTCTCCTACCTCTATGTTGTGTAACTTCATTTTGGTTGTGGTGGAAGCTGCCATTTGCTCTGAATGAATGACTAGGTGAGAATGAGTGTGTGAGTGTAAGAGTACTTGCAGGTGTGAGTGAGTGAGGAAGTTTGAGTGTTAGTAAGAGTGAAGGAGCATGAATGCAAATGAGTAAGAATGAGTGAGTGACAGTAAGAGTGAGTGCAAAGAGTAAGCGAGAATCAATAAGTGAGTGCAAGTGAGCAAGAATGAATGAGTGAGAGTGAGTGAGTGACAATGTGTGTGAGCAAGTGAATGTAAGTTGACGTGAGTGTGAATGTGGGGTTGCTTGCGAATCTTCCAGTTGCCCAGGCATTATGTAGGTAATTCTTGGCTTATAGAGGCACTCAGGGCAAAATGCTAGCACAGGCACACTGGAGGTGACCTTAGCATGACAGGCATCTGTGACAACATACAGACACTGACATGCTAGAGGTAATAACTGGCATATGGGACACCCATGAAAAGAGGTTGGCGCTGGAAACTAAACTGGATGGAATTCTGGGCATAGAAGGCACCTGTGGCGAAAAGATGTTACTGCCATAATGGAGGTAATTCTTGGCCTAAGGGAGAGAATCATAACATATGGGAGGGGGACAACCATGACATAACAGAGGTAATTTTAAATATAAGGGTCACCCATGCATAACACTACCAGCAAAATCCTTGCACCAGCGTATAGAATTTAATTGTTGGCCTAATAGGGCACCCGTGGCATATGGGGTGCACCCATGACAAAATGGTGGTTCAATGAAGGTATTTTTTGACACATGAGTGCACCGGGGGCACAATCTGATAAAAAACGGGGGTAAAGCCCAGGGAGCATCAGCTTTCATTAGCTTGGCACACCATGAAAGGGCTTGAATATCTAATGAATACCTTTTCAGAGCCTATAGTCCTTTAGGAAATGAATAAGAAAATTGTTCCCTAAAATGCTCTGTTTGACTCCATATGTTAAAAAAAAATACTCAGGGAGAGAACCTTCTCCCTGCACCTAACCCTCACTAGTAGAGCTTAAGCTCACTCAGTTTGCTTGCTCGCCACAATTTAGGACAAGTATTATGCCACACCACTTTCAAAGATCACCAACTTCTAATGCAAGAACAGCAGATTAACAGTATCTGTTTAATTTCTGCAGCTTCCGCTGGGGATGAGACAATGCGATTTAGGTTTTTGTAAAATAAATAAATACAGCAGTGCAATGTTCACTCTTCTGAGTAAATAAAAACTGAACTAAAAAACACACTTTTAAACATGTTCTTGCCGTGCATTATTATTGTGAATACACGAAAAATTGTGTGTTTGTATAAAACCTTCACCCCTGTGCTTTGCATGACTGCCATGCAAATGATTATGGATCAAAACATTTTCACACTAAGGAATAGTATAAGGCAATAACAGAATTCATATTCAATGTGTGGCCTACAACAATTGGTACATGTGGACATAACTACTATTTGTTATGTCTCTTGTTTTCCCTCTCCCTATAGTTTATCAATACATTTCTTGTTGCGGTATAGAGGAACTGTTAAATCATGACGGTGCGTGGTATAAATAATTTGGGTTCCTGATGTTTTGCGGCACTATATCTTCTTCAGACAAATACATAATTTTTAATGTAATGCAAAGCGAAATGAATAAGGCCCCCTGGCATATCGTGTTTGCACCCTAATGTAGGTGGTATCTAAAATGGACACTTGTCTGTGTTGTGTTGCTCTATTAGTTATGCAGTTATTGTGGAACTTCAGTGGTCAATTATACGTAATGTCATCAGGGTAAGATCATATGAAATGAAATTTGAAATTTGTACTTGTAAAGCGCACTGCTGCCCCAGCTGGGGCGTCGTGGCGCTGTACGCATACCGCTGTGGAACCCTTCCTGGCTTTTCCCTGTGAAATGTCCACTCCTGGGCACCCCCAAGGTGAAGCCAGGCATCCCAGCGCTGGTGGGGCCGTTGTGGAGATTAAGCAAGCTATTGCCCAGAGTTGCAGAGTGGGACCCATGATTAGAATAGGCACCAAGGCGAGAATTATCAGGTCTGAGGAAATTGAGCCCAAGACCCGCCGAGGCGGGAATTGAACCGTGGTCCCGGGCCAGATCTCTGCATCAGGGTCTGCCGCTCTAACCATTGAGCCACACTTCTCCACTATCAGAAGTTTCAGGGTCAAAGGTCATATGATGTCACTTCCATCGCATTCATTAAGGTCAATAGATGTGTGATGTCACTTCCCTACCCCAGGCATTTTGGAGATTTGATATCCATGCTCTTGGCTCCATCTATGTCAAATTCTTGACCATAAAGGTGGTTGTGGTATCTTCATCTATGCCATGCACTCTCCTCTTAGTGTTTTGTCCCCTGCTGCTCAGCCAGAGTGACTGTGATGTAATTAGAATGCTGATGTGTGCCTGGTTGAGTGAATGTCAGTTGGAGTGCGTGGGCTGAGCAGCAGGGGACAAAACACTAAGAGGAGAATGCATGGCACAGATGAAGATACCACAGTGGTCTTTATTCTGACCATTACAACTGCATGGTGGCTTCAGAGGATTGGGGACATGATGTACAGAGAGACATTTCTTGAGTTAAGCCTCAGTTCTTTGCTACTTCGATCTGGCCCAGCTTTCAAACAAAGTGTTTTTTCAGCCTCTATGTTTTTACATGCTCTCAGGTTCAAAACCAGTTTTGTGCTTTGGTGTGCCTTATGACTGAGGACAGGGATGAGGAAGAGGACCGTGGAAATACAGCTCTGATTGCTTACAAGTAACTGCCATTGTCTCACCCTTCATCATTATATTAATTTCATCTTGTGCTGCCTCTCAGGCTGGGTCAGCTTTGGACCACTAGGAACCCTGGCTGGGTTTCAGGATGCATAGCTGGATTCGTGGGGGATCTGTGCCTCTCCTAGGAGTGATGGGTGGCTTTATGCTTCTGAATTGTTATGTTTAACAGCGGTGTCGTTCCTGTCTCAGAGATGAACTCTACCTAAGAAGCAATTTAGAACCGAAATGAGAAATAGTGGCTTCAGCAATAATGAATATTACTGGTATTAGTGTAAAACACACTCCCACTAATACAGCACATAAGAAGAACACATAATGATAGTGTAAGTAGCTTGTTTCCTTTATGTTATGGCAACACTGAGCATGAAAATAAGATTAGTTATCTTCTAGAAGCATACTTGAAACTCTGCTGGTGAGGGTCTGTGTAGGAAGCTGGTTCTTTATATGGTATACCAAAAAGAGGTATACCTTGCAAAGAGTCCACGTATTCTCTTATTAGTGGACAGGAGCTTGCTCTAGCAATTCCAAGGTGCTCTTTTAGGGGGTAGTGTGGTCGAGCAGCCTTAGGCTTATCAGAGAGGAGTGTTAGACATCTGCAAATATACACCATAGTCAATAAATGATGCACATGACTCAATAAGGAGATCCACACCAATTTATAAACAAGCATTTGCAATGCAATCGGTCTCGCATTTGTGAAAGTTAGAGCTATTAGTAATGTAATTGACAACGTTTTTTACTTATGTTTTTTGGTTTGCAAGCATTTAACACTGCTGCTCTGTAACCTGATCAATGAAAGTAATTTTATAGAAGGCGCATATGTGTGCTCTGACGGCCTCCTTGCACAGATACGCACTTTCCTTGACCACTTCTACAGAGTAACAAAAAAGCTTACATCAGCACAATTTTTATTCAGAGAGTTTTATTTACTGACTTCATCTATGTCCGTTCTGGTGGGTATTGTGCATTTCTATGTATATTAAGTTACATGCTGCTTAGCATAAAATGCATTCCTCTGCAAAGCGCATTTAAAGTGCAATTCAGCATCATGTAGGCGCTATAGAAACACTCAACTAAAAATTGCAGTAGCAGGAATAATCACAGGATGGTGGGCTGGTGCGGAGACTCAAACCTGGTTAACATGCGCACTGTGCTCAGGGCTCCTTCAACCCTGCCGGAGATGTACCTATTGGAGGACTTAGAATGGGGAGTTACCGATAGGACCTGAGAGGCAGCTGCAGCTCTGTCAAGAAGACTTAGAATGAGAAATTACAACTGGGAACAGATACACAGCTGCAGCACTGCCTAGAGAACTTAAAATGTGGGATTTATCGACAGGACCAGAGAAGCAGATTTAGCACTGTCTAGAGGACTTAGAATGAGGAATTACCGATGGGACCAGTGAAGCAGCTAGCAGCACTGCCTAGATCACTTAGATTGAGGAATTACCACTGGGACCAGAGAAGCAGCACTGTCTAGAGGACTGAGAAGGAGGAATTACCACTGGGAACAGAGACACAGCTGCAGTACTGCCTAGAGGACATAGAAGGGAGGTGTTACTGACGGGACAAGAGAAGCAGCTAGCAGCACTGTCTAGAGGACTTAGAATGAGGTATTACCACTGGGACCAGCGAAGCAGCTAGCAGCACTGTCTAGAGGACTTAGAATGAGGAATTACCACTGGGACCAGCGAAGCAGCTAGCAGCACTGCCTAGAGGACTTAGAATGGGGGAGTTACTGATGGGACCTGAGAAGCAGCTAGCAGCACTGTCTAGAGGACTAAGAATGAGGACTTACCACTTGGAACAGAGATACAAAATAAAAAAAATAGGTAAAATAAACCATTTGCGGGGTCTGTGCGGCTAAAGAGACAGGGAGGAAGTGCTGAACAAAGCATGAAGGGGTGAGCAGGGGAGTGAGAATTGTGGAGGGAAGGAGGACAACAAATTAAGAGAAGCATGTAGTACAGTATGTCACTGATCGTCATGTGCATACCCTTCTGTGCATACAGTGGTTAATGCCCATGTACATTTTTGTGTTCTTCACTGTCCATAAAGAAAGCATACTGGGCTTAACGTCCATGCAGGCTCGAAATAGTGTGCCCAGTTCCCTTACCTGCTGTCTTGCTTGCTTAAAGCCTGTACACGCTCATTATTGTATTTAATACTCATAAATGTATAATGTTCTTAATACCCAAATAGCAAAAATGATGTGTTTAATGCCTGTGCACAATCTCCCTCTGTCTCGCTCCCTCTCCCTCCCTCTTTCCCTCTCCCTCCCTCCCTGTGTGCAGGTCCTGTGGACACTGCACAGGTATAGAAGGCCTTGGTGCGCAGGATTGATAGGCCATGTGTGCAGGGAGAACAGGTCATGTTCATAGGTTGGGCAGGTCCGACATGAGGATAGAGGATGCTCTGGTGCATAGGCCTCCTGTGTTTATAACAGGCCATGTGTGCTCAGAGAGCACAGGTCCTGTATGTGCAGCTACAATAGGCCCTATGTGCTGTAGAACAGGCCCCGTGTAGAGGCCGTGTGTGCAGGTGGAACAGGAAGGACTGACCCGACAGTGATGCCCTGCTTGTTCAGCCAGTTAAATTATCCATCCTGCTCTCCGCTTCCCTGGCAGGTATTTATCTGTTGCCTTGGAGCCCACCTCTGCTTTAATTGGCTGAAAGTGGAACACCAACCTTGGCACGGAGGTGAGACCAGCGAACCGGAGAACATGACAACCAGCCCTCATGCTGCGGCGCTTTCCGCAGCAACCCTACAGCTGCCTAGTATACTGCTCTGAAAAGTGCTATGGCACCGACAGCCCTTTTCCCTTTAGGACTAATGCAAAGCCTCTACAGATTTCACTGAAGACCAGTGTATGTCCCATAACTCTTGGCAGTAAACATTCTAATTGCGATAACTCCTTTCAAGAAGAATCCACGCTTTAGCAGTGACGTGTTTTAGGATAATGTGGGTTCCTGGCGTCCTAGCCTCGACAAAGTCCGTCAAAAGAATTAAACGAAACAAGACAGAGTGGCCAGACTGGTTTTATTCACACCCAAACACATTAGCGCCACTTTTTCAGAGTTTGCCAATAAAGCGCTACTTTCATTTTCTCATGTGCTGCAGGAGGAAGCAGGCAGCTAATACAGCTGTACATCGCCTCGTAGTGACATGTGCGCGTAGAGCCAATAAAATGTCACAATTTGTTCGCTGTCTACTGGCTCCTCTTGGTACTGTAGCGCTGGCTTCACTTGTCAGGACAGCAGTTGGAGCAATACATAACAAATAATTCACGATATCATATTATATTGGCCATTTTCTGTGAACACCTGAGAGAAACACCATGTGAAACATTAGTTTACTCACTAAGAATGATACTCATCTGAAAGGAACACACTAGGAGAAACAAATGAAATGCAGAGTTCTTCACATTCTGAAAAAAACTTTTTAGCAGTTGAGAACTGTCTGTGAAAATCTGAGTGTCTCAGATTATAATCTCATGTTGGTCGACATCTTTTGCTGTATGTCAGTCAAGAGTTCATTCAAGACAAAAAACATGTTTTGTTAGACCCACTTTCCTCGGAATAAGAATGTCCACGTTGCGAGGTAATGGTGAGTGATTTGAATGCCCGCGTGTTTCTTTTGTCCTGGTACAGTGTCAGGAGTTTGGTGGTGCAGTGACATGATGGACACATTACAAGTCAGGAGTACGAGGGCATCTTGTCCTCAGTGTGGCATGAGGGTCTTTACACGCCAACACAAGTACATGTTCTTTGACGCATCAATGTGCATCACCCCAAGGAAGATGAGAGGTCACTCTGAGACTGATGTGTCTGCCCCCAGAGCCATCCCTCAACCGGCCTCCCATTTTGAAGCGGTTTGTATGGAGGGGACACAGGAAGCTTCATCAGAAGCGCTCTGTGTCCCTCAGGACCGACAATACACAGAGAGGCCCTTGTGCTCGCAATCTGCTGGGTTAGAAGTCATCATGTGGCTAAGGGTTTGGGGTTGTGTTCTGCACAGCAAAGTGAATACCCATTTGAACATTATCTATAAATAGCACGCTTTCTTTTTTTCATAGGGATTATGGAGCCCACTAATGCTTCCATTTCTAACGATAATGGCATTACTCCTAGTCCTACTCCCTCGCCTTCCTTCAGTACAATTGAGTCCCCGCCTCCCACCCAGACCCACCCCCAGCATAAAAACTCTGCCCGCCCCCACCTCCACCTGTACGTAAACAAGCCGAGCTAGCACTCAGATGAACCGCACCGGGAGGGAGGGAGGGTCCTTGAAGGAAGGCGAGGGAGTAGGACTAGGAGTAATGCCATTATCGTTAGAAATGGAAGCATTACCTCCCGTCCCTCCCTCGCCTTCCTTCAGTACAATTGAGGACATAGCAAGCAGAAGAAAACAGAGACGGACAGCTGAGTGCGAAAGAACACCAAAACAGAAACAGTGCCCCAAACACAGCAGATCAACATCCCAGGAACCCAGCGGCCCAGAACAGCAGACAAACGCTGTAGACACGCAAACGGACAGCGACAGTCAAACGGAGAGGGAGAAGACCAGGTCGCAGTCCAACAGATCCCACAGAGGAGCCCACCCGGCAGGACACCACAACCGGCAGGGACCACAGCAAAGCACGCCGGACATCCAGCAACGCAGCCACCGAAGCCGCCAAACAGCGAGAGGAACACCCCCGAACCCCCACAGGAGGAACCACCCCCAAAAGACGGACAGTCAGCAAGACCGGGGACCAAAGCCAACGACCCAACAGAGCAGAGGAAGGCCAAACAACCTCCGCAACCGGAACAAAGCCAAACAAGAACCCACAGCCGATCCAACACCCCCAAGCGCCGCGCAGAGGGATGGCAACCAAAAACAAGGCCCAAAGAGAAGAGCTGCAACCCGAGACCCCCAAGGGGACCAAAAGGGAGGACAGCCAACACCAGCAGCCAAGACCCCGAAGGGAAGGACCAGACAGGGCGGGGGGCAACAGACCCCGCCAACCCACAAGAACGCCAGGAGCATCAAGAAGCCGGAGAGCCGCCCACAGCACCCGCAGAGGAGACACATACAAACCCAGAAGAGCCCCACCCGGAAGGAATCGCCACGCCAAAAACAGGCCAGCCACCGTGGGAACAACACCCAGAGCAGAACACCAGGCCGAAAAGGTCCGCCCATGCCAAGCACAGGACAGCAGACGCGAAGGCAGCAAAGCAACCGCCAAACGGTCAGGAACCCCCAACCCAGCAAAGCCCAGCCGGGAAGGGCCGGAAACATCAAAGGGAACGGAACCACCGGAAGGACCCACTCCCGAACTCCCAAACGCAACAGAACTCAGACAGGAGAGGAGACCAAGGTGCCCCAGGCCAACGGGGAGCAACCAACAACCCCGAGCACAGAGCCACCTGACCAGAACCAGAAAGGCCCGGAGCAGCGGAAAAAAAAGGGGGGGAGGAAGGCACCCAGAAGACCCGAGGCACAGGACAGGGAAGGCCAACGACCCCCCCGAGCCCTGGGACTCCAGCCCAGAGACCAGAACCGGGCCACCAAGGCCCTCCCCGGATCCGCAACAGGACCACCAAAGGGAGGCCCCAACGATCCACCAACAGGCTGGCCACACGGGGAAGAAGAGAGAATGCGTGGGAAGAAGGAAGGACCCAGCACAACAGAACCGCCAGCCCAGAGGCCACTCGCCGAAGGGAGAGAGCCGACAGCCCCAGCACCCAGACCGGAGCCAGAGAAACAGGACGCTGGCAAACAAGGAACAAGGACCAGAACCTGGACCCACCCAGAGGGGGGGCAGAGGACCACGCCCCCAGAACGCCAGACCGAACCAACACCCCAGGGGCCCTGCAGAGAGCCCCGAAAGTGCGCCGGGGCAAGCCCCCAACATCCGCCAGCAGGAGGAACTCCGGGAGACCAGCAGGGACCGGCACCCCCGAACCCGAACAGACCCCAGCCAACCCCGCACCCGGACAGGCCGGCGGCCAAAGTCACCACAAGCGGAGCCGGAGGAGGCAGCAAACAGCAGCCAGAAAGCGACGGCGGGCGAGCTACCAGGATAGCTTCCCCCCGGACACGGACCGACATGGGCAGCGGGAACAAAAGACCCCGGAGACCAACCCAACAGGTTCCAGACGGGCAGTCGGAAAAGAAGAAAACGAGCCCCGGGAACCGGAAAACACCCCAGAAGCCAGGAGCCCCCGCCCCTGTAGCCACAGGACCACCGGAGGAGCCCCTGGGACAACAAGGCCCGAGCCAGCAAAGGAAGAGAGACCAGGTGCAGGCAGGACAAGGGAACACGGCCACGCAAAGGCTGAAAACGAGCCTCAACGAACACCAAGCCCCGAGAGGGGACCAGAGAAGACACACCCCAGGTCACCAACAAACCCGATCCCCAGAAGAACCACCAAGGTCCCCCGGAACAGACCGAGCTAAAAAGACACTCCGGCTGCACACAGCAAGAGGCCGACCGACAGAGAAGGACGAAGGAAAAACCCCCGCATGAAGGAGAGCCACGAGAGGCACCAGGACCTGCGGGAAGACCCAGGGCGAGGGCCGGAGGCCGAAGGGAAGGACGCAAAACCGAAATGGGCGTCACCCACAGCGAACCGCAGAAAAGAAGCGGCAACTGGGAAGCGGAGAGAAGCGTCCCCGAGACCCAAGGCACGCCAAAAGATGCCAGGCAGAACCAGAGGAATGACTGCCGAAAGGGCCAACACAATGAAGGGAAGGGGCCGAACGCAGGAGCAGACCCACAGGAGAGCCAGGACAGGCCGAAGCCGCCGGACACCTCTAACCCCAGAAACAGAACGGAGAGGGCCCCAGGCCCGGGCTCCACGACAGGAACCCAGCAGACCGACCACATGGCAAGCAAAAAGTCACCCCGTCCAGCAGAGCCACCCCGCGGGGGCCGGAGACAGGCAGTGGAGTCAACCGAACCCCCGAATCCGGAGGAACCGGCACCAAGACGACCCCGTACCCAAGAACCAAGTACACATGACCCAGCCCCCAGAAACGGGCCACCGCCACCGAGGAAGAAAAGGCCGAAGACGACCACCCACCGCAGGGAACCGTCCAGACAGCAGCGACAGGGACCCAGCCGGGCAGGGCCCTCAGGCGAGGAGACAGGGAGCCAGGGCGAAAAACAGGCCAAAACCGTACCCACCGGAAAGGCGGAGGAGACACCCACACCGGGGCAAAGGAGAGGCCCCAGGACAAGGCACCCCAGAAAGGCAGGACGCCCCACACAAGGAAAGGCACGCAGAAGCCCCAAGGCGGCCAGAAGGACAGAGGACCTGCAGCCCACAGCACCGAATAGTCCCAGGCAGCCACCCATCCAGGCATGAACCAGGCCCGACCCCGCCGAACAGCAGAGATCCGACAAGAGCAGGGGCGTACCGGGCGCCATGGCCGGAGGCCCTAACAGCCGCCGCCAAAGCCACGAAACCCCACACCAAGGAGGGCGCAGAAGAAGCCGAGAACAGGCCAGCACCACAGCACCAGCCAAGCAGAACAGCCGACCCGTCAAGCAGTGCGGCCAGGACAGAGTCCAACAGCCCAAAGGGAGGAAAGGGGAGAACTCCCCCAACAAGCAAAGCCGCCGGAGGAAGCAAGGGACCCGCAGCACCGCAGGAAAAAACCCACTGATGCAAAAGAGGTCGTAAAGGAACCTGAAACCAATCAGGACCAACACAGCACAGAAGGAACGCTCAGGGCTGAGGAAAAGAGATCGCACACAGCAGGCTCCGCAGGCAACTGACAAACAGTCGCCAGCCGGGCGGTCCACAGTGGACAAAGCAGCAAGTACAATGCACACAAAAGTGGAAATAGCACGAAATACAGCAAGCACGGGCAACGCACGCCACTCCCACAGCACCAATCCCCACACCGGGACCGAAGGGCAAGCCCAACCAGAAGGGCCGGGAACACCAAGGAAGAATCCCACAGGCCCCGCCCAGCAGGGAAGAGGAAAACCCAGCCGACCAGCACAGGAGCCCAAGCGACCCTCCACACCCCCCGGAGCCAAAGGCAACGCCAGAGGCGGGAGAAGGCCCAGGACCCCAGGACCCCAGGACCCAGACGGAAACCAGCCGCCCACAGGATCCGCCGGACGAAGACGGGATGGACCAGAAGGCAGCGGCTGAGCCCGTAAGCACCGGACAGAGCAGCCTCAATCAAGTCCCGCACCAGCCACAGACATGAGAGGCACCATACCCCCCGCGGAGCCCATGTGTCCAGGGCGCCCCAGGGGGACCAGAGACCAAGCAGCAGAGGAAGAAGACACCAGAATGCCCCCAACAACCTCAAGCGACCCAGGGCAGCAACCGGAAAAATAGCCCCCAGCAGCCCCAAGACAAGGCAGACAGACGACCACGCCCGTCAAGAGAAACAGCAAGTCACAGCATATGGCCCAAACAGGAAAAGGAACAAACAACGGGTCAAAAACCCGGCCTACCAGGCCTCCGTGATGTGTGCAGTCCGGGAGCAGAGGCATCCAAGCAGGCCCGACCCGGAAACACAGCCCCAGCCACAGGAGGACCGTCGAACACCGTCGCGGCCTCCTGAGCAACCGCTCCGCCCCCATACCACGAGGGAGACGAGGAGAGGAGGCACCGCCAGGAGAACGCTGCAGAGGGCTCCGCCGTCGCAGAGAACCAGACCGAAGACTCCCCGGCACCGCCACAGGGAGGAGCTGAAAGGGTAAGTCTCACTAGGGAGACAGAAAAAAACAGGTGGAGGTGGGGGCGGGCAGAGTTTTTATGCTGGGGGTGGGTCTGGGTGGGAGGCGGGGCCTCAATTGTACTGAAGGAAGGCTAGGGAGGGACGGGAGGTAATGTCCGTTATCTTTACCTACCTCCAAACAGAAATTAATGAGGAACATTTTGTAATTTATTAGACGAGAAAATCTGAAAAATAAGTTGTTGCGCATACATTAAGAATGTGCAATCGAAATCAAATTTGAAGGGCAGTGGTCGTGGAGTTCGCAACTGAGTATGATGTAAATGTTTTTACATTTCTCAATTGTAACAATAAATTAAAGTTTGAGACAGTCATTTTCCAGGGCCACGTGATTGTCCATCAAGCGTGTGGAGTGGCAAGCTAGGGGTTTGAACCAACCAGGCTCTCTAGGTTACAAGCCCACAACTTAGTCACTAGAACACTTTTTTTGTTGTTGCAGTTTTATATAACGCGAACTCGACCCGAAAGTATCAGAGCGCTTTACTTAAGCACCAGTTACATTTCAGACGTATGCCCTGCTTTCCCTTACATACTCCGCACCCCTACTCAGTCTCACACGAGTGCATGTAGAGTTCCTGGCTAATGCTCCGACAATTTAAACAAAGCCCGTGTTCATTTACTTTAAAAACTTGCATTTCTGGAATTTCTAGAGTCTAGCCGAGTACATCTTCTTAAAACAGTTTGACTTGTTGCTAGGGTTGTTAGAAGTATTTACCTAGAGTTGGAGGTCTCGCACAATTTTAGCGAGAGGGAGGTCCCGCACAATGTTACCTTGGGAGCCCACCCAAGCCAGATTTAAAACTCAGAAGTGCGGACGTTCAATATTTCTGTTGATATACGCCAATACCCCAAGTCTGCATTTTAGCCAAACCCGGGTTATCTCAGGTGTGCTCAGAGTCAGTGATCTCTTTCCACGTGCAATCGGATGGTTTACATCACGTGACACTAGTTGCTGCCAGCAGGGCGAGTGTGTATTTCCTATTTCATTTTTGGTTCGGAATCCTAAAAATAGCGGTGCCTTGGCCGCTGTTCTCTCAAACTAGTGATTGTTGATGGAAGGCAAAGAACAAGGGCTGTGCGGGATAAGCAAGGGATTTTCTGAAACCGCTTTGCAGGCGGCGCCCTTCAGCGCAGCCAATCAGAAGGCGCTACCTGTTTATACAGAGTGTTGGGACCCGCGCCTCAGAGTCTCAGAAGAGTGTGTGTTAAACCTTCCACTAAACATAAGGCCCGTTGTCTAGAGCGTGGGTAGCGTGGCGCGAGACAATAACATGCCCCCTTTATAGTCCCGCGCCATCACTTCGTTGTAACGTCTTGCAGTGCTGACGCTTTAAACCCGTCCGCTGCTGCTAAAGTGTTTAAACAGCAGTGGACGAGGCCGAGGAATTTAACATTTCATTCACAGCTGAAGCCAGTGAATGCGGATGCTATTTTTAATCGCCCATACATACTGGGTGATCCCTTCGCCTCACTTCCAGATGTTCATTTTTTCATGTCTATTTCAATTTTGGTTTCCAGCCACGGACTGTCCCGCTACCGACTGACCCTTTTTGCTAACTCACTGTATTGAAAGGGCATTTTCGGCACGCTACTAAATGAAAGACAAGCCCCTAGAAATCACTTCTAGAGATACCGCTGTGTCTGTAAACATCTGCGCTGTTTCAGGTCCAAATCCCACTGAGGTCTACTCTGCCTTTCATCCTTCGGAGGTCGATAAAACGAGTGACTTCCCGCCAGCCAGCTACGGAAGAGCTACGGTAGAGTGCAAGGAGGGCGCTGCATTTACCCTGCCGAATCGCCGCCCAAGACTGCTATAAGGCTGCTATAAGGCTCCCGCTACGCAGAACTTTGCCCCCTCCCTCCCCCATGCAACCCACCTCGCGGCACCCGCGCCTCCGGCCCCGGAGTAAGTGGTGAGTGGCGGCAGAACGGTCAGAGCATTGTTACGCTCCCGTAGACTACAGCCTGCGGTGCTTGCTTGCCTCTCACCTGTGGTCTCTGCGGTGCCTGCGGTGTCTGCCTGTGTAAGGGGCAGCAGAGCAAGGACGCCGTGAGGACGTAGCGACGAGCCGTGCGGGCTGTGAGGAGAGGTTGTGAAGACAGGAGACGGTGGTCTCTGCGAACAAGGAGGGTCTGCGGCGGATGAAGCCTCCCACCGCTGTTATTCTGCGAACCTATCCTCGCCCCGGTCACAGCTCAGGGGTTTGCAGCGGCAGTCTCCAGCTTCAAGAGAAACAAGCTGAACAACGGAGGCGACATCGCGGGGCGCACTCCCTGCCTCCGGTGCAGATGGCGGCGAAACCGGAAGTCAGGCAGCCTTCGTTGGGACGTGGGCGGGGCCTGCCAAAGAAACAGGAAGGAACCGCCGGAGAGGATGTCCGGAACACTGCAGGCTCCATGATGAAGTCCCGGCCCCATCAGAGGGACCGGGCGAAGAGCGAGGCAGACTGCATGGCACCAGAGGCAAGACTGGGCTCCCGAGTGGTGAGGAGACAGCCAGGGAACCTGCAGACCGAGGAGAGACGCCGGAGTCCTGAACCAGCCGGTGAGTGAGCGTGCACATGGGCTGTCTGCCGTGAGCGTGCACATGGCCTGTCCGGGCGCCGTGAGATGTGCACGCGTATGGTGCGAGCAGGAGTTGTGAGAACGCCGCGAGCCGTACGCGTGCACATCTCCTGTCTTGCCATACGCGTGCACATGTCCTGTCCCCCTTCCAAACTAAAGTCGACAACAATAGATCTCGCTAGCGACAGCGCTTCGCGCTGCGTCGCTAGGCGAGACCTAAAAACAACACGTATCTTTATAGAACTTTAGACACCAAAATCATCAAAATCAGATTAGTACTTTTAAAAAAAGCAGGTTTGTAGAAAACAGGTTTTTGATACTTTAAATCGTAATTGAACACTTTACGGCAATGTTAACCTAGGGAGAAAACATACGCTGCATACAGTCACTTAACAACGACTTACGGGACCAATCTTCTGGACTTAAGGTGAGTATAGGGAAGTGTCCAAGGCAGCACCAAGCGGTCACACTGGGCGGTACTGGGGCAGCCGGGTGCAGAGGTGAAATTCAGCGTTGGGTGACTAATGTTATCCTATAGGGATCGGTCCAGTTGAAAAGAGGCTGCAGGCTTGGACTGAGAAACTAGTCAGCCTGAACCAGCAAGTGGGCTCAGCTCTCACAATGCTAGGGGACGTGGGGACACCTTTGGTCCTCTTCTCCATGGGCCAGGGGCGACGGGTGTAGAAATGTCTGTAGATGTCGGATTTTCACAACCAGGAGCAGTCACAGTAGAGGGGGCCTCTAAACAGGGGCTGCAGGCAGCGTCGGGAAGTCCAGTGGGCAAGTCCAAGGTGGGCTTTATCTCTGGAGTGTTGGGGGGCCAAGCTGGCACCGTTGGCCCACTTCCACTTGGGCTTGGAGCGTCGGGTGCAGTGGAACTTGCCGGTGTCGGGTTTTCACGGTGTTGGGGTCCTCTCAGGTCTCTTTGGGGGTGTGCAGGAGCAGGAAAGCAACTCTGATGCCCCATAGGAGTTTGTGAATCTTTATTGAAGGCAGGCAATCCTCCCAGGTGATGGAGGTCGAGACGTCCATGGCACAGTTTCGACGGGGAGCAGCAGACTGGCCGACAGGGTTGGTGCCAAGTCTATCGCTCTTCTCCGGTCTTCTGCTTTCGCAGCTCTTCAGTGTCCTTCTTCGTCGTAGGTCGTCAGGATCTGGTGACCATGTTGGCACAATTGGCTCACTTCAGCTCCGGCTAAGCAACTCGGTGCAGTGCTGCTTTCGGGTGTCAGTTTCCACGGTCTTGGAGCCTCACAGCTCAGTGTTTGGTACCTACAAGATGCAGGGAAACAGCTCCACTGTTCCACAGCAGTTGCTGAGTCTTTGGAGGATCAGCTTTGGAGTTTTAGAGGATCAGCAGCCTGCAGGGCAAGTCAACTTTGGCGCAATTGTTGAGAATAGGCAAACAGGCCGACAGGGCTGGTGCCAAGTCAGTTGCTTCTTCTGCAGTTCTTGCTTTCATGGCTCTTAAGCCCTTCTTCTTCTTTCGGTCAGCAGGATCTCATTCTCTGGTGCCAGGGGCTCCCCTAAATACTGCATTTAGGGGTGTTATGGGAGTGTAGGGTAGAAGCCAATGGGCTACTAACCCCAGGGGCCACTACGCCCCCTAGATGATCACTTTCTGGAGGAGGTGGTCATAACCCTGTCCCAGAATTCCTGATTTTGCCATCCCCAATTTGGCCAGCTTGGAAAAGTCATGTCCACTTCAGGTTAGGCCACCTTAGGGGTGCTACTAGCCTGGGGGTGGCACACCTTTCTGACTAGATAATTTTCCCACTTGTCCAGGTGCCAAAAGGCTCTGGACAAAAGGGGGTTGGCTTCTTCTCCTGTGAGAGAAACCAGATTCACTTACCAAAGGCAGTAGGCGCTTTGAAGCTACCTTGCCTTGGAATGTTAATCTGCAGGTCATCCTGTGGGTGGAGGTGAAAGCACCCCCTTCCCAAGCAGGCTCGGTTCATGGCCCCTAGAGAGCAGAGGTCCTCACCTTTGGGGGTCAGACACTCATCTCTGGTGGCAGTCTGTTGAGAACCTGTCAGCCACCATCAAGGGCTAGTAGGTTTTCAGGGGGCACATCTAAGGTGCTCTCTGTGTGCATGTATTACTAAATACAACACTGGCATCAGTGTGGGGTTATTAATGCAAGATGTTTGATACCAAACATCCCTCTTTTCAGGGAAGCCGTCATGTAGCTGGGGAACTCGTTTTCACCAGAGGCCTACACAGAGGTACCATTTACTAGGGACTTACAGAGGGTACTAAAGGTATTGCCAATGGGAGAAACAATAGCACTGTTTGGGAAAGAGATCTGGCACTGGGGACCTGGTTAGCAGCAACCCAGTGCACTTCCAGTCGAAATCACATCAAGTACCAGGCAAAAAGTGGGGGTGACCATATCAAAAAGGGCATTTTCCTACAGTGTGTGTTAAACAGTGTAGCATAGATGCAAATAACTAGGGACAAGAAACCAAAGCAAGCTATTTTAGTGGGTTAAACACCTGTAGTAGAAGTGTGTATTAGAAGTCTGTGTGATTCAAACCAATGATTATTCAGTAAATGTCAAATTACAAGTCCCAGAATGAAATGCACATATTCTAGAAATGTAGAACTAGCTGAAGGTGTCACATATGATGCATGGACACAAGGCAGTTATAAAAGTGCAAAGAGAATTACTTTTTGTTTGTGCACAGATTTGGTACCTGGTCACTCACAGTATGTGTAAAGGGTACCCCCTACTTATTAATGTTCAGAGTTTCTTTGGCACAACGTAGGCCCACATAGGCATCAGAGGCACACAGGCTGAGATGCATAGAGGAGGGGGGCTCGCTATCCTGTTTAAAGACTGCTTCACCTGCCTCCCTGTCACAGTACCTCAGCTGGGAGAGCATGAAATACTATCATTTCAAGTGTCCAGAGGGAACCATATCATACTTGGTGGAGCAGTGATCTATAATCCCCCCGGATATCAGCCAGAATTCAGTGCTAAATTACTCACCCAGTTATTTCCCGTATGCATAAAACACAAAAACTATATGGTAATAGGGGACTTTAACGTCCACTTTGAAAAATCTAACAACCCGGTGTTAACTCACCTGGAAAACGATATGCAGATCCTTCAACTAAAGCAGTGGGTCAAGGGGCCCACACATATTGCAGGGCATACACTGGACCTACTATTCTCTAATATAGAATCCACCATGGTCCGGGAGATCAAACCCCTCTCCTGGACTGATCACTCTGTAATCTCTTTCTCGCTCAGCCTGCCAATGACCTTAACAAAAGCTCTCAAACCTTTACAAGTGGCAAACAGAGCCTGGAGACTGGTCACCTCTGACTCATTTCAGCTCCACTCCGTCCTTAACGATTCAAAGGCTCTAAGAGCCCTCCCCGTTAACATGGGCGCAGTAAGTCTCGAAACTGAGATCACAAACACACTGGATCAGTGTGCACCCAAACTTAAACCAAAATCCATAAAGAGTACACTATCCAAAAAGTGGTATTCGCCTGAACTCAGGGCACTGAAAAAAAAGTGCAAAACAACGGAACACAATTGGAGATTGTCTAGACAGGACACGGACAGGCTAGTATATAAGACAGAAATGAGGAGTTATAATAATGCAATTAAGAAGGCCAAAAGAACTTACTTCGCAAAGCAAATAAATGAGAATAGCAACTCGGCAAAAGAGCTATATATAGTACGAGAACTCTGCAAACCAGCAAGTATGTCCCAAACCCTGCCTCCCTCAGTAGAATGCTGTGAAATGATTAGTAAATTCTTTTCTGATAAAATCAGCACAATATACTCGTCATTTAGCATCAATGCCCCATTAGACACTACTAATTGGGAACACCTGGACCCCCAACCCGATGCCCCAGCACGTCTGGGTAGTTTCTCCCCTTTTACAGAAGAAGAGGTTGCAAAGGCAATGGGGGAAGTTAAATCAGGGTCCCCTCTTGATCCTTGCCCACACTTCATTTTTGCTCGGATCATACCTGTACTATGCCCATATGTCACGCGGCTATTCAATCAATCTCTAGAGACTGCAGTTTTCCCAGAAATTTGGAAACAGGCTATAGTGACCCCCCTGTTGAAAAAGGCAGGCACGGATGTACATAATCCAGCCAACTATCGGCCAATTTCCCAACTCCCTTATCTCTCTATGGTGATGGAGAAGTTGATTAATAGACAACTGTCCAACTATCTTGAGACCAATGAACTACTGGACCCCTCCCAAATCGGCTTCAGTGCCACCAACAGTACGGAGGCAACCCTCCTGGCTGTCCTGGACAATATAAGATCATTGATGGATCAGGGGAAGGCGGCAGCCTTGATCCTGTTAGACCTGTCGGCAGCATTCGACACGGTCTCACACCATCTTCTGTTGAAAAACCTTTTTGAAAAAGGTATACACGCCAAAGACCTTCATTGGTTCAGTTCTTTCTTGAGCAATAGAACGCAAACTGTACAAATGGGTGCGTTTTCCTCAAGCCCAAAAATCATCAGTTATGGTTTCCCGCAGGGAGCCTCCCTAAGCCCTACGCTCTTTAATGCCTACGTATCATCTCTGGCAAAAAATAGCGTGAAATGGGGTTTTAGCATTTGTTCCTATGCGGATGACACACAACTGATGATAGCCATTGAAGAGAGGCATGAGGACACCAGGGTAAAACTAAACAACTGCCTCTCTGAGATGGCGACCTGGATGTCAGAACACTGCTTAAAGCTAAACGCTAGAAAATCAGAAATCCTGCTTTTTGGAGGAACCAATTTAATCTGGGATGCTTTATGGTGGCCCCAATCGTTGGGAGATGCCCCGGCACCCAAGCAGTGCGCAAAAAACTTGGGTGTCTTTTATTGATAACACCTTATCCATGCAGGATCTTGTGCGGACCCTGTGTGGAAGAAGCTTTGCCACTCTGAAGCTATTAAAAAGGCTCTTCCCCTGGATTTAATTGGAATGCAGGAGAACAATCACACAAGCCCTACTTATTAGTAAGTTAGATTATGGAAACGCACTGTTTGTCGGCATGGCAGACTACCTTTTCGCACGCCTGCAGGTGATACAAAATGCAGCGGCTAAACTGGTGTGCAATAAAGGCAGATACAGTTCAGCCACTGAATGCCTGAGACAACTTCACTGGCTGCCCATACGTCAAAGAGCGAGATTTAAGCTTCTGGGCCATGCACACAGGGCACTATACCAATGCGGTCCCATAGTTCTTCGGAATAAAATTCAATTCTATGTTCCGACCAGGTGCCTGAGGTCATGCTATCAGGCGCAAGCTGAGACAAAACGTATAAAAAAGACTAGGGCAGGTGGTCGCACTTTTTCATATCTTGCGGCTATGCATTGGAACAAGCTTCCACAGGATCTACGTCTCACTGCTGACTACATGGCATTTAGAAAGAAACTTAAAACCCACCTGTTCCCCAAAGCCTGATGTCGGACAGTCTAGCAGCACCCCCTTACCTTCACCATGAGATCCCGCTACTTTAGCGCCGTGATATCCTGTTGGATGAATGCCGCGCTTTACAAATAAATAAATAGAGTTGCCACACAGACATCAGAACACTTTGGGGGTCGGAGCCTTCTGGGTCGCATCATAATCGGCCCCTCGGTTTACTTTCCAACCACCGCATTACAATGCTGGCGGTCAGAAAGTAAACCGGACGGTCATTCTGGCTGGCTTCCGACGGGCTCATGGTGCCCGTCAGCCAGTCGGAACCGGCTCGTAATCCCAAAGGGTGGGCCTTTCAGCCCATGGGATTACGATGCACGGTTTCTGGCATGGTTTCCCTGACGGCCTGTCCGACATGGAAACCATGTCAGAAAGCGTGTTTAGGGGGCCCCTAGCAGGGCCCCCTTGGGTGCCCAGCCTCCGGTTGGGGGCTGTGATCCCTGCACCCCGTTGCAGGCACCTTGAGGTGCCTGCCACTGGGTGGAGTGATGAAGTGCACCTCCCATTTCCCTATGGGAGCATGTACTACGGCCGGTTTACAGCCGTAGTGCATGCCCCTGTAGGGAAATGTAGGAAAACGACCGAACAGTGTTCGGTCGCATCCTAATTAGGCGGTCGGGACTGCCGACCAAAGGTCGGTCAGTCCCAGGACCGAGACGGTGTTGGGTGGACTCAAGTCCGCCCGACATCGTAATTAGCCCCTTTATATTTTTAACATAAATAAGATAGTGTGTGTTACATAGGTTCCAGATCAATGATTGTACATGATAGGAGGCAAAAACTGAATTAGGTAGGAATTATGATGGTAAAGCTTCTTGGACAGATGAGGATTTTGCTTAAACTTAGGTTTGGGACAAAACTGAAATACACCAGGCTGGTGTTCACATTGTCAACAAGCATTGGCAAAACATATAATTCTAGGTTTAATGAGACAATGCTTGCAAACACATGGATCCAGAAATTATGTTGTCATCTAATAGAACATTATAGCCAGACCTAATGGCTTTGAAAATGCTTGGTAGTGGTGTTGGTGATCGTTAAGTTGGTGATATGGTAATGGTGGAATTAGTGGTGATGTTATTGCTGGTGGGGGTATTGGTGGTGGAGGTATTTGTGATGGCATTCGTAGTGGTATTAGTGGTAATATTGATGATAGTGCGGTGGTGCAGTTAGCAGTGTTGGGGGTGGTAGTGGTATTGATTTTGGTGGCGATATTGGTCGTGGTGGCATAGGTAGAATTGGTGGTGGTGATTGTATTGGTAGGGGTGGTATTGGTGGTGTTATTGACGGTTTTTGTTGGTGGTGGTTGAATTGCTGATGGTATTGATGTTGGCCTTGGTGGTGTAATTGGTAATGGCTAGTGGCTGTGATCCTGGTGGAACTATTGGTGGTGGTATTGTTACAGGTGTAGGTGGCATTGGTAGTATATTGTAAGTGGTGGTATTATTAGTGTGGTATTAGTGGTGGTGGTATTGGAGGGTGTGTGGTATTAATGGTGGTGTTAATATTGGTGGGGTTCTTGGTTGCAGAGGTATTGGTGCTGGCGATACTGCCAGTGGTATTATTGGTGGATGTGTTGGTGGTGGTGATGTTGTTATTGGAGGTGGATTTTATGGTGCTATTGGTGGTAATGGTGGTGGTTATGGGGTGGGATTCTTTTGATGGTGGTACTGGTGGTATTGGTAGAGGTGGTATTGATGTAGGTGGCGTTGATGGCATTGATGAGAAAGAAGGAGAAAGCGAAAGATGGAAAAACTCTGGCAAAGGGAGAAGGAAGGGATGTTAAAGAATGTGCTGGAGTGAGATAGAGGAGAAGGGAGTGTGTGGTGACAGATTAAAGATGCATGAGTTGGAAGCAAGACTACGCAACCTTGGGGGCGTGGCCAGCAACATGGCCGAGTGAGACGTGTCTTCACGGAGCTCTGGCCGAAGCCAAAATATCTGTTCGTAATCCAGCAGTCCCGACATCAGCAAAAAGCTGCCCTGAACCGGGAAAGCATCTGCAACGACAAGCGAAGCTTTATATGTGTCGCGGTCTAGGGTCTCAGAGCAGAAATACCAATATCCACAGGAGCGAAGAGAGAGTCTTTCCTCTCCCCTGAGATAAAGCCACCCTCTGTTAATAGACTCAGAAGGGTAGAGCAGTATCCCCAGGGAGCGAAGAAACGAGGATGGACCACCAGGGAACTTCCAGACCAGTCCACAGGGGCGATAGGGCAACTCAGTAGATAAAGAGAACCTGCAGCAATAGATAAGAAGAAAGGGCAAGTTAAGGAAAACACTATTTTTAAACCACAGGTTATCTTAAGTCTTGCTTAGGTGTGGACTGTGTACTTTCACATACTCACTAAGGGAATTATAAGGATGAGGCTTGTAGAGAGCGTGCATATCAAATCCCCAAAAAAGGAAGTAGAAACGAAAGAATCCTCTAGGCTGGATGAGGTTGACTTGCCACCCGTCTATCCACAAAGGCATACGCAGACATCACCTTGTGACGGCCCCAAAGCAGATGTAGGGAAGTCGACCGTTAAATAGAGCTTTAAGTGCAACTCCAAATTTTTGATAAAGTCACATCAGTTACAAAGTCAAAATTACTCATGTGGCTCGACTTCCGCAGAGTCACAGAAATGCCCAAAAATTTGTGCAGCGCTAGCTTGTTCTCGACAATGTAAAAAAATAACTATAAAGTACATTCAGCGCTTCATCGCGCTAGCGATCAGAACAGCAAAAACAAAGCAATAGTGAACAGCTCGTCCTCGCGCTTCGATGATGGTTTCCGTGATGGTTTATAAGTGGCGGCGTAAGAGAGCACCTCGCTCTGTGCAGAGTAACAAAAAATAGAGTACTTACAACGCTTCCTCGCGCTTGCGGTCGGAAAACAAAAAGAAGGGCAAAGAACAGCACGTCCTCGTGCTGGTGTTTGTGAGGCAAAGGAAACAGCGCGTCCTCGCGCTTGTCGACAGAATAGGATCCAGGTGAGAATCGTTCGTCCTCGCGCTGATTGAGGTGCTAAGCAGTGGCTGTCCACAGCGCTTCCTCGCGCTTGCGGCAGTAAGGGTGTTTCCGTAGCAGATTCAGGTCACGGTTAACGGAGACAGGAGAAACAGTGGAAATCCAACAGATAAAGGGCGTGGTACATACAGGAAGTAAAGCCAAGCACCAGGGATCGGGTGCTCACAGCTTATAAGCTGTGCTTGTCAGCTGATAGGTCCCTGTGCAGCATGGGAAAGCACACAAGCAACACACCTTTCTAAGGCATTATGGGAGAGGTAGTTCTCAGACCTATAACACGGACAGGGTACAGGAAGCCTGGCGTCTAACAATATGTCGAAGAAAGGGTGAAACACAGAAGAACGAAGGTGAAGGAGTTGGTGACGCGGCGGCGGGGAGAATCCGGCTTGGGCCTGCCGCGAATCGTAACGAAACCACAATAGAGCCTGCCGGCGCCGAAACCTACCAGGTAATCAGCTGGTGTCTCAGAGGCCGAAGATACACAACAGCCAAGACCGCCCTGAGCCCTGAGACGTGGGAGACCCCGGCCCGAGGCGCAGGATTCTATGGTGCTGAGTCGTGGGGGAGACAAGAAGTCCCAATCGAGAGGAGGGAACCACGCCCTGGCCTACGGGAGGCTGCTGCAGAAGGGGAGGAGGGGGCCGGGGCGACCACGCCGGAGCACCTGCGGGGGCCGGACCTTGTAGAGGACGCTGTGGGCAGCTGCCGGTGGCCCCCCTAGACACTGAGGGCCTGATTCACAGAACTAACTTACATCAAAAACGTAAACGTAAACGTAAACGTAAACGTAAAGTTAGTACTTTTTAGGTATTCACAGAATACACTTACTCATTTTGGTATTCACAGAATGAACTTACTCATTTCGGTATTCACAGAAGTTAGTAGTCCTAACTTTAGGACTACTAACTTCTGTGAATACCGAAATGAGTAAGTTCATTCTCTGAATACCAAAATGAGTAAGTGTATTCTGTGAATACCTAAAAAGTACTAACTTTACGTTTACGTTTACGTTTACGTTTTTGACGTAAGTTAGTTCTGTGAATCAGGCCCTGAGAGACACAGCCCAGAAAATGAAGGAGGGGGACACCAGCCCGGTGGAGCAACCAGGGCTTCCCTGGGGCCCGGCGCTCGGGAGTCTGACCCCCCCTGTGACAGCGATCGACGCACAGATCGACCCAGAGGCCGACAATACACTATGGGTAAGAATACCCTGAGCCCAGCGGAGTGGGAGACCCCCGCCTGAGGCACCGGGGACTGTGGGTGTGCGCCGTGAAGGCGGAAATACGGCCCAATGGTGAGGAGAGAGTAACGCCCTGGTCCTACTGGAGGCCACTGAGGAAAGGGAGACTGAATTGGCTGGGTGGACCGCACCAAGGACCCTGTAGCCATCGGGCCTCGGGGGTGGCACCGCGGGGGCCATTGACCCCCCTCCCCTCAAGACACTGAGAGGCCCGGAGGATAAAGGAGGGAGACCCCGGCCCGGTGGGAGGACCTGGGCGCCCATAGGGCCCGTCGAGCAGACGCCTGACCCGCCATGAACCCCAACCAACGCAACAACTGAGTCGGAGGCCGACAACACACAACAGGTGAGGCTACCCTGGGCCCCGGGAGCTGTGGGGGCTCCTGCCCGGGACACTGGGAACTGAGGTGATGAGCCCCGAAGGTGGCAATATGGCCCCATAGAGGAAAAAAGGGAATAACGCCCTGGGCCTACTGGAAGCCCCGCAGAAGGAGAGACGGAAACGGCTGAGTGGGCCGCACCGAGGTGCCTAAAGCAGCAGACTTCGAGAATCATGCCGCGGGGGACTGCTGCATGCCCCCCACCCCGAGACACTGAGGACCCTGGGGTGGAAAGCGCACGAGGGAGACCCCGGCCTTGGGGTGAGAACAGGGCGCTTTGGACCACGACCGGCTAAGGGATTGAGCCAATTGGGACCAACACCGTGGGGAGCTGCAGAAGGGCGGTAGCACAGACCAGTCTTCAGTGAGGCACTAACCCCATGGCAAAGAGAACAGCGGCAAGAAGATAACATCCCCCCTTTAGGAAGATAGTGGCCAGAGGCACTCCTGGCTCAAAAATATCATCCCCATGGACAAATTCTCTACATGCTTTGTGATTGAGAGAGAACACAGAGCATTGGCATCCAAACTGCCTCCGGGTGCACCTCCGTGGCCCATTATAGCAAGATTTTTAAATTTCTTAGACAGAGACTTGATCCTTAAAGAAGCTAGATGATTGGGCGAAGTTAGACACGAAAACTCACAAATTATGATATTCCCTGACTATAGTAGAGAGGTCCAACGGCAGAGACGAACCTTTGACTCTATTAAAGCGAAGCTCAGATCACATCAAATTCAATACATGCAGTTGTTTCTGGCAAAACTAAAGGTGATATTTATGGGCAAAACTTATTTTTTCCAGACCCCAGAAGAGGCATGGTCCTGGGCGGAAGAACAAGCAAACCTCCGGAGGCCCGAAGGGTCGCAACAAAGTAGAGAAAGGGCACATGCAATGGATCTGAGAACTACTTGACCCCCGAAGAAGATAAGGAGTACGGAACACAGGAAAACACGCATGCTGGGGGCAACTCCATACACCTTCAGGGGAACAGGAAGACATAGAAGGAGGATACCAGCCCCAAAGGAATCTACAAAAGAGAAAGACTCTCAAAGTACGCACATCGCCAGCCAGAGAGAATCCCAAACATACTCGGATAGCAGGGAATTATCATCTGAAGAAGAGGAAAACCAACACCCGCTAGTAACAGAAATAACGGCCCTGGAACAGGACATGGAAACAGAAAAAACCCCAACACAAGAGGACGCACCGGATTCAATTTAAAAGAAACAAGGAACTGCCACATAATTCGGCTGCAGGGGTGAGGATCATGCAGCCAACCCCCACCACCTTCTTGGAACTGTCCTGGGACTTGCGACCAGAGTCCGAGTGAAGGCCTGAGACATTTTTCTTTTCTCTCTTTTTATTTTAAGTTTCTGAAATGTACGATTTTTAACGCTGTGGGAGTTTGAACTCATAGTGTAGGTTAACACAGGGGGCGGGCGACAGACCCCTCCTTCCCCTTGAACACAGGAACTGGAAAAGGATAATGGCAGAGAGTGTGAAAAGGGGGAGGCGGGAGGTGGGGAGGGGGGGGTCAGTCGGGAGAGGATTAGACCAGTTGGGTTAATGTTTCAGTTTAGTCGCGGGACTCAAGCAGGTCGCTCATCAAGAAAAAGACATCAAGCCAGGGCCCAATGCTATACATACCTAGAACGAATACACCACAAACCAAGATGACAACGCTAGATAATAACCCTCTCTCCATATTAACATGGAATGTAAATGGCCTCGGGGACAAGATTAAAAGGGGTCTAGTAGCCAGATACATTAAACGAATGCACCCAGACGTAGTGTTACTACAAGAGACACACCTGCTGGGCACGAAATGCCGATTCCTCGGCAGAGGAGCATACACGGTCTTGGCTCATGCAGGGTACACCTCCTGTTCTAGAGGAGTGGCAATCCTGATTAAAAATTCACCCCCTTTCCACCTCACACACACATGGACGGATCCACAAGGCACCTATGTGGGGGTGACCGGGAAGTGGGGCAGAAGCAAATTGACCCTCATCTGCGTATACGCCCCACCAAAATTACAAGCAGGTATGCTGCACAAAGTGATAGAGATCTTATTAGATTCCCCAGCTTCAATCCATGTGATGGGGGAGACTTCAATGATGTTATGCACATGTCCATGGACCGCATAGGGGGGCAAACTCAGTGGTCCACACCACTGGCACGCTTCACAGATACGTTGGGCTTAGTAGATGTATAGAGACAAACTAACCCAAGGTCCAGGCAATACTCGTATTACTCGGGGCCCATAAAGTCTATTCGAGACTAGACTACGTCTTCCTTCCGAAAGGAGAAGTGGGGGAGATTAGCAAAGCAGAATATCTTGCTAGAGGTCTATCTGATCATTCCCTGCTACAAGTACAAATACGAGGCAGAGACCAGGGTACACACACATACTGGCAACTAAATGCATGGGACCTTCAAAAGGGGACCATATTAGGAGGCATAAGGGCAGACACGGAAGTCTTTTTTGCAGAAAATCTAGGCTCAGTAGAATCAGGAGTCATAATGTGGGAAACGTACAAAACAGTTCTGAGAGACAGAGCCCAAAATTGCATAGCGTGGGAGAAAAGGAAGGAACAGGAATATGTAACCAAACTAGAGAAACAGATCCTAGCCCTAGAGGAACGATACGTCGCGCAGAAAGATCCCTTAGTGCTTAGGCAACTGGTAGCCATACAGCAAGAATACAAAGACACGGCATGTGAGGCTGCCAAAGCAGAGGCCCTAGCGACCCTCCACAGGCTTTACGACGTAGGGGACAAGTCAGGGAAACTCTTAGCCTGGCTTAGTAGAAAAGAAGTGGAAGCCAGATGGGTAGAGTGTATTACAGATGTACAGGGAGTGACACATGTCAAAGATGATCAGATAATGCAGAACTTTGCGCTCTATTATGGGGATTTCTATGAAGCCCGCCCCCTGTGTAATCTGCCTGATATTGAAGAATACCTGGCAGAGATGAACACCCCAACATTAGACGATGCAGACAGATCTGGACTAGAGGGGGATATTTCCATAATGGAAGTGAAAGCTGCCATAGCTAAACTACACCCGGGGAAGACCCCAGGACATAACGGCCTACCGGCGGGGCTCTACAAGAAATGCGCTGACCTCCTCAGCCCCCATTTATTGACTCTTTTTAAAGACGCATATGATGAGGGTATACTTCCGTTAGATCTCCATATGGCCACAATAGTGCTGATACACAAACAGGGGAAACCAAAAGATAAATGCGAATCCTATCCCCCAATATCCCTCCTTAATATGGAGGTGAAGATATTGGCCACTATCCTAGCCACAAGATTGCGCCAGGTGATAACAACCCTGGTGCATTATGATCAATCAGGATTTATGCCGGTCCGGGCTACCAGGTGGAACCTACGTAGAACTCACAACTGGATGATGGCGGTTAAAAATTGTGACACCCCCCACTTACTATTATCATTAGATGCGTTTGACGCCGTTCACTGGCCCTTTCTGGAGGCTGTCCTGACCAAATTCGGTCTTGGGCCAAAATTCAGGAAATGGTTGGGATTACTATACAAGGCCCCCAGGGCGAACGTCCGGGTGAATGGGCGAACCTCTCAGGACTTCCCCTTTGGGCATGGGACAAGGCAAGGATGCCCCCTGTCGCCCCTACTCTTTGCCTTGATTTTTTTTAAATATCTTTATTTGCTTTTCGTAAAATAGACAGTTTACAAATGACATCGAGGCAAAATAAAAGAGAGGGGGGGAGAGGGTTGGGAGATGAATTGCTGCATGTGCACTTGTGATACATGTGACAGGCACGTAGTGCCGACATTAGGGTGTGCCATGTGCATTGTCCGGTATATTCGTTATCTCCATCATGTCTAATGTTCCTGCGGCCAGGGCCATACCACAGAGGTCGTGTTCAAACCACCGTATGTCCAAGTGAACTCGTATCAGTGCCTGCACAGAGTAGAAGGAATGGTGCACCCCGTCTCAGCCACACATGTCCTTGACCGCATACAGCTTTGCAAACAAGCACTAAATTACATCAAAGTCAGATATGATTTGTGATTATCATAACTTTAACCATGAAACAGAAAACTAAACAAACAAAGAGAAAAGAAAAGAAAAAATCGTCACCACATTGCCACGCCCCGACCAAAGTGTGAACAGCGATTGCTCCTTCTATGTAACCACCCCAAGTGAGCGGAGCCTCCCGCTAGAATGATTGTCGAGAGGGTCAGTATACGTGTCTGGGCTGCATGTGCCCGGGAAATTACTCAGGTACAGCCACTATCCCCCGATCCTCCCCCGTAGGTCGTCCAGCCCCCTGTGAGGAGTCGCACCCTCCGTCCCCACCCGCACCCGTTAGACTTGACAAAATGGCGTCCCAGTGCTGAGCTATGGGGTACTTGCGGAGCCCCACTACTTCCTCCCTGCGCAGTGCTGTGCTTTCCGCTTGGGCCCATACTAAAAGAGAGTTCCGCCACCCGGCCGCTGCAGGCGGGTCTGCGCGTTTCCAACGTTTAGTGATTAGCCTATTAGCTACTATTAGACCCAGGTCAATAAATCTAGAGGTGACTTTGTGTGTCTTGGGTCTAGGGTACAGGCCCAGTATGCACACCTCCCACGTCTGCGGTAGCGTCCTCTCTGTACTTGTCACAAGCGCCAGGATGACCTCCCTCCAATATTCTTGTAGAGAAGCGCAGAGCCACAGCATATGCAGCAAGTCCGCATTTTCTTGCAAGCAGCGGGGACATGCTGATGTAGTTATGTGAAAGTACGTGTTTATTTTATCGGGGGAGAGGTATGCCCTGTGTACAATGTATGTTTGTATAAGCCTGAATCTGGCATTGCGTGGTATGTTTGTGGGGGTGGCTAATATCCGAGCCCATTCACTGTCTGTCCAGGGAGTGCCTCTGTCCGCCTCCCACTTCACCCGAAGCTGCGTCAGCGGTTGTGTAGTGTGCGTCAGCATTGCTTCCGCCAGCCAGTGAATTATATGGGATCCATTACCCATAACGTGCAGGTACTGTAGTAGTAGGTGTGTTTCGGGTTCGGCACTGACGTCGCTCCACGCTGTGGTGAGCGATCGCAGGATAGAGGTATGCAGTACAAATTGGCCTGCGGGAAGACCCACATCGTCTGCCAGACTTTCGAATGATGTTAGAGCACCCTCGACGTAAAGGTCACCTAGGGTGTGTAACTCCGCCTCATGCCAGGACGCCAGCATCCGGCTGGATACGGTCGTCCTGCCCCTCGGCATCCCCAAGAGTAGGATTGACGGGGCATAAGGGGTCGCGTTCCTAGTCAGGTACAAACTCCTTTTATAACAGCGATATGCCAGGGCAAGACATGTTTGTGTTGGGCGTGGAGGCCTAGCAATCGGATGAAACAAGTGGTTGATCTGTGATTGAGACCATGGGGGTTGTGTGGTAGCCGTATCCTCTAGATTAGCACCCACCAGCCACCTCGTCACCCACTGCAACTGCGCCGCCAGATAGTACAACTCCAGGTAGGGGACCGCCAACCCACCTCTGTCAGTAGGAGCGTAAAGTTTCCGGAGCGCCATCCGGGGTCGACCCTAATTCCAGGTGAGATCGTGGAGCAACCGCTCAAGCTCTCTGAAAGTCGCTACTGGGACATAGACCGGGAGATTGGCAAAGTAATATAGGAGTTTCGGCAACACCACCATCTTAGTGAGCGCCACTCTGCCCATTACGTTCAATGGGAGAGTCTTCCAGAATTGGATCTGAGCCTTAGTGGCGGATATCGCTCTAGTCAGGTTACCCTCTAGGATGTCAGTAGGGTCCCTGTAGATAAATATGCAGAGGTAACTAAATGTGGACCGGTGCCAATGGAGAGGGGAGCCGTTCATGTGAACAGTGGGGTCGGGGGTTCCGTCCCGGAAGGGGTACAATCCCGACTTAGCCCAATTTACTCGTAGGCCCGAGACGTCCGCAAAGGAGCGAAGGGTCACCGCAATAGTGGCCGGAATATCGTGTCGGTCCCGTAGGTACAGTAGTAGATCGTCTGCGTATAAAGAAACTGCGTGCAGATTATCCCCCAGTTGGATGCCCCAGTCTACTCCCTCCCCACGTAGTCGCGACGCCAGTGGTTCCATGGCTACTGAGAAAAGGAGAGGCGACAGAGGGCAGCCCTGTCTGGTGCCCCTGTGTACCCGAACACCCTCCGAAATCAGTCTGCTTGTCCGTACTCTAACAGACGGTTGCGTATATAACAATTGGACCATTTGCAGGAAGGAGTCGCCCAGGCCGTACCCCCGTAACACCGCAAATAAATATGGCCACTCGAGGGAGTCAAAGGCCTTTTCGAGGTCTAGTACTAAGCAGCCAGGTCTGGGCCATATGTCAGTTGCGGAACGTTGAACCCTGAAAAGTCTCCGAATATTTAAAGCCGTGCTGCGGGTAGGGACAAAGCCGTTTTGATCGACATGTACCAAGGCCCGGACCAGTGGAGCCAGGCGGGCCGCTATTCTAAATGCCAGGATCTTATAATCCGTATTGAGTAGTGCCAGCGGTCTGTATGAACCCAGTGCCTCCGGGTTTCTGTCAGGTTTGGGGAGGGAGACCAACAGTGCTTCATTTTGGGAATCAGAGAGCGTGAAGTCCATCAGCGCGGTATTGTACACTTTTAATAATTGTGGTGCCAAGGTATCCGCATAAGCTTTGTAGAACTCCGCAGGTAGGCCGTCTGGGCCAGGAGCTTTCCCCGACGCCAGTGAGAGTATACCCGCCCAGACTTCCTCCAGGACAAGGGGTTCATCCAGTTCGTCTCTTTGCTCGGGTGTGATTTGCGGTAGGGTAATGTCTCCTAAGTATCTGTCTATGTCCTCAGATGTGGCTGCGATGTGTGACTTGTATAGAGTGTTATAATGGGATACAAATTCCCGGTGTATGTCCCGTTGGGAATATAGCATGGCGTACTGTGCGGAGCGAAGCGAGGTAACAGATGAGGAAGTGTCTTCTTGCCTAATCAGCCATGCTAAAAGCCTGTCAGCCTTATCCCCTGAGTGGTGCGTGCGCGCTGAGTGTGCCGCGTAATTCAGGCACCTAAGCCTTTCCAACAACGCGGTGTGTTCACCTCCGGCTGCGTGCAAGTGGCCCGTTCGTGTCCTCAGCCGCCCCCCCTTCCTGAGATGCCAGCTTGCCCTCCAGAACGGTGAGGTCTTTTTCAAGCTGTCGTCGCATGCCAGCTTGCATTCCCAGACAGCGTCCCCTGGTTACTATCTTAAAAGCGTCCCATTCCACCAGCAGGGATGAAGCGGTACCTTCATTGTCTTCGAAGTATTGTGTAACGGCCATGTCTAGTGTGTCCCTAAACGTTCCGTCTAATAGCGTGTCCGGCTGGAGGCGCCACATGGGTATGGGGGGCGTATCACTATTCCAGTCGAGTTGTAAGGTGTGTGGGTTGTGGGTTGTGGTCAGAGTGAGTTCTCCCAAGATATTGGGGCTTCGTGATCACCGGCAGAAGATCGGCGGTTACCATTATCCGATCGAGACGGACATGTAACCCGTGGGCACCAGAGTAGAAGGAGTACACTCTGTCCTGTGGGTTCCTGTGCCTCCACGTGTCTGCCAAGTGCCACTGGGCCGCCCATGCTTTCAACGCCTTCATGGCAGCGGTCGTGGGAGCCCCAGGCAGAGGGGGAAAGGAACGGTCCAGAGAGGCATCTAAGGCGCAGTTATAATCCCCCCCAGGATCATCGGGATTCCGTGCCAAGCAGCTAGTCGTGTCGACAAGGTGTTGAAAAAAGTGGCCTGGTCTACATTAGGAGCATAAATTGAAGCAATAATTACTTGCTGTCCACCCAACCTACCCTTAACAAGGACATATCGACCCTCCGAGTCAATGATAGAGTCATCAATATGAAGCGGGGTGCCCGGTCGCACCCATATCAATGTCCCCCTGGCGTATGCAGAGTACCCCGTGGCATGAAGTTGTCCCCTCCATCTACTGCGTAAGTGGCTTACCTCAGTCCCTGACACATGAGTCTCCTGGAGAAGAGCAATTTGTACGTGGTGGCGTTTCAGATATGAATAGATGAGGTATCTGCGAGAGGGGCTATGTATGCCTCTCACGTTCCTTGTACATATCGTGATGGGAGCCATAGCGTTGTGTAGGGGTGGTTACGTGCAGCACGGACGTGCCTGGGGACATTCCAGTAGGCGGAACATAGACTAGGGAGAAGTAATGGTCTCGGGCTTAGTGGGTATGTGGTGTAGGAGGTGTATCGGTCCGGGGCGTGGCTGACGAAAACCCAACAGTGAACTAAAACATACAATGCCATAAGGGCGAGAATGCAACATGCAGTCGTCCAAACAGTACCAAAAATCGACATTACGTCAAAAAAGAAAGGGGGGGGGGTTCCCCACACAGGTAGGGTACTACCGCAAGTTCTGAAATACCCTATGATGAGGGCTCCCCAGTCCCGCCAAGTATACAAACTACTGGGCTAGTATGACTTTATATAGAGCAAGAGTATACTATGCGTAGGTGACCCCCGGGGCCTAGAGGGTGAGCCTTCAGAACCGCAGATTTCTGTGCATTCCCACCCGCCAACTGTAAAGCCCCCATCAGTGCAAACATGAATCAACAACAGCAGAAAGGTGTGAGACCGTGGCCCCGGAATACTTGCTTGCCCCATGCTTCGTGTTCAGAGTCACAGCTATAGGATATGTCCATAAGGGCTATATTATGCCGTCCGCCGTCTGAGGGGTGACCTCCGGAACATCACCCGATTCCTGTGAGTTCAAAGTGTCATCTGAGAGATCATCAGTGCTGTCTCCGTCTTGTGTCGTGGGAGTGGGAGACGTTTCACCTGGAGTTCCACTGATCTCCACCACCGCCTGGAGGGCACTACGCTGATCCAGTATCATTTGGCCTGGGTCTGGGCCTAGTCCTTGGGATGATTGGGTTATCTTGCGCCGTCTGTTCGTTCTACGCCAGCGGTTAGGCCCTCGTTGGCTATCGACGGTCAAGACTGTCGACGAGTGAGCGCCCTCCGTGGAAGTTCTTGTATCCAGCCAGTCACCAGCCGCCTCAGCATTGTCAAAGAAATGGGACTTGCCATCAGCCACCACCCGCAGACGTGCCCGGGAAGAGCAGGGAATATTTGAGGTCCTGTTGCCGTAGGCGGTGCTTCACTGCCATGTAGGAATACCGCTGCCGCTGGACCGCCATGGTATAATCAGGAAAGAACATTATATTTTGATTTTCCACCTGGACGGCTGCCAGTTTCCTGGTTTCCTGGAGAATCACATCCCTGTCTCTGTAGTTCATCACCCTCAGCAGGAACGGTCGAGGATTCGCACCCGGGGGAGGGCGTTTAGCCAGCACCCTGTGTGCCCGCTCAATGACGAAGTGTGGAGAGAGCGATCCCTCCGGTAGTATGTCCCTCAACCAGGCTTCGGTGTATGTCACAGCATCTCTTCCCTCCACTCCTTCCGGAAGGCCCACCACGCGTACATTATTTCTCCTCGATCGACCTTCGGCGTCCTCGGCTCGGCGTTCCAAGAAGTCCACTCGGTCCGCAAGGTCATTGAGCCGTTTTTCCCCTGCCGTCACTTGCGGAGAAATCGCCTGCATGGTGTCTTCCACTGCAGAAGTCCTGTCCGTCAGCTTGCGGTGGTCCGCGTGTAGGAGGTTCAAGGCAATGAGTACCTTATCGATTTTACTTTCGAGGGAAGTGCGTGACAGTTCCATTGTCTTCCCCAGCTGTTCCACCGCTGCCAGGACAGCGTCCAACTTGAATTGCCATTTGGCTGGGTGAGGTCTCGGCAGCCATCTTGCCTGACTGCGCACGTGTCAGGGGGGGTTGAGATGCCAGGCCCCCAGCGCCCGTCCGAGGTCGGCCCCTGTATGACATAGGGGTGCTACAGGGCAGGAAATGGCGGATCCCTCAGTGCGTGTGGGTGTTGGGAGGAGAGATTAGCACGCCGCCCATGCGGTGTAATTCCCAAGCGGTGGGTGGAGGATGGAGAGGAGAGTGTTGGCGCCCAGGCGCGGCGGTGTCCTGACAAAAGTCCCAAGCCTTGTTTCAAGTGACCGCCCATAGTGAGGGGGGGAGGCCAAGGGCCTCAGAGGTGGCGCGGTGATGATCCAGCAAGTGTACAGCCCCCAGTCCGACACCTTGCCCCCACCAGTTCCTCCCGGTGTACCTTCAGCGGGCTCCCCGGCAGCCTCTCCCTCCTGTCGCTTCTGTGCGCCTGTCCAGCCGGGCGCTGTGGTGCAGTTGGGCCCCTTTTCAGTGGACTCACACGGCAGCCGATCCCAGCACCTTCACATGGGTGCTGCGGTCCTTGGTAGTGAGACCCTCCTGGCCCAGCCGCACGGGGGGTCTCTGCGCCGGTAGTGACTCCGTCTCCCGGCCGATTGACCGCACCTCAGGCTCCTCAGCCGCGGGCCCCACGTGCTGCTGGCAGTTGTGGCATGGGGCCGGGTAACTCGTGTGGCCCTAGCAGCGGCCTCTGCAAACAGCAGAGTGTTCTCCAGGGGCCGCGGGGCTCACCGCTGGTCTCTCCCGCCGACGGCCGCCATGTTGCCCCATTGCGTGCGCTCGAGCAGCGCGACTCCGCGGGTCTCAGGGAGCCGGCGCTCATGAGATGGGGGTATATGAAGCCACCGCCCGATCATCGAGCGGTCCAGCATCCGCAGCGCTCGTTGTCGGCCAGGGAGGCGGCTCCGGTGATTGCTCCCAGCGTCGCGGCCCGATGGGCGGGGCCCGACGCCGGCGTTTCCTGGAGGCAGCAGCCGGGAGTCTCGCAGTTCCGGCCGGGCACCAGCTCCACCCCTCAGTCCCGGCCGGTGAGTCGCTTCTCCATCATGGCCCTGGACAGCACCTCACCCCCCCAGCCACAGCGGGGGTCAACCAACGCGATGTGCAGCCACAGGATCAGTTTTGCGCGGATCTATGGAGCGGGCAAGGGGAGCCTGCGCCGGAGCCTCAGCAGTACACGTCCGACTCCATTGCCCGCGTGGCCACGCCCCCTACTCTTTGCCTTGATGGTGGAGACCCTGGCTTGTCTGATCTGTTAGCATCCAGTGATAAATGGCTTCCAAATTAGCCCAGAGGACACCATGGAAGAAAAGATCTCCTTATACGCGGACGATATTCTCTTATTTATTGCACAACCTGACATACCGATTGCCACCCTATTCCACATAATAGATGCATACGGACAAAATTCGGGCTATAAAATAAATTGGCACAAATCAGTGATTTATAGCCTGGGTCAGGTGACGACATGGCCCCTACTGCCCCGGGATCTACAAGTAGCACACAACGGATTTACATACCTAGGAATCTTCCTTACCACAGACAGGGACCTATGCTGCCAACATAACATCAATTGTATATTGACGAAATTTAAGGAGGACACACAACAATGGAAAACATTACCTCTCACTATAATGGATCGGGCGGCCATATTTAAAATGATAACCCTCCCGCAATGTCTTTATTCATTGCAAAACACATACCTCTCCCTCCCACGAACAATATTCCGTGAAATAGAGACTGAATTACACTCGCTCCTGTGGTTAGGGAAAAAATACAAGAATTGCTTTACACATATTGCAACAGAATCAATACAATGGGGGGATATCATTGCCCGATGTGGAAGCTTATTATTGGGCTGATCATTTAACACCAATAAATGACTGGATACACACAACAGGCGATCAACCGACATACAGGCTCGAGAGAGAGACCATGCAGCAGCGAACATTCCTCCACTATCTATACGGAGAGGTAAGGGCACCACAGAAATGCTCCCAGCCACGCATATCACTTAGAGGCCTGGGGAAGGGCAACCAAAACAATGGGGTGGGACCATAAAATTACCAAAGAAACACCTCTGTGGAAAGGAAACTGGCTGAAGGAAATGAAAAAGTTGCGAGGGTTTAAGGAATGGGACATTATAGGTATCTATAAGATAGGAGACATCTCATACAAGGGACATAATGATCCCTTCTAACATGGCACTGTGTGTTACAGCGCGACTGTAGTTGTTTTGTTATTGTTTAAGAGCAGCAAAATCAATAAAAAGATTTCAACAAAAAAAAGACTACATAGCCTTAGTAATAGGCACCAGACCCTCTGCAGTCCCGCAGAGGATTCTGCACAAAATTTTGGGGCCCAGCACTTATGTTTCACAAATTAAGCACTGGTTCATTTTATAATATTGAAAGACTGGACTCCATGTAAGAATTGACTCCCCTCAAAGCAGCCTAAATGTGTATTTTAAAAATGCTGGGTCTAGGAGAACTCTTAACCTCTACAGTCGAAACTCTAATCGTGTCTGGGTTTGGTAACAAGCATTTGAATTGAAGATGCTAGAAAGAGTTGCTACTACACCTTTATCAGCCAAGCTCCCAATTTATTCTATAATGTCAGTGCTCCATAGAGTTAAGACAGACTACAGTTCGCTTTTAGCACTATGAGTAGGGACTGAATAGTGGGTTTTTCACTTCCTATTCTAACCATAAGGAGCTATAACAAGCATTGGTAATGCATCGGTTTCGCCTAGGTGATGAATAAAAGAACTGTTTTCATCAATCATCGTCTGGTAGAAGGAAAGAGCACCTTGACAAATAACACAGAAGTGGAGAGGATATGACGCAGCAGCCAGAGCTGCTGACTCAAGAGCTGGGAATCCCGGTTTGAGACTCAGCGGCACCGCGCAACATCCTGTGATTCTATGTAAATCACTTAATCTCTCTGGGTGATAAATTGTTACATAAATATGCTGCAAGAGTAAAAGACAAAACTTTATGAAAATATAGTTCCACCAAAGCGGATTTTAACAGTATTTAGGAAGCAGGAAACTGATAAGAGAAGCAGACAAGGAACAAGCCTTGGTATATGCAGGAAAATATGCTACAGCCAATAGAAATGGAGAAAAGGTAAGTGGCACGCACAGGAACCAATGGGAAGCCAGGAAAGAGAGGAGGCAGGATAAAAATCACTTTTAAGTTTATATTAAAAACAATAGATTTCTCAAGCGCTGTGCAGGCAAAACCTAAAATGGATAACTTTAAATTTCTTGGCAGCCAAATATCAGGAAAGTGTGTTTCTTTCCACTTAAAAGTAAATATGTTTGTTAGGGCACATTAACATTTAACTTTTTTCCTGTCATAACCTTGCTTGGCTCCTAATAGAGGTTGCCAGCCCACTCCTGTTCCATCTAGGACAGTGTTAATCGCATATTGGAGAATCTGCAGGGATCCTAACTAATTTGGAGGGGGTCAGATCCTAATTTTGAGTCAGATCCTTTATCATCTTTTGTGGCCCCCATATCAGTGGCGTATAAACTGATTAGTAGATGTCCTCATATGTACCCCTGCTGGTATAAATTCTGTTGGTCAATGCATTCCCATCACACATTTTTATACACACCCATGTATAAGAGTATCAAGCTTGTATACCTCTCAGTTAAGAAGTGGGGTTTCACTACTGCTCAAATTTTCTCCAAAGCATTTTTTTCTTCACACAATTAAGGCAACTGAATGGTCCAAGAAATTGCTCATAGTGTGCTATTTAGTTTATGAAGCATCCTATTCACCTCCAGTTTTGTGTCTCACAACCAGCCCTGTATTTTATTCGCATGATAGGGAGAAGGTGGTTTTCAGTGGCCCATTGTTAAAGTTCCTCATGCTTTGGCGAAAAGGTTAATAGTTGTATACAAAAAGGTGATGGATGGAATGCGTGTATTAATCTCAGCCACTGGTAATTACACTGAGCCGCATCCCAATATTTTGCACAACTTGCCACCTCAGTTTGGACCCAGCTATATGCAAATGGACCCAGCTCCAATTGGAATGGTCCAGCCCGAACTGCCAAGCCAAGTCCTCCCTGAACCAGAACACAAGTAACCCAGGACTGGTTTTGTCCTAGTTATGAGCTCATCAGCTAAGTACAGCTTGATTCCAGGGACACAGCATGCACAGGACCCAAGTATAAGCATGCCCGTCCCACTCAGGGCGACAAACAGTAGTATACAAAAAAGTGATGGATGGAATGCTTGAGTTAATCTCAGCTACTGGTAATTACTCGGGCTGCATCCCAGTCCATCATTATTTTGCACACCATGCCACACCAGTTGAACCTGCTCCAATTGGAACAGTCCAGCCTAATCTGCCAAGCCAGGTCCTCCCTGAACCAGAACACTATGCAACACAGGACCGGTTTCGCCCTAGTTATGGGTTCATCAGCTGTATACAGCTTGGTTCCAGTGAAACAGTGTGCACAGGACCCACGTCTGGGCATACCCGTCCCACTTAGGCTGAAAAACAGTAGTATACAAAAAAGTGATGGATGGAATGCTTGAATTAATCTCAGCCACTGGTCATTACTCGGGTCCGCAACCCAGTCCATCATTATGGCTAAATCTGTCTTGAGTTGCTTGTGTTCAGGAAGGACCTGTCTTGGCAGTTCGGACTGGACTGTTCCAGTTGGCTCAGGGTCAAGACTGATTTGCATATAGCTGGGTCCAAACTGAGGTGACATGGTGTGCAAAATAACATATCAAGTTTCTTGAAAAATACGGACTGGATAAACAATTCTAGTATGGTGAGTATACAGGTTTTAAAAATCAAAGGGAAGGAAGAGGAGACCAAAACAACTTAAGGGTTCAATAACAGGAATACAGGTTTTTTTTAAAGGTATAGAAGTCATGTAGATTTATTTGCCGAATTTTAACATAGATGAATCTATTTTGTTAATAAATATAGAGGCCATTTGGTTACAGAATTCCTTGGGAGCTAGCCCTTCGAGTCAAAGCTGGTCGGTGACAGAAAGCATCTAGGCTTATACAACAGCTCTTAAGGGATAGGTGGATTATCAGAAATGTGTGATGAAGTAATAAAATCTGATTTGGCTTGACTTCTGCAACCTGAACTTGTAGCCTTTAAGGCATAGTTTCTATGAGATCTGCCCGATTTCTGAAAACTATTCAATCAGCCAACATTCTGTAAAATGTTGGACTCGGAGGGAGCAGATTTAGGGCCGTATGTATCAAAATGTCCTTTTGCGATTCTCAAATAGCGATTTTTTACGAATCGCTATTTGAGAATCGCAAACGCATATGTATGTAGGATTTGCAATACATTTTGCGAATCCTCATATTCCTTAATTGCGAATCGCAAAGTGCGATTCGCAATTAAGGAGTACCTCCCCATTCATTCCTATGGGCATAGAGGCCCATAGGAATGAATGGGAAGACATTCTCAATTTGCGATTAGCAATAAGAGAATCGCAAATTGAGAATGCAATTTCAAGGGTGCCAGGGTGTCAAAGGACACCCTGTTGCACCCCTGAAATGTGCATGTGTGCACATGTGGCACACATACGTGCCCTAAGGGCATGTATGTGCGCCACATGGCACTTTAAAAATGCAAAATAGTGCATTTTTAAGTGAAATTTGCGATTCCTTAAGCCCAATCGCACTTTCTTTTGTGCTTCTTACATTGCATTTAAGGAATCGCAATTAGCGATTCCTTAAATGCAATCGCAAAATAGAGAGTCGCAAAATTTGCGATTCCTTATTTTGCAAGGGGGTTTCAGTGTGATACATTGCACACTGCTAATTTGCGATCGCAAACGCTGAAATTCTGCGAATTTCGGCGTTTGCGATCGCAAATTTGCCTCATACATACATATGGCCCTTACTATTCCCACTCCAAACCAAGTAACATGGGGCGTGTTGGACTCTGGGTGGTGGAAGGGGTGGAGGGGCAAATTAACCAATCCCACTCCAAAGTAAGCAGGATGGCGGTTGGACTATGGTGGGGCAACAATGGGGAAAGTGTTGGATTCAGAAGACGGTGGAGAGAGAGGCAAGTTAAGTATTCACAATCCCAAATGCAAGAGACATCTCCCGAAATTACTGGAAGGTGGGTTTTATCACTGTGTCACTTATTGGTAACGTCCACGACTGTTTGTGAGCGAGAAGGTTATCACACAACAGGATAATCCGTTTCAAAAGATGTCTCGACCTGACCTGGTGACTGAGTTTCCCTTGTAAATAGCTTTGCTGCAATGAGTTTATAATTCATGCAATAACACAGTTCTGCTGAAGGTTTTCGATGGTTTGTTCTTGTTTCGGTGCACACTTCATACAGCCTTAGCAGTGCTCGCGCACCTGAATAAAAGGATTAGTTGTCATGGCCACAGACTCCTTGCAGGCCTCGGTAATGAACTCGCTCATCTGCTTTATAATTACGGCGCACCTGCGGCCACCCCACCTGCGGCCTAATGCCTGCGCAAATTTTTTATCACATTCTACACTTAAAAAGAACTAACAATTCCAAGGTTTGCCGAAATGAACACAATCTGCCTCAAAAACGGCCCAAGTGCCTGCTACTGAGGAGAGGAGATAGTTCACCCTTATATAAATCTGATCCTGGGATGAATCTAAGAGCACATATCGTATTCCCGAAGCTGCCTGGATCTACACATTTACATCATCTCTTCCACCTTGCAATTTATGGGTCTTGTTGCATGTCATACAGTAAAGATATAGATGCTGCATGATTACTCCGCTATGGAGCCACACTGACTCTAAATATTCCACAAAATATCCTTTTATCCTTTAACACCGGTTTTCAGTAAATACACTCAATCCATAAACTTTATTTGCTACTTCAGCATGTCACTGGTTTCATCTTTCTTCCTTTCCTTCATGTTTTATCTGCTTCTTACCTATCCCACCCGATATCCTAGTTCAGTATATCAGTAAATCACTACAGGTCATGGGTATCCATCGCAGGCCCAGCAGGGTCAGAGCCAGGCCATATATTCAGGAGATCAAATAAAGAATAGTGAATTTAAAGGAAAGCTACTTACCTAGCCTGTGGTTATTTTGAAAATTTGTCATGGATCCCGCCCTCTTGGAACTACTTTGGCCATGCTTGTTTTAGGCAGTAAGCTGAAACAGTATGTAAAGCGAGCAGACCTTGACTTCCATACCATCCTTCATATCTATATTAACTACGTCATGATATCCAGTGGTTCTACGATCAGCTTCCATCATAAAGAGTAGAAGAGGCTAGGAAGAAACATTAAACTGCTCAATGTAGAATCATTTAAGTAATATTAACAAAAGCCTGGGGCATTTTCAGATATTTATTGACCAGGGTCCAGTCAGAGGGCTTCACGTCAGGACCCCTGACTCCCAGTTAATAACTCCCTGGGGGTTCTCTCCCCCTTGTATAATACTGACATTGTTAACCTGACCCATGCATTTGGGTACAATTCATATAGTTGTTAGTTAGATGGTCTTTTTTCATGGGATTATTAAAATGAATATTACAAGAAGCGTAACTGTTGGACTGTTTTTGGTGACAATGGATTTAAATGGAACAAAAACGGCTAAGGCTTATCTGCCGTTTTTGGTTCATTAAAATGCATTGTAGAGAATGCTTGATTTTGAGGGTCACAAAAAGGCGTTATATAACGGTGATAGCAGATTTTAATCACAACAAAAATCATCTGTTGGTGGTGTCATTCTGATTTTAGGAATTATTGTGAATTCTAACGTGATTGAACCCTGTGAAAAATGCTAATCCCCTGCTGGGATTTGATGAACCATAATTGAGAAAATGCTTTTCCCTCGTGATTTCCTCGCGGAAATTATGATGAATAATTCAGAAGGTAAGATGGGGAAATGTTTTCTTATAAATTCACAAATATCTTACTTAGTCATGTTTAGATTGGCCCGACATCCCAATTTATCTGGACTGGACTGATTTTCACCCTGCTTCCCAGGGCCCCAACAAACTCTCTCCGGAAATATCAGTGTGTTGATTTTCAGTCTGGACGGGGCAGGCGCGGCCAGGATGCAGCACCTGCAGGCACTGTGCTATGCCTGCTCTGCCAGACACAGTGGAGGACGTTCAGAGCCTCGCGCCAGCCTAATGAAGAGCTATCACCGAATGATAGCAGTCCTGGGGTAGGGCCCCGTGATAAGTGAGAGGCATGGCGTCGTCCCTTGCTCAGTGGGGCTCCTATGTGTCATTCTAGATTGCTCAGTGGCAGGTGGGGGAAGGTCGACAGGCAAGCCCTGCCAATGTAAGTAATGCAAGCACTTTCCCAAACAACCAGTGCTGAGTCAGCCAATCACTCGGCCACGTGCTAACCTCCAACTAGCTAATCAGCATGAAGCACCAGCACGCGCCTTAAACCTGTTGCTGCAGAAAGTGAGGACATTTGCTAATATAAGATGAGAGGTGGCATCTGTACTTACGTCATGTTCTCGCACGGAAAATCACCAAATCGCCTCCCAGGTTGGCATCCGACTGTCTGACCAGGTCTCGGAAGCAGTGTAGGGTGCTGCAACGAGTGTGTGACCCTCTTGCCTGCTACATGGGCCCAGCTATGGAAACGGCCTCATGCCCACTATCTGTCAAGCAGGCCTCAGAATATGTAAGCCACCAAATAACATCACAGTCAGAGACAGGGACATGCAGGTGAGTGAAAGCATCTGAGGCCAGGAAGTCTCCCATAACCAAAGAAAGGGTCAGTACTATAAAATTTGATGCCATAAATATCAGACGTCTCACTTTTACCACTACCGTACGTGAGTAGAAAGTCGAGGCGAGGTTTTTGTTTGCATTCTAGGGCTTGTATTTCTAATTTTATACTATAATTAATAGAACTACAAAGTCCCAGAATGCAAAGGAAAAATCTGGACTGGACCTGCTACTCATGCATGGATGCAGCAAACGTAGGCGCTTTAGAATATACTTGCTTTAATATTTAGTTACATGACCATCGAGTGGTGATCTGTGGGTGGTAGAGCCCTCACCCTCAGGGGTGGCACACTGCTCTTGCAGTAACCAAGGCATAGTCTCCTATTACCTTGTAATGATTACAGGTATGGTAAGGGCCCAGAGTGGTTGTGGGGATTAAGCCTTTCCTCACCTTCTGATCAGTTTACAGTTCGCAATATTCTTTCGCACAATAAATCACGTCCCACTACTTCTTTATTTAGCAAAAAAGGCCACTTTATTAAGACAGGTGCATAGTATAACTTTAAGTAACACATCATTAACACTTAGCTCATAAATCAATCCCCCAATTAGCTTAACATAGCTTCAAAAACATAACCCCCATGGTGATCGAGCAGCCTCAGAAAGAACTGTTCCCCGTGTCCTGTACTCCCCCCTCCCCCCTTGAGGGATGGATAAGCCTGCTCGAGACTGTCCACCCCCCCAAAGACCCCGCCTACATAATCTACTTGAAAAAACCGATACCTGTCTTATAGTGGCGGAAATTCTAACTGTAGTTCCAGAACAAATTAAGGCTTGTGAATAAAAAATACTTTGCCAGGAAAAACAAATAAAAAGGGTGTGGGTGGGTGGGACAACTAATACATTTTTACCTCCCCGACGACCTCTGTCGCAAGTGTTTTCCCGCCCAACAAACCTCTATTTATAGCCTCCCTCTAAAGCACGCCCTTACCTCTAAACTCACCTATCTGCACCTGTGGCCCGTTCGATTGTGCGAAAACACCCAGGGGGAGACCGGCTCGCGCCAAGCTCCCCTTGGGTCCCCCCTCGCACAATAAATCACGTCCCACTACTTCTTTATTTAGCAAAAAAAGCCACTTTATTAAGACAGGTGCATAGTATAACTTTAAGTAACACAGCATTAACACTTAGCTCATAAATCAATCCCCAAATTAGCTTAACATAGCTTCAAAAACATAACCCCCATGGTGATCGAGCATCCTCAGAAAGAACTGTACTCATGTTAAAGAAAGCCCTATCATTTTCCTTCCCTTTCCCCATGTCCTGTACTCCCCCCTCCCCCCTTGAGGGATGGATAAGCCCGCTCGAGACTGTCCACCCCCCCAAAGACCCCGCCACCCAGGAAAACCGAAGAGTTTTCCTGCCCCCACCAACCCAAAGAAATGAAATTAGAGTCTTTATGAAATTCTGTTGGAGCACCATACATTTTCAGTCCATATTTTTGCAATCAAATCTCTCAATTCCAATAAATAATATGCTTGCCCCATATGAGATAAATGAACTCCATCATCCCGAAAAAGATGCCCCTCTGAACTTTTTATATTGCTATGAGATAGTACTGTAATCCCCATGGCACCACAAAAAACTCTCATAGCTCTATTGAGTTTACGTCTCGCTTTCTTCATTGCTGCATGACTTCTTGCTCCTCTCCAATGTTGACGAGTTATAAACTCCGTCCAAATTACAGTTGTACCACCCTAGTTATTTTTTATAACAGCCAAATCCAGCTTCATTTGCTTTATTAAGGACAGACCTGATAAATTTACCAAATCATTTTCACCTAAATTAATGATCAACACATCAGGGCAACCCCCACTGGAGCACATTACAGACAATGTATTAAACAAACCCCCCCAACGCATTCCACCTTTCCCTTTCCATACCACCTCGTGTCTAACACTTGGAAGTCCAAGAGATCTGCCATAAAATTGCTGTTCAGCGTATATAGCTGCCCATTTTATGAAGGAATGTCCCACTATCAAAGTGTTCTTTTCTCCAGATAAAAGCCCTTGTACACAACCTAGGTGGAAAAACAAATATTAGCAACAATAAAAGAACAGATATACAACTAATTATTTTCTAACATATTTTTCACAACATTTTGATTTCCATCTCCCAATTCTACGTATATCTGACCATGACCAACCCAGTCTTGCAGATTCCATCGCTGCCCCAATTCGGAAAGAATGGGTGCCAAAAAGCATAGGATCCTTTCCCAACCTGCTGATAACCTTTCTCATTACTGCTAATAGCTGTGCAATAGAAATCATTTTTCCGTTAGCGTGGCAAAAGATTTCCCCTGGTTTGAAAAACCTTGAAGTTTGAAAATTATCCCATTCCTCTACGGGGCAACAACCCTCTACCCCGCTTTTGTTCAAGGATACCCATTTACCCCTGCCTAATGGATCCCTCTTAGATGCTCTCAACCAGATCCTTAATCTTTGTTGCTCGAGAAATACTTCATCGCTACGTATACCCGCCTAGCTTCTTAAACCCAACAACTCGGATGCTCTAAATGCCCCAAAAAACAACCACAAAATGCATAACCTAAATTTGAAACATTCAAACTCGTTGTAACAGCAAAATGGCAACTGTAATAACATTTGTTGTAACAAATCAAAAGTCACTGGTTCTCGTAACCGTTTTTTACCGCTCTGCTCCCTACTTAAGCCTTTTAGGACTTGTTTCACTAGCACTCCGCCCACCGGGTCCCTACCCCACCACAACTGACCATAAAAAGAAATTCCTGCTAATTTTCCTGAAATAGTAGTGTGTGAGAGACCTTTATTTATCAACTGCAGCACAAAATCTAATAAAAACTGCTCTTCATTGACCACATTCCCGACCTGTGCAACAATGTTACCATAACTTCTGAATTCTTTCCAAGCTTGTTGATAACTTCTTCTTGTGGATGCTGCTACTTATTTTTCTACAAGTTCGACTATCCTCAATCCCCCCAGGCCCAAACGCTCTGTGGGATCTGAGTCTTGTTGTTTTCCGCCCCAGGTGCCAGATTTAGAAATTTCTTCCACTGAAAACGAGACAGAGCGTCCGCTATACTGTTATTAACTCCAGTAATGTGTCTAGCTTTAAAAACAATGTTAAGTTGCAAACATTTCAGCATAAAAGCATGTAAAAGCCGTAAAACTCTCAAATCCTTCCCCTTCTGCTTGTTATTTAACTCAACAACAGCCAAATTGTCTACATTAAAAAGGAATGATCTATTTTTGAATTCCTCCCCCCAGATGCCACTAGTAACGGGAAGAACTCTAAGAAGGCTATGCTGCGACCTTGATTTAACCATTGCACAGGCCAACTTTCCGCACACCAACAACCTTCCCAAAATAATCCAAAGCCTTTTGCACCAGACGCGTCAGAGAATATTTGTATCTGCCAGATCATATCTTCCTCCACAAAAAACAAAGAGACGCCATTAAAGTCCGCAAGAAACTTCAGCCAGATGTGTAGGTCAGCCCTGATAGCCATGGATATCCGCACTCTGTGATGGGGGAGATAAGCACCAGACACGGACATGCCCAAACGCCTACAAAAGGTTCTGCCTGCCCTGACCACTCTACATGCAAAATTCAGATAACCCAATAATCTCTGCACCTTTCTGAGCTCCAGTTTCTTTTCATTGATTACTGACAACAAGAAGGACCTTATCTCTTGAACTTTCTCAGCGGGTAGCTTGGCTACCATTTCCATCGTGTCTATTTCGATTCCCAAAAAAGTCAACTTTGTGCTTGGACCTTCAGTTTTTTCCGGTGCCAACGATACACCAAGATCATGAGCCATAACCTGAAAGCTGTACAAATCCTTTCGGCATTGATCAGTGTTCCTTACACCAATGAACATAAAATCGTCTAGGTAGTGACAAACAAAATTGTGGCCACTAAGTTGAGTCAAAAACCATTGCAAAAAAGTGCTAAAGGTCTCAAATAGAGCACAAGATATTGAACAGCCCACAGGAAGCACTTTATCTACATAGAATGCGCCATTGAAATGCATGCCTAAAAGCTCAAAATCAGAAGGATGGATAGGCAGAAGACGAAAAGCTGACTGTATATCGCTCTTAGCCAGTTCTGCTGCTTTCCCAGCTGATCTGACCAACTTCAATGCATTATCCACTGATGCATATGACACACTAGAGTCTGCTTGTAAAATAAAGTCATTAACTGACGAGCCTTCTGGCCACGATAAATGGTGTATTAAACGAAATTCCCAAGCAGTTTTCTAAGGCACAACGCCCAGTGGAGAAACTATCAAATTATCCATGGGGCAATGTAAGAAAGGACCAGCTACTCTGCCTGCCGCTATTTCTGAGTTTAGCTTCTGCTGGACAACCTGTGGAAACTCCTTAGCGGATTTTAAATTATCTGCCCACTGATTCTGTCGAGGTCCTTGATAACCAATCTTAAACCCCTCTTTGAATCCCCAAAATAATTTGGATGCCGCCTCTGGGTCTGGATAGAATTTCAACCAGTTTGATAACACCTCAAGCTTAATTGGTGCATGGGCCCTTTGCTGCAAATTGAAATGACTGACCTCTTGCCCTCTGCCCTCTCCCTTGTTCACCAAACCTCTGACCCGCAAAACATTGGGTGAGTGGATGTTTTCCCCCACATTGCGAGCACTCATGCTTGTAGCGGAAGAATTGTCTGTTACAGAAACCTCTGTTAAAATTCCAGCATGCCCCTGTAACTTGTGATTGGCCCCTCCCATAAAACCTCGCCCCAGACTGGGCGGGACGATACTGAAAGGGCCTGTAAGTGACCGGTAAACCACTTGCTGTATGTGTCGTAGCTGGCGGATGAGAGGAAGCCATCCATTGTAACCACAACTCTGAGTCAACGTCACCCCATGGCCTATCATTGAAAATACTAATCCTAGCTCTAAACTCTTCATCGTAACTTAACCAAGCAGAACCACCAAAATACATTTGTGCCTTTCTTATTATGTCCATGTATTTAAACATAGCCACCGCTCTATCCTGATGCCGTTCACAATAAATGCTCGCATAAATAAGAAAAGCAGATGTCCAATTCTCAATTGTTTTGGGAACTCTAGGTCTCTTTGCTAATTCCCACTCTTCCTCCTTGGAGCCTTCTTTGGCTTGAATATCTCTATGTAAAAGTTTAAAGACATCAACAAACTCATGCCTCCATATTCTACTCTTCGTCTTATCCGATAAATGAGAACCTAAGGGCATACCAATACCCATGTAAGGAAGTTTATTATGAATATTTTTATCCTCTTCCTCTTCGTCTTGGTCATCTTTTGCACTCTCAATTACCTTCTTAGTTTGTTTACTACTGATCTCTTCCACTTGCACCCCCCCCTTTAGATTTGCCCCGAACCACAACCTCAGACTGTAAGTCCCTTTGCTTAATTGTGTCTAAATCATTACCCAAATCCCCCCCCAACCAATAGATCTTTTCACTTTCTGTGTTTTATCCGCTTGTTGCCATGCTGCCCACCACTCTGTCTTACCTTTTGACAATTGTGACGAGCGTTTGCGAAACTCCTGGGGGTCAACTTTATGCTGTCCGTCTTTTAGATTTTCTTGCTCAATTGCTCTTGACTTCTGCAATAGACTAAGATCACTGGTTTGCCCCGACAAACCCCTTTGATCCCAAACATTTTGCGTATATGTTCCCCCCATCTTCCCCACAATCCCCTTCCCTCAATTCACCCTCTTCCAGTTCATCGCTATCTTCTTCATAAACCAAATGTTCTTCATAACTGCCCGGACCAGCCCCACTCCCACCCGGAATCTCCCCATCCCCCACCCCACCATCGTACAACCTCCATTGAGTCTCTGTCATAGGCTTAGCTTGTTCTGGCATAGAAGGAAAATCCGCTCTAGATCTTCCTTTTTCTTTGGGCCAACGTAATAGAGCCGCTTCGTGCTCTGTTGACAAACCTCTTGTGCAAGCCGTTTTCACCACTGTGCAAACTGGCGCCTTTCTCTTCAAGCCGCTCAGACCTGACTGTTCCTTTGTGCCCAAACCTCCCTCATAACCAACTTACTAAACCTACTCTCTGCCACCGCCTTTTCATCCTGTTCTACCCAAACCCACTGTCCTGCCCCTGAATTATTAATTTCATGTTGCACTCTCACCCCCATGCTCTGATAATGCTGGCCCAAACCAGCTTCCTTGCAGGGTCGCAAACCTTGTTTAAAAACGAATTGTTGCTCAACTGTCTGGCCTGTGAGCCTACCATCCAAAACTGGGGCGTCCATGTAAACTTCTTGTTCAGACCACATAGGCACTTTAGCAGACTTAGCACGGTCCCTTGACTCAGTCTATAATAGAACATCCCCACCACGTGAGGTCTGCCTCATGAACAAGCCCTGCGGTGCTGAGCACAAATTGCCTGATAACATGCCCCCCACCTCTCCACCAGAACTATTATCAGTGGGCAATGCTGATGTGCATACATATTTAAAAGTTGGTGCAGCGCTTAACAAATAAGTCTGTCCGTGCACATTAACAATTTTTTCCCTGTCAGGCACAATAAAATCTGAACTCAGACCCACAGGGGAGGGGCCCGTCTCCTTCAGCATGCAAGGCTTGGGCTCCCCAGAACAAGCACTCTTGGCCCGCCTCCCTTTCTGGCTCTTTAACGCTGCTGACGACTCTCGGCCAGGGGATCCTCTCTTTTCTCTCACCGCTCCTCCCACAGACCGCCCCCTCCGCTTGCCTGCGGTAACGAGCTGAGCCTGTTCCGAGCCTCGAGCGTCTTTCACAGCCTGCCCTGCAACTGGTGACGGTGTGGTGAGCTTCAAAGACGTCTCCGGAAGGTTCTCTTTGCCCGGTGAGTGAACCGGTAAAACTTCTTTGTTGGCCGCATTTACTGCTTTATTAGTCGCGGTCAAACATGCAGCGACCGCTACACCGCGCCCCGCCTTCCGTTTAGGTCGCTCCAGCCCCACCAAAGCCTCTCCAGGAAACCCCAGCTTGAGCAAGTCCTCCCTGCCTGCCTCACAAAGGACCCTGATAGCTTCCCTAACTTCCTCATGACCCGCCATAATGCCCTGAAAATACCTCAACTATGACGACGTTGAAATAACTGACTGACAACTAATACATTTTTACCTTCCCGACGACCTCCGTTGCGAGTGTTTTCCCGCCCAGCAAACCTCTATTTATAGCCTCCCTCTAAAGCCCGCCCTTACCTCTAAACTCACCTATCTGCACCTGTGGCCCGTTCCATTGTGCGAAAACACCCAGGGGGAAACAGGCTCGCGCCAAGCTCCCCCTGGGTCCCCCCTTGTCACCTGTACAGAGCTAAGTAACAACATATATTCATACAGAATACAACGAGGTGATCAGCCGTACCCTAAGCAGGCCGGGACATAACGTTTTTCATTAGGTGTCATTCATGACCACTGTATTATCTGCAAGGGGAAAGGTTTTGCCTGAGACACACCTCTTCAGTTCTCCCCACATTGAAGCTACTCATTAGAGTACACTCCAAAATGCAGTATTCTTTGTCACAAATACACTGAACATTTAGGTAATAAATATTTTTAAAAACTATCATATAAGGAATTGCTCCTGTAATGTTCTCCTCTCTGCTGCCTTGCCTTGCTAATACAAAGACATCTTAGGTGCACTCATTTAAGGATGAAGTTGGAGAACTGGATCACTATAATTACCCTGGAGGTTATCATTTGCACTTGATTTTATTTAGCACCATATAACATACTGTAGGGATTTGCTAATTTGCTCCATTTTGTGTCTAGGTGTACTGTTCAATGTTGCAGCATCACAATGAATGCATTTTCCCTCTGGAGACAACTTACAAACATACATTTTTGCTGGCACAAAATATCACTACCCTTACAAAAATAAACAGAGTGACGTGGCACAACCTAAGTTAAAAGGAGCTAGCTGCAGTTTATGTCCCCTAGATCCGGTCTTTGCTATTAATAATTAGCACACCTGGGTAGCATACAATGTCTTGTCTCAGCTTTAGGCAGTGATCACTATGACCCAACTCGTTAGTATGAGTTCCTACGAAGGATGAAAGGCTGAGTGTACCAAACCAGGTTTGAATCTCTGATCTTAGGTTACACACGCACATCACTACAATGGATGCCTTGGTCAACTCAATCAGACAGGGTTCTAGGGATAGCTGAGCCCAAACTTTCACCCACAGGGGCACACATTGGGCAGCTTACATGAGGATAAAAACCAGACCCCTAACTATGCAGTTGACGAGAAACCTCTCCACGCTGAAGGTACACCGATAGCTATTGTGGCCCTCATGGGGGCTGAGCAGCGATGGACTCCTCCACCCCTCTACAAACAGAGAGAAGCCCTGGAGACAGGACTGCTGCTTGTTCAGGTGAACCATCACCGCCACAGTACTGTGACCTGAGGATGACTTACTCTAGCATCTAATCAATTAATCAATCAATAACTTTATTTCAAGTCGTTGAACCATAAAAGTGCACAAAACAAATGTTAAAAATATATAATAGAGAAACACATACATCTGAAAAACACCCCTAAACATTTGAGACATTTTCTGCCAATGATAGATAAAACCATAAAACAGCAAAAACCTCAAAAAAGTTCAGAAAATTGGGCTAAGAAGGGTTCGTTATGCCTTTTAAGGGGATTGAGCTAGCAGTGACATTCATAGGGCCCTGGGACAAATTATAATATCCTTAAAATGCGGGGTGGACACAATAATGGTTAATAAATACATAAAAAATCAACCAAAATACATAACACTTTGCTTTATACACTTAATACGATTCATAAAATACAATACGTTTAGCTGTATTTCCTGGCTACATAAATTAATAAAATACATAAATAGGTCTCTTAATCAATAAATTCCTATGGACCCGAAGGGTGCTTAAAATAAAATTCAGCATAGCATGGATAACTTCTTCACTTCCCAAATTATGCAGATGAGCAAAGGCTAGTTCATGGGTTCTAACTCACAATAGTTTCAAAATTGGACAGAAAAACTGCCTCCTTTGCGCCGTATACAAGGTGCAGAAAAAGGTCAAATGCATTATATTTGGGATGTAAGCCCATCACAGGGGCATTGGGGGAGTGAGGGAAACCAAGTACCCTGTATAGGGAAGGCTGCCAGAAAATGTATGGTATTTAAGCTGAATCTGGTCAGTAGAAATGTATACTGCTCATGTGAAATTATTTGGAGATACAGTACAGGATGCGATTTGGCATGTAGAGGTACTTGCAAATCTTCTGCTGTGCGAACTACCCTGTTTGCCTTACGGATAGTGTTGATATATTGGGATATAGTGCTTTCACTTTAGGTACAGCTCTGACAGTGAGGGTGTCTGGCAAGAGAAAATATTCTGGAATGCCTAAAGTTGCAAAGTCATCTCTGATATATTTGAGCCATGGAATGTCTAGAGCCCCATCCCGGGTTTAACAATCAGCCAGCACAGATCTACAGAAATAAACTTCTGGGTTGTTCCATACTCTGAGCCAAAGTAGAAGAGGCTGCAGTCGGATATAATCTTCTATAAATCACACACCAGCTTCTTTATGACAAAACAATTGTAGGGGTTGACTGGGAAACTGAAAGAAGCCTTTTCAGCTATTTGCTTTCTATAGTTTGTAGACAGCTACTGTTGGAATGACCCCATACACCAGCACCAAATGTAGCAATAAACCCTTGCTTCTAAAAATTCATAGTAATTCTTTCATGGGTTTATGCCCCAACCTTTTAGAAAATCTAAAAACAGTGACAATGGACCTTTGGAATTGTGGGACGCTAACCCTCATGAGGAATTTCAAATTAAAACCAACATCCAGAGGTACATCTAAATATGTAAAATGGGGGACTTTTATAATCTCTGAATCACCAAGCACATATTTTCCTTGTTTTAGTAAGCTGCGGCCCACACTTCATTATAAAGGATTTGGATAAATTTGTCCTGAGGCCCAAATTGGTCATAAAGGTGTTGAAAACAGCCAGCAAAAATTGGAGTCCATTAGCTGTTCTGGCTATGAGGACCGTGTCATCGGCATAGAGTAGTACTGGGACCTGACGTGATCCAATTTTGCCAAATCTTTCCTGGCGCTGCAGAGGTCGACATCAATACAATTAATATATAGAAGAAAGAGAAAAGGGGCAAGGACACAACCCTGCCTTACCCCATTTACTGATAGAAATTCCTCTGTAAGATTCCCATCTTTGCTATATAGGACCTTTGCTGAGGTATGGGCATGAAGCCTACGGAGCAATGTTATAACTGAAGTGTCAACCTTGGGATGTTCCATGGTAGCCCAGAGCAATGACCTATTTACTGTGTCAAATGCACATGTGAGGTCCATAAAAGCAAGTTGGATACACCCTTTTTTTGTTTCCATGTACTTTGCACAATACGTGTTAGATTCAGGGTCTGCTTTAATGTTCCCAGGCCCGGCGGAACCCAAACTGAACTTCAGAGAGACAGAATGTTTCTGTTACCCAATTTTCAAGTTTAGCTAATATAATTCTCCCTAATATTTTCACCGAGCTATCCAGCAAGGAGATTGGGCGATAGCAATGTGGTTTGCACTTATTGACCTTCTGGAAAATGGGGACAATAATCACCTCTTCCCATGTCTTCACCAGGGGGCCAACTATAGCATATCCTAGAACATTTGTAATTCGAGGCTCCCAGAATTGCGGGAGGGATTTATATATATCAGATAGAATCCTATCTGGCCCCGGAGCTTTATCGGATGGACTACTTAGTATGGCCTGGATAACATCTGAGGCCTCTATCATCTTACTGAGGGCTGCCGCCGAGTCCAGATCCTGACCTGTGAGGATTTCATCCCCCTACCTTATTGACATTTTGATCATTAGTGCTAAAGATTTCTGAAAAATATTCCACCCAGTTGCCAGCTGATATGAGGGTCTCTACTTTGGGGATATCATCTCCCAGCAAATTGGGAGAATCACCACCTGCCAAAAAGCTCTTGAATCTTTCATGGCACTTGCTGTTGTTAGGTCTTCCCAGCCTTTTCTCTCAATAACTTTTTCCTGACAACGATCGCTTCCTTATAGGACCTCCTGGCCAGCCTTATTCCTTCCTGGTCCTGGGGGTGAGCCTTCATAGCTTGTTTAAGGAGTCTATGGGCATACAAACATGTCTTGTTAAGCCATTGAGGACTTTTACTCTGTTGTGCTCTATCCTTTGTTAACTTTTCAGCCAGGTGTAAGCCTCTATAACGTCCTTGGGATTTGCTTCGTTCTGGAGGGCCAGATCTATTTGGGTATGGTTATTTACCAAAAGGTCTCTAAGGAATTCATCATGATCAATATTACCTTATTTGATAGTCAAGCCCTTATTTTTCCTGTAATCTATCTTATGCTGTTTAATTTTACCATAAATGTTCTCACCCAGCTCTAATTTAATACCAAATAGTTGGGGGTTATGGTCACTTACACAGCAAGTCACTACATTGTAGCCATAAATGACTACTCGCAGATCCTCTGAAATTAAAACATAATCAATCACCGAGCTTGCACCAGCCTTGACATACGTTGGTTTATGATTGTGATCCATATTAGTAAAATCCTCTATAAACTAAAGGGAATTAGCAACTACCACCCTGTTTAAAGCGTCCCGAAAGGAGGTATGTTTAAAATATGCAAGGGCCTGCTCAAATTAATTGGTGACTCCACAGAACTCCACTATGTTAGTATCACATTGTTGGATACTGAAGTCGCCCGCCCAAATAATCAAAAGCTACTTCTTATGCTCATTTTGGATTTTGCACAGGAGTTCTTCTAAGTCATCAACCACCTTAGTTCCAGCAGGGTCAAAAATGTTATAGTAATAGTTAATCAATAACAGATCAAAAGGGTTAGGCCATTTAAATACCAGCATATGATAATTTGGCAAGACAACAACTTCCCAGACTACAACCTCAGTCAAGACAACAGAGATAAAAGTTGCCAAGCCCCCTTTAGCCCGGCCTGCCTTTGACAGAGTGGCTGGGACAAGTAAAGTAACCATCTAGGCAGGGTTTCTTGACAGCATACACCTAGATACTGCTCCACAATCTTTAGCCAGTCCGGGTTTCCTAACTTGGAGTGCAGGCCCAAGTCACCCACCACATTCTATGCAATTACTCCACTGATTTTGCCCTCAATAGCTCTGTCTTGGCAAATAAGGCTTAGATACAGGGACCAAAGGTTTGTCCTCAATGTGCACAGTTTTCCCAGGAGAAGACAGTCAGTCTTGTTCCTCTAATGATCCCAAAATCTCAAATCTGTTCGAGTGCGGGAGACAACTTTGTTGCTGTTTTAGGGCAGTATTGGTACATTCTCCAGCACGATTATGTATGGTGAGCACTCTGGGGGGATATGTGGGCCAGTCACCTTGGTCATAATGTGAAGAGAGGATTTAGAAGGTTCAGGTGTAACCATGGCCAGACAAGCCCTTTATTCCACCAGGCATCCCAGGGCTGCTCCTGGTGCCTCTGCCACGTTTCCCAGCTCCCTAAGGTTAATTGCAGCAGGTGCAGGGAGGCTTCAAGAAAGAAAGAGAGAGAGAGAAAGAGAGGGAGGGTGAAAGGTCGAGGGAATACGATCAAACAGAGAGAAGAGAGAGAGGGGTGAGAAGGACAAAGGATGGATGGAAATAGAGAAATAAAGAGATAACGTGAGGAGACAAAGAGAGCGGCACTAGTTTGAGCATTTTTGCCAGTGCTTCATTTGGTTCCCCAGTAGGTCACTGGGAGCAACAAATTGTTGCCAAGGACAGAGGAAGGAGATGAACCACTCCCAATCCTTCCATTCAACCCCTGTAGGAGTTAACTGAATAGATAAAAGAAGCCCATGGCTGATCATACGAAATGCCATTGAGAGATCTGACAGGATTAGTAGGCAGATGCTGCCGTATCTACAATTTGAAGAAAGGTACTGCTAAGAAAGTGCAAGCCAGGCTAAAAAAAGGAGGCACGTTATCGTTATGGATCAAGATCATGATGTTCTGACTGACGCAAAGCAACTACCTTCAGAATTTTGCTGAAAGAATGGAATCCAGTGATGCGATGAACATTATGGAGAAGTCTCAGCAAAGTTTCTTTAAAAACGATGACCAGTTTTAAACAGAGGAAACAGACCCTCACCTATAGGACCAATCATTATAGGAATACATGAAGAATAAAGAGAAAACTATTCTTTCAAAAAGGACTCAGGAATAAGAACATTAATATAAACTGTAGGATGCATGGATAACACTAAGCTTTGAAGAGGAATAATGTTTATATGAGAAAAGGAAGTACAAACAGGAGCTTCATGAGGGTTCAAGTGAAAAAGTGGAGCAGGAGGATTAGAGTTATTAATCTGGAAGTATACTTTTGGGATTGTGTTGATGAAAAATTGCAAAAATTGTGGTATATTAGAGCCAAACGTTTTATTCTTCCTCTGACCTCATAATGGTCAAATGTCACATGACATCACTTCACGTATGAAAAAGAGGGTATAATGTGATTACTCTTAAGTTGTTTCTATGGGGAGAAGATCAACCTGTTAAATTCATTTCAATTACTAACACACCTGCGTTGTTCCGCTGATTACTTTTTATTGAGTTATTGTAGCCAACTCCTCCTGTGCAGAGGAATAATTTTTTTAATCACTGGACACTGTTATTTTAAAAAGAAGCTTAGAGTGTAGAAACACAAACGTAGGGAGCGCCTCTATACAATTATTCCAAAATATCATCATTTTGCAAATTCATTCCTTTCCTCTTTGCTGTCTCATGCTTTCTCAACTCCTGCCTACATTCCATAACTACCTACCTACCATATCATAGCTACCTAGCCTACTGTACCCAAACAACCAAACCTACCATACCTACTTACTACACCTACCATACTTAACCTACATCCATCTCTGTAGGTGGATTACTCACACCTGTACAGAGGTAGTTATGTCTATGCCATCTCGAGTAATGGCAAAGTACTGCAGCGTTCTAAAGAAAGCACTTGTATCTAACTTGAGGAACCTCTAGTAATGCATAAGATACTGCAGATTGCATCAGGAAAGTGCCATTTGCAACTTTGAAGGGCAGAAAAATGGATGCCGTTGCTTCTTTAAAAATAGGTGGTAAGGCTGTATCACATCAAAGAAATGCATTGAATATTTACCTCCAGCAAAAAGCTAAAGGCAAACAAGTGCAGAAAAATGCTGACCACACTTGGACTCAAAGCAAACAGGCTACTTACTCTCTGTCTTCACTAGTCATACTACAGAGCTTTATAATTCCAGTCACAACTGAATCACGATATTGAACATCTCAATTTGAGTAATTACTTCTACACATAAACCCACTCTTTTCTCTGGGAGCACAGGCCTGGACATCCATTATAATAATAGTCATAGAGGCCCTTTTCAGATAAGCCTCCTCAAACATGTGAATCAACAATACTTTGTACATGTTATGTTAAGAATTTTTTAAAGCGCGCGATTACCACAAAGGTGTCTTGGCGCTGTCTGTGAGGCAAGCTAGATGCTGTTTAGATGTTAAACAGCCAGGTCCTTATGTCCTTCCTAAAAGATGATAGTGAAGGGGTTGCTCTGAGATGAGGTGGGAGGCTGTTCCAAAGTTTAATTGTGTTGAGGACTATACTTCTGCCACCCCATTGCATCTTTTTTAATTTGGGAACAGCTGAGAGATTGGCTTTGGCCGATCTCAGTCCTCTATTCAGCTTATATCGCTTAAAAGCTGACCTAAGAAAATCCGGCCCTGAGTCAGGCATTCCTTTGTGGGCTAAGCAGAGGGCTTTAAATTTTGCCCGACTGCGCATGGGAAACCAGTGAAGCTTGCGAAGTCCCTGCATGATGGAGTGGAATTTGGGAAGCTTAAGAATCGATCTAGCCGCAGCATTTTGGACTGACTGAAGGCGCGTCATGTGTTTTTCTAAAATGGTTAAATAGAGACTATTACAGTAGTCCAACCTGGAAAGGAATAGAGCAGTGATTAAGATTTTCCTGTGACTATCCAGGATGAATGGAAGAATTTTCCTGATCATTTTTAGGATATAGTAAGCTGAGGATGTTATAGCAGAGATTTGCGCACTCATATTAAGGTTGTCATCAATAATGACTCCTAAATTCTTAGCCTTGGTGATGGGAAGAGGCGGCTGGGGCAAATTTTCAGGCCACCAATTAGTGGACCAAGCTGGAGAAGGGTTCTCGAACACAATGATCTCGGTTTTACCTGAGTTAAGGGCAGTGCCAACTCATCCAGCCACTGACCGCTTTGATGCAATTTCGGCATCTTAGAGGGCCTGATGAATCATTATTGGCTGCCACAATTATCAACTGAGTATCAGCAGCATAGGATGTTACCTCCAGATTGAAGCTTCTAATGAGAGGGGCCAGTTTAGCTACATAAACATTAAAGAGTGTTGGGCTTAAAGATGACCCCTGAGAGACTCCGCATGGCAGGGAAAAAGATGAGGAATTAAATTTCCCTAATGCTACTGTTTGTGATCTGTCTCTGAGAAAAGAGGAGAGTAGATCAAGCGCTACCCCCTTCACCTCTATTTCCTCTAGACAGTTGATGAGAGTTGTGTGATCTATGGTATCGAAGGCAGTGGATAGGTCCAATAAGATCATAACTGCTGAACCTCCACTGTCTACTGCCTTCCTTATTTCTTCTGTTGCCTTGACCAGGGCGGTTTCTGTACTATGCCCTGGTCGAAAGTCAAACTGAGAGGAGTCTAGAAGCTGGTTGTCTAGAATGTATTTAGATAGCTCAAGATTCATTATCTTTTCACAAATTTTTGCAGGGAGAGGTAAACATGCAATTGGACGGTAGTTTGAAGTGTCATTAACATTTAAGTTGGACTTTTTTTAAAGCGGGAGGATAGAAGCCTGTTTCCAGACAGAAGGGAAGGTACCAGTAGAAAACATGGTATTAAAAATATGAGATAGGTTCCAAGCAATGATGTCTGGAACCAATTTCAAGATCTTTACCGGGCAGGGTTTATAAGGGGAACCAGATTTACTTTGCAAAAGTAAGGCACTCACTTGTTCTATGTGTGGTTGCAGAAAAATGGGCAAGCGAACAGTCACCTGGATCCCTCCCCTTAGGTGGTTCCGAAGGATGAGAGATTCCACTATCAAAGTCCTTAAAGATCCCATTGACTTTCTCTTTAAAGGAATTTGCAAGGGCTTCACAAAAGGATTGACTGTCAGATGAATTAATCTTATTCGAGATGGTAGTGAGTTTCTGAACAACTTGGAATAGTTCTTTCGAAGAATTGGAGGCACTATCTATTAGTTGAGTAAAAAACGACTTTTTTCCATCGTGATAAGATCTTTGTATGTGGCTAGTGCCCTCTTATAAGCCTGTTTTATCTGTTCATCGTAATTTCTTCTCCAATTCCTTTCCTGCCTTCTACAGGCTTGTTTTTCAAGCCTCAGGGCTTCTATGAACCAAGGAGCCGTAGGTTCCTTCCTAAATGAACGCTGATTTTTAGTAAGAACTAGCTCCCTGGAGGAGTCTGACAACCAGTCGGAGTAGCAAGTTGCGGCAGATTCGGCCTCGGCGAGTAAAGGGGAATAATGTTCATCTAAGGACTGTGCTAAGATGACATGATCTAATTTACTCCAATCTTTGTAACTAATGATAGCAGGTGTATTAAGCGAATAGGCCTGGTCTCTAAGGCTTTCCGTAGAAAACGTGATAACCGAATGATCCAACCAGACCACAGGAAAGATATTCTGAATTTTTAAAGAAAGATTATTGGAGAAGAGGCCATCCAGCGTGTGTCCAGGTGAGTACGTAGCCTCCTTAACTAACTGTTCCAGTCCTAAGGATTCTGTAAAATATCTAGCAGATTTGCTGTATTCTTATCTTCCTGAGCCTTCAAATAGAAATTAAAATCTCCAAGAATGGTGAAATGCTTTAAGAGGAGGCTATTCTCTGCTAATAATTGAAAAACTTGAGAAAACGCATTTTTATTATTACCTGGAGGTCGATAAAGAAGGATCCCGGAGAAAAAAACTTGATTGTCCCTGGCGAGTTTGAACAAAGTTGCCTCGTCACAAGCTTCATTGCTCAAATCCGTGCAGATAACAGAAAATTCATTCGGTAGATTAGCGCCAAACCACCACCTCTTTTGATTAATCTATCCTGCCTGAAAAGTGGATAGTCCTTAGGGACTGCAATTGCAAAGTGGGGCTACAAGCATTATCTCCCCAGGATTAAGTAATAAAAAAGACAGTCCAGGCCCAACGTTTCTATCAGAGCTGCGATCTCAATTTTATGTTTAGGAAGAGACCGGGCATTAATTTAGGCCCATTCAAATCTTTTCAAGTTTTCCATGTTACCTGCCTTTCCAGAAGGGCATATAGAGGAATTTGGTTCCACTCCTGTCCTCAGAGTCGGACTCAAGTATTGACAATCACACGCTGAACATATATGCGGTGTTTCCTCCGAAAGAAGCATCGGATCCAGTCGGGGACAGTTATTAATTGAAGAGGGACGGAGGGACAGAAGTTCCTTACCTGAATATGTCAGCGATTGGACATGATCAATGCTCAAGGAGCCAGGGGTCCTGGCCCTGGGCCCGGTCCAGGCGTGGACGGGCGCAGACGAGCTTGCCTTAGGCGCGCCAGCGGCGTCCTCGCTGCGCACGTCCGCTGCGCGTCTGGCTCAGCATGCAGTTTTATCGCTGGCCGGAGGCGTCCTGTGATCTTCCCACCGGAAGTACTAAGGAAGGGGGGAGGAACTGCACCCCTCCGCATCAAACGGCTAGACCGCGGCAGACCGGGGGAGCAGAACTAAACAAAAATAACAAGAAGCTGCCAATGAAGTAAGTTGATTTAAAATATTTTAAAAGGTATTGCAGTGGACAAAGAGTTTAAAAAGAAAAGTTCTGCTTACTCCGATAGCCAGCACTGCCTCAGAGGAATTCCTCATCCACACTACACCCTATATAGCACTAACAGCATCTACACACATCGCTAACACACTCAGGTGCTGATTTTGTTTAAAGATAAGTGCAATTTCTTATCTCGATTTATCTTTGGACAGTTTAGCATGGGAAGTGTAAGGTTATTTATGAACCTATTTTAAAGGTTCCAATTAAGTCCTCGGTACGGAGTTGGTGTTCCATATTTTAGAAGGGCTTGCCTAGGAACCATTAGATATTGTCGGAAATGTGTCAGAGGCCTATTTTTGATTTTTGGAGAGTCGGATTTGTGGAGTTAAGAGCAAAGCATGTCATGGGTGTTTGCATTTTTGTATGCTGACAGATAATCTGGCCTGTGAACTTTGCTGCCAATAAATCATTCTTAATTTAACTGCTGCTGGAAAAGCCCAGTTCAGGAAGATTACAGAGACATTTTTCTGTGCAGAGGATTGTTTAGCAGATCAGTTATTGGAATAAAGGCTACTGGGCTGAAGGTAATCTATTTGCAAACATGGCCAATGCAAATCTATTTAGAAAAAGAAAGGCTAAATTTTCAGAACAATCTTTGGAACTGCTTGTTGAATCTGTCCTAGAAAACTATGATGTTTTATTTGGTGCACAGTCCCATCGTACATCTCTGCACATTAAAAATGGTATCTGGGACATTATACTGCAAAAGATAAATGCCATCTCTTCTACCAAACGCTTTGTAACTGATATTAAAAAGAGGCGGTATGACCTGCGCAAGAAAGTGCGTGAAGATTATATCAAGGCAAAGCAGCACGCCAAAGGGACAGGGGGCGGGTGTCCCTTAGAGCTTAAACTTAGTAATGTTGAATTAAAAGTGTTGGAGATTATGGATCCTGCTACTTTGGAAGGACTAGATGGAATTGATACCACCCTGGAATGTATAGAAAATGACCAGCCAGGTAAGCTTTTTCCCTTCTCCTTTTGTTAAAATAACTTTAAGCCCTAATGAAATGTCCATTACGTGAGCGTAACCTCGCATAACTTTGGTAGTTTTCACATTTCGCTTTTCAGGAAACATTTCCGAAATTAATGTATTATCCCATGTCGCATAATTAAGCATCATAAGCAGCAAATATGTAGCAGAGAACAATGCGAATGACCAGAACTCTAGTGGCTGCTGTTTGCAGTGCTTCTGTTTTTTTACTATGTATATAGCAAGCAATGCATCCTCTTAACAAAAATGGAGGCAAGCACACAATCTGTGCTATAATCAGGGCCACTGGAATTATGCGATTGTGCGGCCGCGTTGATTTTAGCATAATTGTAGATTTTTTTAATTGTAGATTTGCCGCATTTGCCACATAATCAATCATCTTCCGCATAATCGGCGGATTTCAACAAAAAAAATAGTTTCTAGCTCAAACGGTTCAAAAGTTACTGAAAATGTGATGCACGTTGCCTCGCAATGGAAGGCCCTTTGCAAAGCTGGACTGGTCACCTTTCTGTTGCCTATGGATGTTAAACTGGTATTAATGAGGTGCAACCAATGCCCAGAGTGTGTTACCAAGTTTAAAAATGACCAAATAATAAAGCAATACTATTACAAAATGTGCCGCATTATGCATGCATAATTGGCCTATTATGGCCACATAATTTACTTAACCTGCCGCATAATTTGGCCCTCACCTGCTGCTTAATTCCAGTGGCTCTGGCTATACTAAAGCGGCAAATGTCGGTCTTGCATTTCATGTAACTATGCATAATTTTATATAATTTTCAGACATTTCTCATAATTATGCAAAAATATATTACACACATTTCACACACACCTACATACATTTAAACACTTTTCAAAAGCTTTCATTTTATTAACTTTCTTGTTAACTGACTTCTACATATTTTTTGCAGCCTGTGCACCACCCAGAGACCAGATAGGCATCGGGCAGGAAGTCAGGCCTGCACAAGCTTTTTTGGAATCTGGTCCTCAACAGAGCAGTGAATCTGAAATTTTGTTAAATGAAAATGAAGTTATGATGTTCGAAGTCAGAGACAGAGAGGGAAATCTTTTGTCAAGTACCACAGTTCTAGGGAATGTACAGGATGTTGTAGACTTTGAGAATGAAATAATCCTGTGAGTGTGGTGATAATGGAGAACTGGAGATAGTGAAAGACGCATACCCTATAAGGAATGTTGACAATCGTGAAACTAAAGACCTTGTTCAAAATGTACACAATCTACACGGTGTAGTGGGTGAAATTAGTGAAGTTAGTCAGAAAGATGAAAGGGATGTGAGGCGGCTTAGGGATCCAAGTAGTGCAAAGGGTAGATAGGGTCAGGGAAATCTGACTGGTGTAATGGGTGACACTGGTGAAATGGGCAGAAATGGTGGAAAGAGTCAACTGTTTGGAAAAAATGAGAGGATTGAAAAGGGTATGGAGGGTCAAATGGACAATGAAATTAATGTGGTCAATGTTTTAGAGAGTCAAGACACATTAGTGCAAAATACTGATAAGCAGTGTCGATTGATGGAGTCAATAAATCGTTGAATACATAGACATACAGTTGCAATGAAAAAAGACTACATGACCTCTCATGTGAACAGCTTGTCCACATTGCATGAGTTGATGCAAATAGGTAAAAGTATTGATAATTTGACAAAGTCAGTCACAAAATATGTAGACAGTAACGTAAACATCTAGAAACAGTTAATTACAATACAGGCCAATTTGAAATACTGCATTGACAGTAACACCAAATGTACAGTTAAAGTGTCTAAAGATGAACAGACCGTATTAGTCGACAAAAGTACTACCCCTAAATTTGCTGAAAGATTCCCTTCTGTGCAATCTGCACAACTTCAGTCTAATGGGGATAACACTGCTTCAGTTTCTAATGTTCCCCTGCCAACTTCACGTGTGCTACGTAATCATTGTAGATATGTTACACCTGCTACAAAGAAATCAAAGTTTTCAATGTAACATAATGACTGTTTTATGTTATTGCAATGCATGCCTCCTGTTAAATGTTACTGAGGCCTCATAAAGGTTGCATGAATCTTGCAGAGTTTAAGTTGTCTTTCATGTACAATTCAATTTTATGTGCTTATAGTTGTTTACTTTGCAAGGTGCAGGTTTTTCGCCACTTACAATAGTTGCAGGTTTCAAACGCTACGTTGTTAAGGCACAGTGTGACTGCCTATTGATTGCACATTGTTTAACAGGCCACTTGCCGCTGACTTTGGTTTGACTGAATATGTTCGATTATCACTCTTGATAAATAATAAAAGAGATACCTGATAACGTCTTGTAAGATCTTTATTTTGCTCTTATATGCACTTAATGTTTAAGAAATGTAAAATTACCACCTTCCATTGACCAACACAACAATGGAATTAGTTATTGTGCCTATACCAAAATGCAGGTAGATAAACAACTGGTTTGGGCACATACAAGTAAAGGATTGGTGAAGGCCAAGAAATAGAACATTGCCTGCTGGCCAAACAGCACTTTGATCCATGTGATATTTGAACCATTTATGTAAAAAAATTCTGAACTAATTCTCGACGGACTTGAGCAGTTTCACCTCCTTCATCAATCATATTGTGATTGTACACACCTATATCTTCCATGTTTATGTCACAATCCTCCGGGGGAGGAATGTTATACCTGGTTGCTATGTTATGCAACATGCAACATAACACAATGATGTGGCACACTTTCTCTGGTGAATACAGAAGATCACCTCCTGATCCATGAAGACAGCAACATCTACTCTTTAATAGGCCAAATGTTCTCTCTATTGTGTTCCTGGTTCGTATGTGGGAGGCATTGTACCTGGATTTTGCTACATTGGGTGCATGTAAAATTGGGGTAATCAACCACGCCTTCAATGGATATGCACTGTCACCTGTAGAGAACAAAACATATCGAAGGACGTGTTACAAAAAAGGTAAACATTGATCTAATTATATAAACACAGTTTATACCTGGCAAGTTGGCTGAAGACCTATTTTGTGATCACTCTCTGACTCAGAGAACACAATCGCCTGGCCTTGATCTAATGCCATGACTGCAGCTGAATCCATATTACTGTCACTAGCTCTAAACAATTGGCACAAACAAATAGGGCTAGGCACATTGTATATCCAATCCACAGTTAGAGGAAGTGAATACAAAGGCAAATACACTTTTTGTGGGGGATCTTCTATCACCTAGCATGGGCTGGAAATATGGCCTGCAAACAGCAGGTATTATCCTTGAGCAGTTCGTGAAAGACTGTGAAACATCCTGCCGAGGGCCAACAGCAGACTGGACAAGCACTTGTCTCTGCAAAAGATGTAAAACATTGTTCCACAAAGCTGCTCCTATTGCTGCCATTTTGATAAAAGTGTATTCTGTGATAAAATATACAAATGACAAAGATATAACTAAAGCACAGAGATGAAATGACCACAAATCTTATCAGTGAAGTAAAATGAAGTTGCTAACTACAGCTTCTCCCTAGAGGAAAATACCTCCAAAAAAAACACTAGAAAACTGAAGGTAAGTGGGATCAAAATTAGCTGCATAATAACTCATTTGGGGTCAAATCCAACAGTAGTGGCAACTATGGAAGGATCTCCAGATTTTTGGAGATAAACTGTCGGTGGAGGACATGTAATTACCTCCAATATTTTTGGAGTAATGGGCAGGTTAAAGACACTTTTCTAAGGAACAAAATAGCATTCAAATACCGATTCTGGAGGAAATACTTCAGCCCCCAAAAATAGATTTTTCTCCACATTAACACACACATCAAAATCAGCACCTCAGAGGGTAAAAAGAATCGACCTTGCCTTGAAAAAAGACCACTAAAGGGCGAAACATATGTTTATCCTGATGTAACTAAACAAGACTGTCCCGATGTAATGGCAACTACACAAATACAGCCACAAACTGTTTTTTTCACAAACTGCCAGTTTCTATACAAAGTTATAAATTGCTCCCTTGTGAATTAGAAGCAAACACGCATAGTGGTGTGCGGCCCATTGTTTATTTTCTAGCTTGGCAAAATATGTTAAAATCTGCCATCCAGCAGGTGCAACACCTACAAAAAGACAATTATGAATCACCTGAAGGATAGACACTGTGATGTGCACATGGCTGCTAGACCCCGGCATGAGACATGAGACCATGTGGTTGTGATATGCAGGCACAGGAAACACCGTAATACGTCACGGATTCAACCGTGATCCTGCAGACCTGATGGCGTCCTCCCCACGCATGCGCATAGGCAATTTTACAGGCATCAAGAATAACATTAGGCACTTATGAACCCTACAGGCCTGATTATGAATTTAGGTGCTATTTAGCACATCTGATAAATACCGATACCACGGGGTTCGTTATTTATCAGGTGTGATAATAACACCTATTAGGAGCTAGTGGGGAATAACATGCAGATTTTGGTGTTTAACGCACCAAAATCCGCATTATACAGTAAATACAGCATGCTTTTCTCCCGTTAAATTTGGGCAGGTTTGGCATAACGAAATTCAACAAACTTTGAAATTCGTCATGCAGTCGATAACTTTCGAATGTGTTAAATAACAATTAACTCGTAATTTTGTCCCCTGCGCAAACAGGGGCGGAATTCAACGCTCAACTCCAAATCAGGCCCTAAGACACAGAACTTGTCTTCTTAACACTCAAGAACTTCATGGAATGGGGCAAAAAATAAACTGCTTCCTAATTTTCCTAAACTTAATTATATTAACTGAAGTTTGTCACTGACAACACAGGGAAAGCAACACCATGGTTATTGCTTTGATTTTGCCATTCCCTCTGCCGTGTGAGGCAAGAAGACCCCATGTCACTGCGCATGTTTGCCCATTGTGCTAATTGAAAATCTGTGTGCACATCCTCACGGTACTTCTTCGCACACTGTCCTTTCTCCGTGTAGCCACTCATTACTGAATCACGATACTCCTTGGCATAACAAAACGGAAGCAAGGTTGCCAAAGGAACCGAATATTATTACATTGTTTTCTGATTTGTTCTGGGAAATCGTGAATGGCTTTTTCAGAAAAGACTTTTGCAAACCCCACCGCCAAAACACAGCTTGGGATGTGACAGACGACCTCTGCTGATTTCTATCCGCATTGGCTCGGAAATTTATAGTGGTAGATGCTTAATTTACATAATATCACACTGCTCTGATTATATATTCAAAGCAGAGTGCTATATAAGCTGAACTCAAGACCACTTAACCCAGTGTGTGAGATGAAAGAATAATTTGCCCATAACAAAGTTGGAATTGTTAGCAGTGCAATACCTCCTTGAAAGCAGACATTTTGTAGGCACGTTACTGGCTTCCAATAGCAGCTTGACAGTGCTATATTTTTGCCGGTGTTTGTAGGTGATGAACACCAGCAGCGTCGGGATGGCCTATAGAGGAATCTGGCAATGCCAGATGGGCCAGGCTGACAGATCAGTGTATGGGCCGGTTTTGTGGCTGTATGTGGGCTGCTGTAGTGAGCATCTTTATATAACAAGTAGATAGAATGCACTGGCAGGCTGCACTCTGCAGGCAACAGAGGGTTACATTGGGCACACTATGCAGCATGGGTTAGGATGCCTTACATGGTAGGAAAGGAAATGCATCATGTTCTAATGGGTTCTACTTTGATAATAAATCAACAACCAGCTTACCCTCGTTAACTGTTCCCACAGACTGTCCCAAAGTTACCCTCTCTCCAGCTCTATCCTTCCCCTAGTTGAACGAGCACTAAATGCGCGACCAATGAATGCCCAATGCCATGTTCCATTTTAAACGCTTGCAGTGGCTAATTGGCTGGGTAGGGCTTTCTTTCCTTTGGGGATGGAGTGTCACACACATGGGTGTCATACTTGAGTAGCCACATTAGGAGGTTCTCAAAATGTGGGCCACTTTTTTACTAATAGAGCTTGGTTGACGCACTCCGTGTTTATATCGTCTGTAACCAAAATATATGGCTGTAATTGCATTGCTGTCTTTTACTGGCGTGCAACAAGGTAGCGCAGTCTGATCAGAAGCATGTCTAAATAAGTGAGAATTGCGCTGCCCACAAGGGGTAACGTCCCTTTGATGCACTGCTAATTCCGAATGGAGGACGGTAATCTCTTTATTCTTGATCTGTAATGACAAACTGTACTCAATTTAGATGATTTCTTCCATCTTGAATTTCTTCATTCAAGTGTATATTTGTTCATTCAAATGTTGATATTTCCAAAGTGAATCACTTTTCGTAAATACATTCATGAAGTGTATCGAATAACATTATTATTCATCCCATCCCAATGCATTTCGGGATGATTGAGCCCTTCGTCACGGGATATATTCCTGAAAGGAGAAGTAAAGCAAAATGAGAAATCGGCTGCTACGGCTCTGGTTAGTCCATCACCATGTGTTTAGTGCTCAGTTGTGGAAATCACCATCTTGTGATTAAGTTTAGTATGTGTATAAATAAAGTACTTGTTGTTGTAACAGAGACTTGCCCTGTTAGATATTTGTTAATTGCACAAACGTTGGTGTGTATCAATAAAGTTGTTTTGTTATGACGAAACTTGCCATGTTGGTATGTCAATAACTGTGAGTAATGTGGTTAATTTGTTGGTCAGTGACGCTGACCCTAGAACGATTGAACGTCACCAAGTTTTTGTAAAATAAACACATGCAGAACAATGAATATGCTAAACTGTAACTATCCCCGGTGGAACTAGTGACATAAGACACTTCGTGTGTTGATTGCGCTAACCTTAAAACATAGAAGCCACCAAATGTAAAACAAATCTAAAACTAAAACGACTCAGTGAATGTCATGCGTAAATGAAAACGTGCTCCGGTTCGATATGATCAAAAACCGACACTTGTGTTCTGACAAATCATGCAAAAGTACGGAAACATTACGCAGGTATGTTTCGGCAGTAACCGCGGTGCAAACCTGTGTGTAAAGTCATGCATTTAGACCAATGTCTTTAAGCAGGCACTGGTCTTGATTTAAAATGTGATAACAGTTCGACTTACGGGAAGACGTGTGTTCGAAAACTCGCGTCCTGCTCTGTTGCCATTAGTGGTGAGCGTGTTTTCTCAGAAGTTAAAAGCGTGCATAGCAAGAAAAAAAGGACGTGTGTGTATGGGAAATGAAACCGTCATGTTGAAAGTGTGAATGTCAGATGATTCATTAGATAATAAGCAATTAAACATGAAAACTATGATGAATGTGAAAGAAACAGTGGGGAAAACACAAAAAATTAAGAAGATGTAACTATTTCATTATACAAGAACGCGGCTTCATATGATGCAAGGTGATCAACGTCCTTTTACATTGAGCGCCTAGCGTATAGCATATTAAAGAAAATAACTATATTCGATGCGATCATTCAAACCATGTGGCATCAGTGCACTCAGTCCTTTAATGCAATAGGTCTCACGTTACAACAGGTACTTTCGGTTGTCTCTCCCTTCTTGAATGTCAATAGTTTCCAGTATCATGTAGCGTAGTTGGCAAATTCTGTGATTGTGAGCCATAAAATGGGAAGCTATGACTGACTTGCCATTTTTGGTTTTTATGTTACTCTTGCGCTCATTCAGTCTAACTTTGATTTTTCGTTCCGTTTTCCCCACATATATAAGGCCACATGGGCATTTCAAAAGGTACACTACGTTCTTCGAATCACTGCTGGCTGTTGTGTGTATTTTGATCTTGTTGCCTTTCAATGGGTGATTGATGAAGTTGCCTTTTATGATGATGTTGCAATTGTTGCAGTTCAAGCAGGGAACAGTGCCTTTGTATTCCACTTTAACACTAAGGACCATTTTCTTTTCTCCTAGTAACTCATTAATGTTCTTGCTGCGTTCATAGGCAAATAAGGGGGAACTCATGAAAAATACCTTTGAAATCAGGCTCCGTTTGTATCATTGGCCAATATTTGTGGATATTTTTCTTGAATCTTGCGCTTCTGGTGGTAAATTTCGATACTAGGACTACTCTGTTGGATTTCACTGGCTCTTTGTAGGGAGTTAATAACTGGTTTCAAGTTTTTGTAGATGATCTTAACACTGCTCTATTCAGTACTTCGGATGGGTACCCTCTGTTCTTCAATCGTTATGTCATGTCAAGCGTGTTAGCTCCCAGTTTGTCTGGATTGGAAACTATTCTTTTCACTCTTAACAATTGTGAGTATGGTAGAAGTACTTTGAGTGAGTTCTGATGGAAACTTTTAAAGTGTAGCAAATTGTTTCGGTCCGTTTCTTTTCTGGGTATGTTGGTCTCAAATTTCTGATTTACTATGGAAACTGATACATCCAAAAAACTGACATTTTCACTGCTAATGTCATAGGGAACCCAGTGTGATCATTGATGTTATTCAATGCTTCTATGGCTGAAAATAATTCATCTCTGGTGCCATTCCACAGAACAAAAATGTCATTGATGTAGCTCAAAAAAGTGATGAGTTTGCTCTTCCATAGGTCGTTAGACAGGATATGATCAATTTCAAATTTGTGCATGAAAAGGTTTGTATAACTTGGGGCTGCGCAATTGCCCATAGAAGTTCCCGTGAGCTGTAAAAAGAACTCCTGGTTCCAGTGGAAGACATGCCTTTAGACCTTTGGGACACAGTCTCCACAGTGGTGTGGGATTTCATGTTGAAAGAGTTTGGACTCATAAAAAGGAGTTGAACCAGTCCGTATACAGGTTAAGCCAAACGCTGAGTGTCCGAGAAACACCACAGTACAATCTGACACCTGAAACTGTGGCGGGTATCACACCTGTGATTGATTCCATGATTGAACAAGGCATTCTGAAAGAGATTCTAGGTAGCCCATGCAACTCCTATTATGGGCTTGCAGAAGCCTAATGGTAAATATCGCATTATGCAAGACCTTCGATAGATAAACAGTATAGTGGTTCCTTGTTGTGCCGTGGTACCAAATCCATCAGTGATACTGCTTCAAATTCCATGTGAAGCTGAGTGGCTCACAGTCATTGATCTTTGTCCGGCTTTTTTCTCCATTTCCCTCCACGAGGAGAGTCAATTTCTTTTTGCTTTTCGGCTGGGAAATTGTGTCTTAACGTGGTGCTGTATCCCTCAAGGGTATACTGAAAGTCCATCTATCTTCAATCCAATTTTGAAAAAGAATTTCAGGTCCTTAGTCTTACCTCGTAACTCAGTTCTGGTTCAGTACATTGATGATCTTTTGATCACATCAAAAAACGAGGGAGGCTTGCAGAGATGATACCATTGTTTTGTTAAATCATCTGGCTGAGAATGGACATAACGTGTCCCGGCGCAAGCTCCAATATTGCTTGCATGATGTACAGTAGTTAGGACATTGAATTGAGAAGGACAAGAGAAAGAAGTAACCATAGAGGGTATCGGCAATCATGCAGATGAGTCCACCACGCACTGAGAAAGAGGTCAGGATGTTTTTGGGAATAGTGAGATACTGTTGACAGTGGATTCCCAACTTATCCCTGATGGCTAAGCCTTTGCAGATGTTGACACACAAAGATGTGCCAGATCCGGTGCCATGGGATAACGATTGCTTTCTTGCCTTCCTGGAGCTGAGAGAGAGCCTGTGTCGTGCTCCAGCTTTAGGAATGCCTGATTACAACAAAGCGTTTGCGCTGTTTTGTCATGAACAAGAAGGTTGTGCGCTCTCCATACTCACACAGTTACATGGAAGTGCCCATAGACCAGTGGCCTATTTCTCTACTACATTAGATCCTGTAGCAATGCATTGCCCGGATGTCTCAAATCCGTTGCTGCAACTGGTGTCAGTATTGAACGATGTGAGAGTATCGTGATGGGTCATCCACTGACAGTGTACGTTCCACACTCGGTAGAAATTCTGTTGACAAGAACAAGAGCACAGCACTTGACCAATAACCGATTGACACGGTATAAGCAAGTGATTTTGGCTGCTGACAATATAACTCTGAAGCTCTGTTCTGTGTTAAACCCTGCTACTTGGTGACCCATTCCAAATTCTGAAGCGGAGGGCAATGAAGACCATGACTGTCTCGATGTCACTGAACTGTGCACCAAACCTTGTCCTAACATTGTCGATGAGCCCCGGTCTGGCCCTGATCAGGTTCTGTTTGTCAATGGATCTTGTCTAAGAGACAATGAAGGAAATCTGAGAGCAGCTTTTGCTGTCTGTACTGTTTCTGGAGTGGTGGAAGCCACTTGGTTACAAGAAGTATACTCTGCGCAGATGGTTGAACTCATTGCCTTAACCTGTGCATGCTGTGTCTCTGAAAACTCCGGATGACAATCTACACCGACAGCCAATATGGATTCGGTGTAGTTCATGATTTTGGGCACCGATGGTCTCAACGGGGATTCATGACTTCATCTGGGTCTCCGATTAGGAATGGGGAGATTGTGAGGCAATTGTTGGAAGCACTACAGCTGCTGAAGAAAGTTGCAGTTCTAAAATGCTCCGCATACTGTAAGGGGACAGATTATGTTACTGTGGGAAATCGATATGCAGACGAGGTTGCACATTATTGTGCCTTGAATGCATGAACTTTCAATGAAGAATACAGGAACGAGGACACAGAGGTGACCGATTTCAACATGATGTTGGCTGCTGCCAACACTTGGGATGAGGTAAGACTTCTGCAAGAGGAGGTTTCTGAGGAGGAACAGTCAGGCTGGATCAGAGCAGGCTGTGTGAAGAGAGAGGATGATATCTGGGTGTCGACTGATGGGAGAGCAGTTCCTTCCAACTGCTTATTGTACCCTGTGGCAAGGCAGATTCATAGTTTGGCACATGTAGGATGAGATGTGATGGTGAGGTTGTTCAGACAGACATGGTTCAATCCAAAGTTCCGAGTGATTGCGGAAGCAGTGTGCCACCGATGTGTAATGTGTCAGCAGATGAACGCAGGGAAAAGGACTGTTGTTACTCAGAGTCAGATCGGGAGATGAGGAGGACCTTTCCATAGGATGCAGCTGGATTTTGTTGAGATGCCTATGTGCAATGGATTGAGGTACATTCTGGTTGTGGTGTGCATATTCCCCCGTTGGGTCGAAGCCTATCCAACTAGGAGGTGTGACAGTCTCACAGAAGCTTAACTGTTGTTAAGGGAACTTATTCCAAGGTTCGGATTTCCAACTACATTGGAATCAGACTGAGGGACTCATTTTGATACTGAAGTCCTGAAGTTGCTTTGTGCAGCTTTAAGGGTGGAACAGAGACTACATTGCATTTACAGGCCAGAAGACTCAGGAAATGTTGAGCAGGTCAATGGGACCATAAAGTCGAGATTGGGAAAGGTGTGCACATCAAAGTCTTTGACATGGCCCCCATGCACTGCCTCTCATGCTGATGAGACTGCACAGTATTTCTGATAGAAGAACTGGCTTGTTGCCTCACGAGGTTCTAATGGGGTGAGCAATGAGATTGCCTGCTGTGCCTGCTTGTGAATATCTCAGATGATTTGGTTCTCGACTAATATAAAGGATTGGCTGATGTGGTTTGTTCTGTGTCTCATCAGGTTGAAGCAATGACTGCACTAACATCAGGAGACCTCTGCCACGACCTAAATCCTGGAGACTGGGTGCTCATCAAAAGGCATGTGAGGAAGAGCTGCCTTGAGGCCCGTTGGTGTGGACCATATCAAGTGATACTGGTGACTGCGACTGCCGTTAAATGTGGCGGATTACCGAACTGGGTTCATGCCTCTCATACTTGTAGAGTCCGAGCCCTTCTGAAGAAACTTCTCCTCTCCCAGAAGCATTGACAGAAGTGACCGAAGGGTCACAGGAGAAAACAAGCCAAGCAGTAGAGGGACCGGTGGAGGCTGAATAAACACTGGAACAATTCGAGGAGGGTCCAGTCGAATGAGACATCGGTATTGACTCTGAAGAAGAGGGAACAGTGGTGTACGAACCAGAGTCTGACCCAGACGAAGGAACTAGTGAAAAGAGGAGACAAGTGCAGTCAAGACCGAGAACAACCTTGAATGAGACCTGGCCAGAAAAAGAACAGAGAAGAAATCTAAGAATTAAATCTGAAAGAGAGCTCACATCAATAAGTGAAATGTCTGAATCTGAGCAAAGTGAAGGCAAAGGTGGGAAACTGGGCTCGAGAAGGTCCCAAAAGATTAGGGTGCCTTGTTGGAGGTACTCATCTCCTGAGTGGAATTATTTGGCTGCCAATGCCGATGAGGGCAAGCTCCAGGACATCAGTGCTGCTAATCGACATTCTGCTGAAAATTCCGAAATGCTCTTCTTTCATTGGCTGTTCCTTATCCAGCAAGATTGAGTGGCCTGCGAAACCTGGTATTGAATGAAGTTGTCTTTCCCCATTTGAGTATAGAGCAATCACCGGCAGAAGTTGCGGAATTGAGACCTGATTTATTACAACTACTCATACATGAACTTGACTCAGAACTTATTAGGGATGTTGAATGAAATTTCATGAACTTTGTCAAAGTGTTCGAGGAAGATTTCCTAGGCCAAAGTTGATGAAGAATAAATGTAGGGATTACATTCAGAAAAAGGTGAAGTAGGGCTAAGGAAGTCTCACAAAGATTGTGTAAATTACTGTAAAAAGAAATGAGGAGAAAAGAGAAAGCTGCTGGAAGTTCTACTTAAAAGACTTTTACGTTTTCCTGCTTTGTGCGAGTAGAGACTAATGGAGAAGAGAAAATCTGTGGTTGCTACTTAGAATGTTTTATAAGAAGGATCATTATGAGTACTATTTTTCTAACTATGAAGTAGTACTTTCTGAATTCCAAGTGTACAAACACCTGAATAAATATGACACAAGGAGTACAGTTGAAATGATAGGGAATTATTTTGTACCCACTGCAACGCTAGACACTACTTGCGCTCATAGACACAATTTAACCTGTACATAAACTAACATTGAGAAGAAGTTTATAGATCAGGTAGAAGATACTACAAAACATTTCCTTAATGGATACTCTAGAAAATTAATTGAAAACAAGTAGAATTTCCTTACCTGTCCTGCCTGCCACAGAGCAAATAAGTATAATAAATTGCTCACAATAATTCTGGAATCTACTGAATACATTTGCTACCTGTATTAATATTAGATAGTCTACTACAGACGCTCACATTCCTTTCAAAACTCAATTATATGTGATTAGATACATAAGTTTTACAAGTGCAGCTGTGTAGAAAATCCACAAGAGCGATCTCAATTGAACTACGCTATGAGAACCCATGGTATAAGACCAAATGCCTGATCACTATTCCTGGACTACATTGATCTCATCTCCGATGCATATCCTGAGTGTGGACTGTAGAATAGTGATGTTGTTGATTATCAAGACCAAAGTAGCGTGACTACAAAAAAATCTAATAGGAAATATTGAGGACAAGTATATCATTTTTTTAAAATAATGTTTACATTTGAACTACTAGTTACCAAAATATTGTGGTATTTAATATTTTTTTGTATGTTATTTTTTGCTAATATTAAATTGCTTTTAATAATATAAAAAATATACTTTTTAGTTATTTCAGGCTGGATTTTATTTTGGTACTGTGTGGGTACTGTGGTATTGAAAATGTCTTATTGTGCATGTTTTTGATCAATTATTTATGTTAATTATTATTTCTATTAACATATTTAATTATTGTAATGATTTCTAATTATTGTTTTATTGATGGGGTTGTGGGTTTTATTAGAGGATAGGGTTGGTAGAGTTTTAGCTAAAAAATAAGTAATAGTTAATCATAACTAATTTATAATATTATAAAATACATTAAAATACATTTTATAATATTGATTTTAAAGAAATTATAATTTCAATGTTTTATTTTTATTCCATCAAAATATCAAATTAATACTTAATAAATAATTACTTAAATACTGAATATCTGTCTTATTTTCATACTAGTAATAACTGTATTTTTTATATTAATTTTATTGTATTTCTTTTTAGAAATACAAAAACAAGTTATATAAAATATATTATTTTTAATATTGGATACATTTTACATAAATGGATTATATTTATTAAATTACCTGATAATTAACAATGGGTGTTGGATTACATTTTGAATTTTTAAAGTAAGGTTTTAAAATATTTGAATAAGTTGTGTTTTTAAAAATGTTGTTTCATTATTAATTGGGACACCCCCAATTACATGGACTTCCCCCACTGTTTGTTAGACTGGAGTTAAAATATTAAACATGTCCCACCCTAATCACATGCATGTAGCAGAATGTTTGTTGGACTGTAGTTAGAATAGTAAATTTGGGTGTGGATAGAAATGTACGCCTGGCCGTAGGGCTCCCCAGCTTTGGCAGGCCCGAGGGACCCAGTGATGCCAGCAGTACTGCTACAGGGGAGAGGGGCCCATTTCCTGCAGCGGACAACCCCCGAGCACCATCTTAGCCCCCGACTCTTCACTGGCTGAGGCTCCTCGATCTTTTTGCTGCCTCTGGCTCCTGGCGGCCTGGTCCGACATGGAGTGCGCAGTCATGCCAGAGAGAGCCTGTGAGGCCAGAAGGTGGCTGCGTATCCTTTTCCTGCTGTCGGGGGAGTGGGGGTGATGGCCTGCCCTCCCCTCTTCCTGGAACTAGCTCCTACCGGTAGACTTTGGGGCTTAACGAAGGGCCAACAGCAGGTCCAGCAGCTCCTGGCCACAGCCCATGCCCATGGTCCGTTCGACTTCAAAGGTCACAAGATCCAAATCGAAGTGGACTTCTCCCGGGAGACCAATGACAAGTGGAGGGTCTCTGTTGCCCTACGCCCCCTGCTTCGCAAACTGGATATCAGATTTGGCCTCTTTGAGACCCCGCAGATGTGGATCACAAGTAATGGCAGATCCAAGGACTTCCTTGACCCGGGGGAACTGCGCTCCTTCCTGGAGAGCCCTCAGGACGAGGGGATGGACACGACCCCTACGAAATCATTGTCAGCCACTCCCCCGCCAAACTCCCCCCTCTTGGGGTCTGAGGATCGCAACTTCTGAGGGAGCCGCCCCTTGGACAGGCTTCAAGACCGCTCGCACAGATCCCAAAGAGGCAAGGAGAAGGTGCTTCAAGCTGTGGCAGCAAAAGACACACAATTGATGGACGGAATGCAGAACAAATCAAAACATTCACCCCCAGTCAAGAGATCTGGGTTAAATCCATCATTCTTTTGCTCACCATGCCACCCCAGTTTAGACCTGGCCACATGCAAATCAGTCTTGACCCTGTGCCCCATGGGAACAGTCCAGCCCGAACCGCCAAGCCAGGTCCTCCCTGGACCGGAAACAAGCATCCTAGGACCGGCTTCGGGGTCTCACCCCTCCTCAGCCAGGATAGCTTGACTCCAGGGGCACAGTGAGCCTGGGACCCACGTCTGGGCATACCCGGCGCACCCAGGGCGAAGAAGCAAAAGACACACAATTGATGGACGGAATGCAGAACAAATCAAAACATTCACCCCCAGTCAAGAGATCTGGGTTAAATCCATTATTCTTTTGCTCACCATGCCACCCCAGTTTAGACCTGGCCACATGCAAATCAGTCTTGACCCTGTGCCCCATGGGAACAGTCCAGCCCGAACCGCCAAGCCAGGTCCTCCCTGGACCGGAAACAAGCATCCTAGGACCGGCTTCGGGGTCTCACCCCTCCTCAGCCAGGATAGCTTGACTCCAGTGGCACAGTGAGCCCGGGACCCACGTCTGGGCATACCCGACGCACCCAGGGCGAGGAAGCAAAAGACACACAATTGATGGACGGAATGCAGAACAAATCAAAACATTCACCCCCAGTCAAGAGATCTGGGTTAAATCCATCATTCTTTTGCTCACCATGCCACCCCAGTTTAGACCTGGCCACATGCAAATCAGTCTTGACCCTGTGCCCCATGGGAACAGTCCAGCCCGATCCGCCAAGCCAGGTCCTCCCTGGAATGGAAACAAGCATCCTAGGACCGGCTTTGGGGTCTCACCCCTCCTCAGCCAGGATAGCTTGACTCCAGTGGCACAGTGAGCCCGGGACCCACGTCTGGGCATACCCGACGCACCCAGGGCGAGGAAGCAAAAGACACACAATTGATGGATGGAATGCAGAACAAATCAAAACATTCACCCCCAGTCAAGAGATCTGGATTAAATCCATCATTCTTTTGCTCACCATGCCACCCCAGTTTAGACCTGGCCACATGCAAATCAGTCTTGACCCTGTGCCCCATGGGAACAGTCCAGCCCGAACCGCCAAGCCAGGTCCTCCCTGGACCGGAAACAAGCATCCTAGGACCGGCTTCGGGGTCTCACCCCTCCTCAGCCAGGATTGCTTGACTCCAGTGGCACAGTGAGCCCGGGACCCACGTCTGGGCATACCCGGCGCACCCAGGGCGAGGAAGCAAAAGACACACAATTGATGGACGGAATGCAGAACAAATCAAAACATTCACCCCCAGTCAAGAGATCTGGGTTAAAACCATCATTCTTTTGCTCACCATGCCACCCCAGTTTAGACCTGGCCACATGCAAATCAGTCTTGACCCTGTGCCCCATGGGAACAGTCCAGCCCGAACCGCCAAGCCAGGTCCTCCCTGGACCGGAAACAAGCATCCTAGGACCGGCTTCGGACACGTCTGGCCAGGTCTAAACTGGGGTGGCATGGTGAGCAAAAGAATGATGGATTTAACCCAGATCTCTTGACTGGGGGTGAATGTTTTGATTTGTTCTGCATTCCGTCCATCAATTGTGTGTCTTTTGCTTTCAAGCTGTGGCAGAGCACACTCAGGATCAAGGTCAGGACAAGTTCAGCTCCCTGTTGAAGCCTGGGACATCTGCAGAATGAGGGGTTCCCTTGCTCTGCTGTCCACCTCCTGCTTGGCTTTGCCCTGGGGGCCTTCCAGACTCACTGTTAGTTGAGTATTCCATGGGTGTAGGTCACTTGATTTTAGTATCCTTACATGGTTGCCTAATAGTTCTAATGTTTACTGTTTGTTGTTTTAGGCAAGCCCCCGCCCCTCCAGCTTGTTGCAGCAGGGAACTGCCTTGTTCTTCACCCTTCCGCCCGATCTGCCTGGCCTATGAGCCCAGCAAACACAAGGAGATGATGGACAGAGCGCTGAAACTTTTCAGACACTCACCCCCGTCACAGATCTGGGTTGAATCCATCATCGTTCTTTAGCTCACTCCGCCACCCCAGTTCAGACACAGCTATATGCAAATCAGTCTTGACCCTGTGCCTCATGGGAATAGTCCAGCCCGAACTGCCAAGCCATGTCTTCCCTGGACCGGAAACAAGCATCCTGGGACCGGTTTCGGGCTAACAGCCCTCATCAGCCAGGCTAGCTTGAATCCAGTGGCAAAGTGAGCAAGGGACCCACGTCTGTGCATACCCTGCCAACTTAAGGCGAACAAAGCAAACACAAGGAGATGATGGACGGAGCGCTGAAACTTTTCAGACACTCACCCCCAGTCACAGATCTGGGTTGAATCCATCATCGTTCTTTAGCTCACTCCGCCACCCCAGTTCAGACACAGCTATATGCAAATCAGTCTTGACCCTGTGCCTCATGGGAACAGTCCAGCCCGAACTGCCAAGCCATGTCTTCCCTGGATCGGAAGCAAGCATCCTGGGACCGGTTTCGGGCTAACAGCCCTCATCAGCCAGGCTAGCTTGAATCCAGTGGCAAAGTGAGCAAGGGACCCACGTCTGGGCATACTCTGCCAACATAGGGCGAACAAAGCAAACACAAGGAGATGATGGACGGAGCGCTGAAACTTTTCAGACACTCACCCCCAGTCACAGATCTGGGTTGAATCCATCATCGTTCTTTAGCTCACCCCGCCACCCCAGTTCAGACACAGCTATATGCAAATCAGTCTTGACCCTGTGCCTCATGGGAACAGTCCAGCCCGAACTGCCAAGCCATGTCTTCCCTGGATCGGAAACAAGCATCCTGGGACCGGCTTCGGGCTAACAGCCCTCATCAGCCAGGCTAGCTTGAATCCAGTGGCAAAGTGAGCAAGGGACCCACGTCTGGGCATACCCTGCCAACTTAGGGCGAACAAAGCAAACACAAGGAGATGATGGACGGAGCGCTGAAACTTTTCAGACACTCACCCCCAGTCACAGATCTGGGTTGAATCCATCATCGTTCTTTAGCTCACTCCGCCACCCCAGTTCAGACACAGCTATATGCAAATCAGTCTTGACCCTGTGCCTCATGGGAACAGTCCAGCCCGAACTGCCAAGCCATGTCTTCCCTGGACCAGAAACAAGCATCCTGGGACCGGTTTCGGGCTAACAGCCCTCATCAGCCAGGCTAGCTTGAATCCAGTGGCAAAGTGAGCAAGGGACCCACGTCTGGGCATACCCTGCCAACTTAGGGCGAACAAAGCAAACACAAGGAGATGATGGACGGAGCGCTGAAACTTTTCAGACACTCACCCCCAGTCACAGATCTGGGTTGAATCCATCATCGTTCTTTAGCTCACCCCGCCACCCCAGTTCAGACACAGCTATATGCAAATCAGTCTTGACCCTGTGCCTCATGGGAACAGTCCAGCCCGAACTGCCAAGCCATGTCTTCCCTGGACCGGAAACAAGCATCCTGGGACCGGTTTCGGGCTAACAGCCCTCATCAGCCAGGCTAGCTTGAATCCAGTGGCAAAGTGAGCAAGGGACCCACGTCTGGGCATACCCTGCCAACTTAGGGCGAACAAAGCAAACACAAGGAGATGATGGACGGAGCGCTGAAACTTTTCAGACACTCACCCCCAGTCACAGATCTGGGTTGAATCCATCATCGTTCTTTAGCTCACTCCGCCACCCCAGTTCAGACACAGCTATATGCAAATCAGTCTTGACCCTGTGCCTCATGGGAACAGTCCAGCCCGAACTGCCAAGCCATGTCTTCCCTGGACCAGAAACAAGCATCCTGGGACCGGTTTCGGGCTAACAGCCCTCATCAGCCAGGCTAGCTTGAATCCAGTGGCAAAGTGAGCAAGGGACCCACGCCTGGGCATACCCTGCCAACTAAGGGCGAACAAAGCAAACACAAGGAGATGATGGACGGAGCGCTGAAACTTTTCAGACACTCACCCCCAGTCACAGATCTGGTTTGAATCCATCATCGTTCTTTAGCTCACTCCGCCACCCCAGTTCAGACACAGCTATATGCAAATCAGTCTTGACCCTGTGCCTCATGGGAACAGTCCAGCCCGAACTGCCAATGAGCCCAGTCTGCCCGCGCACTCAGCTTCCTCACATCCGGCCTCCACAGTTATTCAGTTCTCTTGCCTCAGAGGCCTACCGTCTTCCTATTTCACCCCCACAATGCTGTCACCCTGCAGCCCCTTGTCAACCCCACTCTGTTTTTCTATTTGCTCGGGGCCTCCCGAGACGTGTGGGCTTCCAGGTTTGGACCCACGGTTCAAGGTTTAAGCCTCTGGACTCCCTTTGAGGCTCCAGTCAATGATGCCCCCACTGGCTGGCCCTTAATTCCCCCGTCACCCCTTTCATCCTTTGCCCAGTCACGGGGTTGTTCCTCCTCTCCTCCGTCTCCCTGTCCTATCGCCCCTCTTCACCAGCCCATTCCCTCCCTTCACCCCTTCTCTTCTCCCATGCAAGGGGGTTTCTTTTCTCCTCTTTTTCCTCCTCTTCTTCCTCTTCCTCCTCCCCGGTTTCTTTGCAGTCTCCCCTTTCCCTCTGCTCCCCGTTCTTGGCCCTTACCGGTGCCCTCCCCCTCTTGCTCACCCTGTGCTATCTATGGCCACGCTGTGCCACCCGGCCTCACACACTTTATCAAACATAATAAAATGTTGGCATATCTCCAATCCAAGCTTGTGGATGTGGCCTCCTCCAAGAGACCCACCTCTCGTCGGCGGAGGCGGAGAAGCTTAGGCGTGGCTGGGTGGCGAGGGTGATCCATAGCAACCACTGCCCCACACTGCCTGATGGGGCCACACAACTGCACAAATGCGATGTGGTGATCCTCCTGCAGAAAACCCTTACCCAGACCCAGGACATCGCAGACAAATTTGCAGCCTACTACCAGGATTTATACACCCTGGAGATTGTGGTAAACCCAGCAAGGCTCAATGCTTCTTTGACTCTGTGTGCCTCCCATGCCTCAACGACATGCAGGGACCTGCTCGAGGGAGAAATCGCCAAGGCTGAGATCTTGCTGGCCATCTTTAACCTCCCATACCATAAGGCACCCGGGGAGGATGGCTTCCTGACCGAGTTGTATAATTGGACAAGGGAGGAGGTGACGGACTCCCTCCACGATGCCTTTTGGGAGGCCAAACAGACTGGCTCCCTTGTACTCATCTAAAAAAAGGCCTTGATGGTGGTCCTCCCCAAGCCGAGGAAGAACCCACTCCTCTGCGGCAGTTATAGGTCTATCTCCTTGATCAACGGGGATATCCAGATCTTGGCGGGGGTGCTGGCGGCTCATCTCTGGAAAGTCATCCTGACCCTTATTCACCACTCGCATGTAGGGTCTGTTCCCGGGAGTTCATCAAGCAACCATCTCCACACTCTAGCCCACGCGCTGTGCTCTGTGAGAGACCTCACTGAGGCGGCCCTCGCCCTCACTTTGGATGTCAAGAAGGTGTTCGATAGGATTGAGTGGGGTTACCTTTTCGCGACGCTCCAATGATGTGGACTTGGCAAAGACTTCATAGCCTAGGTCCAGTGGCTTTACAACTCTCCTTCTGCACAGGTCAACTGCGGGGGTTCTTCTCAGACCCTTTCCCGATCCACTGAGGGACACGACAAGGCTGCCCACTATCACCCCTTCTCTTTCTTCTGGCCATGCAGCCTCTGGCCATGGCCCTCTGTCAGTCCCCATCACTGGTGGGCATCCCCACCACTAGGGGAGCGTTGACCCTTTATCTCTAAACGCACAATATTTGACTTACACTTTCAGACCTCCCCTGGTCACTTCCGACGCTTATGAACATATGCTCTGACTTTTCTGTAATTTCTGACTACAGAATTAACTGGGGCAAGAGCGAAGCCCTACTGATCTCACGAATGACCACCCGTGCATCTATTTTTGCTTACCCCTTCCAGTGGAAGCCCTCCTGTCTCAAATACCTAGGGATTTACCTCAACCAGGGACTCGACAGCATGGCGGTGGACAATCTTTTGACCCACTCCAGGACCGCACACGGCTGGACAATGAGAAATGGCCCAACCACAGTTCTCTCGTTATGGGGCAGGGTGCAGGTGGTCAAGATGGGGACTTTACTGCACTTTACCTACGTTCTGGGCATGCTACCCCTGCTTGTACCCCTCTTGCTTTAGCATGCCGTGGACAAGAACCTCAGGGCTTTTATGTGGGGTTCCTCTCTACCTAGGCTGGCCAGCAGCCACCTGGTGGCCCTCCGTTCATGTGGCAGCCTGGGTTTGCCATCAGTGGAACACTACGCCTTGGCCTTACACCTGGCTCAACTTGCCTAAATGCTTCCGCAGACCCTACACCCTCCATTATGGGTTTCGATCGAGCGTAACCTCCTGGGTTGCCCCTGAAGGCTGTACCCCATTTACCGCCACAAGGCCTCTGCTCCCGGCTCTTGCAACCTTATGATTCAGGCCTTGGCCAAGTCTTGGTCCCACGCCCACCACCTACTCTTGGTAGACGCCCTCCTCCATGAAAAGGGCACCTGTGGGGCAATGCCGATCGAGGGCATCGGGGGGTGCAGTGCTTGACTGAGGTGTGTGGCGCACAGTGGGAATACTTACCCTCCAACAGGTATGCACTCAGGGCATCATCAAACCCTTCGAGGTGCTGGGGCCTTCTACCCGGCCAACGCTGGCAGGATTTGCATTTGCGTCACAGTCTCACCCACAGGATAGGCCTGCAGCCCTGGACGCTTTTGCCTTCACCAGTAGTCTCCTACCTGAAGACGAGGGGCCGCTTCCTAGGGGTGATGTCTGGCTTCTACAGCCTCCTCCTGACCCCTCATCTATATTCAGTGGCCCTGTGGGTCAGATGGCAAATGGCAGGCAATGGCAGGCCCTTCTCCAGGAGGCCTGGGCAGAGCTCCTGGAGGCCCTGGGCAGCATCATCACAGAGGTCTGCATGAGGTTCTGCCTCTTCAAGTCGCTTCACGACTGGCACTGGACTCCAACAATGCTGCAGACGGCACGGTTACTGCTCCACTCCGATTGCTGCCACTGTGCCGATACTCGTTGCAATCTGGTTCATGTTCTTTGTGACTGTTCCATCGTTTGCCCCTTCTGGGAGGAAATTGACACCACACTCGATCCCCCTACCTCTGTCTCCATCTGCGATCCTTCTCTATGAATTTTCCCAACCTCGTCCAGGTGCAAACGCTGGCTGGTTCACACAGCGCTGGCAACAGCCAAAAACTGGCGCTCCCCCCAACCACACACGCATGATGAATCGCTTACAGCCATGTATCAGACGGTCTCATATGAATGAATCATTTACAACCTGAAAGACAACGCAGAGGCCTTTCTCCGCACTTGGGCACTTTTCCTTCAGGGGTGTGGGGGCTGAATGCCCTGCACTGCCTGTATGGCAAGCACCCTGGCAGGCTTGTTGAGATCGCCCGGGTCCTGGCACAGCACCCTGGGCCTGTTCTTCTTCTTGGCTCATATCTCATTCGTGGTTCTGCACCTTCATTCTTTGCTTGCTCCCCTGTCTGCTTCTCCACCCACGGACCGGCCCCTGCACCACTACCCAGCACGTCTTTTCTTGTCTTTTTGTTCCTTTTCCTCTCTCTTCTTTCTTTCCTTTTCTTTTTTTTCTTCCTTTCTTTCCCTCATTCCTTTCTGCCCCTATCTTCCTCTGCTTTCCCCCTTTTTTCTTTCTTCTTTCTCCAACCCCTCCCCTTACCCACCTACATCTCACCGCCTCTCTTCCTCCGCCTTTTCTTTCCCCCTTGCCTCCTCCCTCTGCCCCGCGTCCTTTGCCCTGCCCCCTTACGCAGCCCCTGCCCCGCCTATCCTCCCTCGACTGTTCCGGGCCCAGACCCAACTGTTGTATTTTGCACTGTTTTTGTATCATACGAGCCCTTGTATTACCTGTCAGCTAAGAGCAGCTGGGTTGGAGCATTGCATTGCCTGTTGTACCCTGTTTCTGTCTCCCTTCCCATTGTGAACTTTGAATAAAGAACTGCGAAACAAAAAAAATAGTAGTAAATCTGCCCTCACGTCTGCCCTAACAAATACATACACTTTCCCCAATTTTAGTTGGAGTCGAATTAGAATAGTAAATCTGACCTCTCTCCCCAAATATATGCATTTTCACTAATGTTAGTTGGACCGGAGTTACAATAGTACATGCAATTCCCACATGTAAAGGTTAGTTTTTTATAATTGTTTAAATAAGTTTGATGAATGATTTTGATTTTTTATTGCTCGTTGTTGTTTTATATTGATAAACTTTTAATTACCATTTGTTACTTTAGGGGAGGGGTTTATTTATGTATCTTAATTTAATAAAAAATTCAAATTTATGATACTTTAAATACATTTAAAAAAGCAAATGCATATAAAAGTATTTTTATTATTAGATAGATAGATGTTTACAAAACTTATATTAACATTTTTATAACTGAGCCATTTTTTTAAAATTAAGACTAAATCTTTTTTAAAGAATTTTACATGATGTGTTGTCTTTCAATAGTTTTCTTAATTCTTGGCAATTTTAAAATTCAAAATTATTGTAATCTATATTTCTGTAGTAGATATTTTTTTACTTCCAATATTTTTGTCAGACTATATTTCGGATTTGATATTTTTTTATTTTAATTATGAAGTTCTTTGATTTCACTCAAGCAAGTTAAGAAGTGTTTTCATATGACAAGATTCAAGTCCACCTGGCACCTTCTTCTCTACTTGTGCATGGGCAGACCCAGAACATGCTTCAAATCTTTGTAAAAATCTAAAACTAACTTTAATGTGGTGCCTGCTAACCTGGATAATATGAGAGGCACTACTGGATCCAGGGTGTTAAATCAAAAAGGATAAAGAAAGATTCTCCTTCACTGATTTCTTCTACCAATAATATTATAGATAAGATAATAGACAATGCCTCATAATTACAACCAATCCTGAAAGCAGCCAACTGGGTATTACTACAAGTTTGTACTCCTAGATGTTGTACTTAATAAAATCAATTAGTCTTTATTAATGGTCTTCTCCATATCAATCCTTCCCAATGGAACACAAATAAATTGAAATTGGTGAATATTTATAAATGTGAGGATCTGGGTGTACTATATGATTTGGCTGTTGGGCCTTATCGTGTAGTACACTCACAGATACTGTCCTGGGTCCAGTCAGTATTGTTTACTTAACCTTAGCTCAACTCTGGGGAGGTGTGGCTGCGAGCAGTGAGGCTTCGCTAAGGAACTTAGTGTAAAGCATTTAACAGCACCAAACACTGAAATAAGAAAGTCACACAACCAGAAAGAGACATGACAACAATTTATAAAAAATAGATCATATTCTTACGAATTTTTAGAGTCCTTGATCATCAAAATCCACCAAAGGATTCCGGAGATATAGAATTTAGAAGAAATAAATACTTTTGAGTGGAACCGCAAACAAGCACTGATCAACAAAAACTTTGTAAACTTTTGAAAAGTTTGAAACAGTTAGTTTGGCGACTACGACCAGGTTTGGGCAACCAGATCCTACAGGGCGGAGGTCTAGGAGTTCAGTAAGGAAACTTTGGACACTTACCTGGCCACCAGAGCTTTTTTTCAAGTAAGATCCAAACTCTATATGACGACCACCATAGACTTCAATGGAGTGGTCCCGATGCTGAGGATACAGGCAAAAGATCCTCAAAGGATGCTCCTGTTGCTGTCGACAGGGATAAAGTGTGGTTGATCCCTCGGTCCACGGGTGGGTTGAGGTGACTTTGACCATGGCACTGAGGGTCCCACGACGTCCTCTTTGCGACAGTAAAAGCCCAGCTGCTGCTGGGCACTTGTTCTCACAAGACAGCGGTCAGAGCTAAAATCCTTGGAGGGGGCTAGTGTCCCTTGAGGGCGACAAATCCAGACTCTGATAGCACACCCAGGTCCGGCAGACACAGGTGCATCTTTTGGCTATCTTGGATTTGTCTCTCATTGTGCCCGGCGACTGGTAGCGGCACAACTTCTACAGGGACTCCCACTTTGTCAGTTTGGGTTCTTTCAGCTCTTGTGTCCCTGGAGCTGGTTACACGGGATCAGCCGACTGATCCTTGGAGTCAATACTGTGGATGAAGACGGGAAATCAAGCTTTCCCCATGTCAGGAGCCGCAGGCACAGTCCCAATTGCTCTAGCCCGAAAGTGCAGCAAGTGCAGTCCTCTCAATTGTGCAGCCTTTATTTGTGCTGCTCAAGGGCAGCAGGGTAGTCCTTCTTCTGTACTTTCTTCTCCTCTAGAGTGAACTGAGAGACAGGGCTGCCAAGGGTGCCATATATATCCCAGGAAAGAGCCTCGAGGGGACCACACGGTCACTAGTCAATGGGCTACTGGGTCCCCGCCTACCTAGTGATGTGTTTCCTGTGACGTGTGGCATATAGCTATCCCAGAGTGCCCCATTCTTGCCCCTTCCAAAATGGTACAACCCTTCCTTGGTCGTCTGGAGCAGAGCTAGAGGTGTGGCTACCAGTGGTCTACATGCCCATGGGAAAACTGGTTTGGGCACAGGTTTCCCTTCTTTGGCTCTGTCTCCTAATTGCCTGCAGGAACAAAAGGCATCCTGCTCTGGGGTGTTGTCACAAGCAGCCCTTCAAAGGCTCCCCTTTGAAGCTCGCCTTTGGGCTAACACCGTGAGTGGCCATCCTGAAAGTGGAGGTGACATCTCGTTCTGAGGCAACTTCATTTGTTCCTGGGCCTGGGAGTCATTCACGTCAACCCAGGCAGTCAGAACCCCATCTATGGGTCAGGGCCTTTGTGAGGCCACTGGACTAGCTGGAGTGCAGCCTGGCAACTTTCTAAAAGTTGCCTAACTTCAATAGTGACTTCAAATCTGGCCTGGGTATCAGGTCGGATTTAATGCCACAATTAATTTGATACCTTACTTGACCTTGTTAGGTAGTCTCATTCAGAAGTTAGCCGGGCTGGGGCATTAACCCTGTGTTAACCAATGGGGCTACTAACCTTTCCACAGCAAAATGACAATTTGTAAGTGCTGCTGCTGACATATTGAAAATCATATGTCTTACTCAATAATATATGGCTCCATGCCATAGGTTCCCTATAGGACTTCCTTAGGGAAGACTTACATATATCCTTAAGGGAAGTGGTGATTTTGCCATTTGGTGTAATGGCAAGGTCGAACCAGCAGTGTAAAACACTGCCCTTTCATTCTGCAGTGGCAGGCTCAGGTCCATTTTGTCTCTGTCACATGCAGGGTGGCACAAACAGTGCTGCAGCCCTGGGTGAACACTCTGCCTTACATGCCCTTGGTACCCTGGGTACCATATACTAAGGATGTCTAAGTAAGTCAGTACTTGCCAATTGTGGGTATCCAATTTATCATAACTTTTGCAGCGGGTCAGAACATTGGAACTGAGGTCTGGACATCATGCCTCAGTGCACTCTCAGAGTCCAAAACCCAGCAGCTAATAGTCCAAATGGGGCAAAAAAGTGTGGGAAACCTGCACCAAAAGCCTGTCTCCTTACAGTAATGACAACATTATTGTAGCCAGGTCAAGGACACTTCCCTGGATAGGAAAACCAAACATAAATGTGTACCAGATAAATCTCATAAAGCCTTTTAAGCAGCAATGTCAGCCAGGTCTCTTTCTGATGCTTGGAGAACATATAATTCAGATACTATCTAATTCTCTTTTCTTTCATTTGTGTGTGGCCCATTGTCTAGGATCAATTACATTTATGCTACCAAATGCCTTACAACTATTTTAAATAAAGCTGAGATGAGTTCCATCTTCATGTTTAATCATGCTCCTGTAATGAGTACTCTCGATTTAGCTGATATTGTGAAGGCAGATAGGTGATGAAGATTCTATATATACTTATGCCCAAGACCACGTTTGATAAGGACATGTTTTCTTTTATCAATTATTTTTTTCCATTAATATCACCTCTTAGCCTTCAGTTTTAAATGGCTGGGATACTTTTAATGCTGCTCCTAGAACTTTTGTTATAGCTTATGTTGCAAAGAAGACAAACGTTTCCAACGTTGCATCTAAGGATTTCCATTGTCGGATGAAATACATTGAACATTCATAATATACTAACAACTCTTGTTAGATGGTGGCTGATCCTATTAATGCTAAAATGGAATTAAATAAAATTGTCACTCTTACAGCATACAATACACTTTAACAAGTTAAAGCCACATTTTTGGGCAGGAAGAAAAATATGGGTAAAATGACGGCTGATTACATAAAAGTGAAAAATAAAATAAAAAGACTAATAGCATCATCTATAATGTGTATTGGTATGGGATAAAGCAAAATCTGAATCATTTAAAAGTTTTTATTAAAACCTATAAACTGTAAGGAAATCAGCTAATTAAGTCCTTTTGGTCATCTATCCATTTACTTCGTTTCACTTTTCTCTAGAATTTTAGCTCCTAGCTTAATGGGATTCATTAGTATTTTCCATTAGATTCACCTCAAATGTCCTTTTTTGGAGGTGTTACAGTAATCCCCAAAAACGATAAACATCATAGACACTCAAAAGAATTATATGCCTTTCACCTTAATTAACAGTGATTGTAAAGTTGATGCCAAAATATGAGCCACCAACATGGATTCCCAGATCTCTTTTCTTATAAAATTTGATCACTTTGGAGTCATAAAAGGAAAACTAGACTCAGACAATGGCAGTCTGGCAGTATGCCAATAATGTCTCCAACATTATTTTAAATGTAACAATATTAAGCTTTCCCTAACAGCTTTCACTCTAAATGCTGAAAAGGCTTTTGATTGTATTAGTCATGAATATTTTAAAAATGTTTCTTTTTAGGTGCTGGCCTTAAACATATTAAACTGTTTACTGTTCTCTGTACCTCCAATAAAGCAAGTGTTTTAATAATAACTCTTTCTCTCCTCATTGTCCTTTATTTCAGAGAACTAGACAAGGATGCCTTTTATCCCCATTATTTTTTTATATGCATTGGCCCTTTTTAGAACGAATACGAAGTAATCAGCATAATGAAGGTGTTGAGTGTAAATATGGAAGTGTTAAAATCTCAGCTTCGTTGACATCATTGACATCATTATCTGGATATGGCTAAAGTGATCTCATCTTTAAGACTATTGGCTACTTTGGTTACATCTGATTCCCAAGTATCTGGTTATAAAATTAATTTTAAAAAATGGATCCTACCACCAAATAACTTACGAATAAAATATGTTGAAATTGTATTGATTATACTTTATCTTCTACGAAGCATACATGAAAGGAATTAATTTAATTTGGTTTGCTATTTTTTGTCCTGTTGTCCTGTTGGGGCAGGCTAGATCCAATTAAAATGATGCTAGTTCCTAACCTATCACTTATGTTACTCATGCTTCTGTTTAATAACCTGCCTATATGTTTCAACAAATAAACTCAATCTGTTCCAAGTTTTTGTCAAATAATAAAATTCTGATGATTTCTCTATTGAAGCCTATTGAACCTGACTTCAAAACTTGCAACACATCTTTTGGTGTAAATTTGTTGTTCACTTCATACCTACGTTCCAAAACTCCACTGCTATGGATTGACCTAGGAAAACCAAAATTTGCTAATATCTCTTTCAGAAAGGTATTATGTTGGGCCTCCTCTTTATACATCCCCCACATTGAAACATTCATAGTTTTATTAAAGTGATTGCTAATTTCCAAACTCATTTAAATAATTATGTTAATTCCTGATGGATTTAATACATTAACATTTGATGAACCATAGCATTGAAGTACCAGAAAGACAGGAGAACATCATCTTTGATGTCTCAAATGAACAATAGCAGTTCTGTAATTCCTTTCACTTCTTTACAACATAATTTTTATTTTATTTATACTCTCTACAATAGTTATTCAATCTCTCAAAGCTGCATTGAAAAGGTTACTAATTTGTTTTCTGATAACAGTATTATAAACATGAATTATAACCAAGAATGACATAATCTTATTTTGAGTGAGGTAATCCCTTGAACTTCATCATATGTAGAAAAAACTATCAGCCTATCTTAGTAGGCCTAAATCTTCCATTCAATTACTTTGGGAAAAGGTTTAACAAATATCTTGGGATATTGATCTTTGGGATTCTGTTTGATTTAAACATCTATAGCTGCCAAAAGAACTGCCATAGCTGCCAGAGACGTAAACTATTTTTTTGTTTCTAAAAGACTACTCCTTACCTCTGCTAAGGTGAAAACATTTTCGAACTCTGATAATGCACTATGTTAGGCCTTTAAAACTGAAGAAGTTAATCTTTTGCCCATTATTAAACTGTAAATGTATTTATATATTCTGGAAATCAGCGTGGCATAAAATGAATGATGTTTAATTTAAATATTTTACTAATGTGTTGAAACATATTGTTAGATTGCTTATTCATTTCCAATGCTTCTGTTGTTTGAACGTTAATATTATGAATCTTTTTTTCTATAACATGCCAACAAGTAACTTCTTTTTGTAAGGATTTTTCACAGTTATCTTATAATTCCCGAAGGCACGGTAAAAGTGGTCATTATAGAATAGATTCTGCACTGTTCTTGGTCACATGACCATTGGAAATAAAAGTCGCCTGGGACCAGGACCAGACCCGGAGCTAAGAGCATCATTGGGAACTATTTTAATATCAGTTTAGGATTTAAAGGAAGTTCTAAAGAAAATGCAGTAAACATTACATTTATAGGGTTTGTCACAGTACTGAGGAACATGTCCTCTGCAGTATAGAATCATGTCTGTGTCTATAAGAAGATTTTTGGTCTGTGTGAGCTGAAGATTCCCTCTGTCCATTCAGCTCGGAAAGAAGGTACTTCTTGCCCAGAACCAGGGGTTTTCACTGTGTCCCATCTGATCAGTCAGCCTGACCTCAGCTCCCCGAAGATTATCAATATTATTTAATGATCTAATATCCCAGATAAATTAAGAAACTCTTTCCAATACAAGATGTGTTCCCAAACTGAAATGTATAATATATACTCAATAGCTCTCGCTACCATACAACCAAGCACTTTCACTTTCTTTTTATTATTGTTTTCAGATAAACCCAATCTTTTAATTGTGATCACAGACTGCCAAATAATTCCTAAAATTAGCCTTTGCCATGAAATACTAAAGATCCTAGTTTTTCAGACATGGTTCTATGAATTAATAAAAAATGTTGGCACCTCACTGTTGGATCAATTTAATGGTATTAATACATATGCGCTGAACACCTCCTCACCATTAAGAAAAACACAAATTCATACTCAAGCATGTAGATTTAATGAACAATGTAGGAAAGTTACAGCTAAGTGCTGCAACAATATCAGTACAAGTACTTCTTTATCTACATCATAAGGCAAACAATTCTAAGAAAGAAATATTTCTCATCGAAAAATAGAAACAGTGAAGTATTTTATATAGTTTGGTGCTGCCTCTCGCCTAAATTAGCTAACACAAACATTCCTACCAAAGTAAACCGGTAAGTCAAGATATACAAAATGTGTTGCCCCTTTTATCCACTTATCTTCAAACAAATCATGCATTTGTTTAAACCCTTCCAACTGGGGCCACTAAAAAAACTTTTCTCCACTCTAAAAGTTATAGATCTGCAACTTCGCCCGGTACCTAAGGGGTATAAATCCTATTGTTCAGTCTATTTTCACCCATCAAAAATTCCATTATCAAATGCTTATCATAGAGATGGGGTGGTCCTTTCATGACTTTTAACGAATGGCGTTTATGACATATGTACTTAAAATGGGCAAACCTTAACCTAGAAGAGTAATTATTGGCATAATGCTGAGTTGCAAGGTTTCTTCCACGGCACAGTACCACAAGCACTCTCAGAAATATCCCCAACAATATGCTTAAATGAGCGATAGTGCAAACTCATATATGTGTAACCTGTTGGTTCTCTTTGCAGTCTTCAACATGATGAAATATCCAAACGTACCATAGGGGCTCGTACGTGTTACTGGCGACAATAGCAACACATTTACTTAGTTTTCCTTGTTCTTAATGCGAAAAGTTAAAAACTGGCAAGCTAGCATCGAATATCTGTCCTCTCTTGGGGCTCAATTGTGGAGTGACACGATCTCTCCTTTGTCACCTTGCATGTCACCTTGCATGTTTAAGCTTTACATTCAACCATGTTAGCTGCCAGGAGACATCACAGCCTGATTTTTTTTCTTATGCTGGTGATCCTCAGCTCTTGGTGAAAATGACTGGGGATCACGGTCAATAGATAAACCTGGCCAAAAGTCTTCAGAGTGTTGAGTATGTTAGTTCAAACTAAGCAACTCTGAAACCAAGGACAAATTCCCATTTTTCTGACCACAAAAAGACACTGGGTCACAAAATCGACAATATGTTGGTACATTTTGACAGAGGTTTGTCCTTACTCTGTGCCTGAAAAAAGACAATTACTCTCATTACAACTATGGAGAAATTACCTTGCGGAACTTCACTTTTTTCTGAGTCCGTTACTGCACTTTGCAACTTTACATTGAAGCAAAATTTTTGCCGTACGTTCGGCATGATGCCTACCAGGCTGAATGTACACATGATTTTGCATATTTCTTCTTTTTGAAACCACTCGAAATACCAGAATCAAGTGCCAAAAGTGATTGCCGTGATATATCCTAGAGGCACTTTATAATGCTCGTCACATACTCAGTGAGGTAACACCTGCTTGCTGGAGCCACTAGAACTCTGGGCAGGGGCAAAGTTGTAAATGGTGCAGCAATTATAGTGGCACCGGGACCCAGGGCTGTGAAGGACCCTGTGAAATACAATCGTTGATACTTTTACAACCCAGTAGAGGGTTATGTGGGGAAATTGCCCTTGCTTAGCAATAGGGATCATGGTACTCTTTCTTGTTAGGCCACAGCCTCAGGGCGGTTCACCACTCTGTTTTTTGTGAGCTGTTAATGAAGAACCAAGGGAGCTTTAGAAGGACATATTTATTCTAATTGCTACCTTCAGTTATATGCCATGGAAGCAGGACCGGTCAACAGGTCAGCAGGATAGGATACAAATGTCCACAGATACTCACGTTATTTGAACAGTAGCATCTTACAAAGTGAGTGCTATACAATAGTTTGGGGTCACATCCCACCACTTGAGGGTGCAAGAACCTTTCAGATTGTTTTGCTGCTCATCAAATTAAATATCCTACCCTTCCTGTAGTTACATTCACTCAAAAGATATAGCTTTGGCTTGAGTTTACGTTAATGTATATTATGATTGTGTCATGTGATAAAATGTGTGAAGCTGACAGATTTTCCTCAGTCAGGGGCACAGATTTACCACCCTCCTAACTCAACACCTATCAATAACCCCCTAGGATCCCATAACCCCACCCCACCGAAACCCTGTGTACTGATGTTAATGCACTACAGCGAAGGAGCGAAAGATCACAGATTTCCCCGGGCTGTACTTTGGTACTCCCTGAGATTACCAGGTGAGAAAGTAATTCTGGAAATCCCCAGCATTAAGGTTTTCTTTCTCAATCCTCATAGGAAAAAGCTAGAAACAAGACGGCCATTCAATTATTATAAATGCTAATCCTGTGTCTTTTATCCAGGACAAATATTGTATTACATGGAAGAAAACTCTGAATATATTTTCAGAATACAGAACAGTCATTGGAGTGGACCATTATTAGTCCTTTTTCCTCTGAAGCCACCCTGCGGTATGTCCAGGTGCATATACAATTGGGCATATTTGTTGTCTAATAACAGCACGAAAGCAGATGTAAGTGTTAGCTTCTTTATTCAAGAAGTGCAGGGAGAAAGGTCGACACGTCCTTTCGTCATGAAGTCCCACTGCCAACTCTCAACTCCAGAACTCTCCCCCAAATTTCCTTATCTCAAAGACAACAACCAACAATTTATACAATTTCTAAATTAAAAACTATTCAACATAGTCTCTCAAATATGCTGGACAATTGATTTCTCTCTTGGACCTGATAGCCGGTTGCTCTTCACCACAGTCATCCACCTGCACCACTTCCTTACTCACACCAGTTGCCCTCTCCACTTCCACACTACCATCAACTTCACTCACCTCCCTACTCATATCCAACCAGCCATAACTACATGCCTCCTCTCTTTCCACATCACCAACTTTCCTGTTACCATTATACTTGGCACTCATGCCAAAGTTCCAAACACGTCCATCACTCAATTTTGCAGCATTTCTATATACTTCTGCTACACTTAACAGGCCAGAATATCTACTCTCCCTATTCTTTACCCTCCAGGACAATTTCACACATACCACCTCTCCCTTCTTCACCACTACCTCCTTACTCCCCTTCTTACCATGAGTATACTCCTTATATTTACCTTGTGCCTTCCCAATGTTCTCCCTTACAACTTCTAGAGACCACTGCCGCAAGCGGGACTGAGCCATCCAACCTTCGTTGTCCTTCATAAAAGGTACTCTCCCTTTCATGATGATGAAAGAGCTATACCCAGTTATAGAGGGTGTGGTGCGATCCATCCACACAGTACGTTTGATACAAGCCATCTAATTTAACCTTTTTCCTTTAGCCAATTGCAAAGTCCCTTTTATCACAAAATTGAACCTCTCGACTTCACCATTTATACTGGGATAATATACAGAGGTGAATTTGTGCTCTATCGCATTGCGACACAGGAACCCGTCCATCATCTCACTCATAAACTGAACTCCATTGTCCGTAATGATTTTCTTCGGGAACCCTTCCCTCTAAAAAATGTTGTCTAAAAATCTAACCACATTCTCAGAGCAAGCGTTGTTCACAAATGCCACTATTGGCCATTTGGAAAAAAAATCAATGGCTACCAATGCATACCAAGATTCTCCACCATCGCCCTTAATAGGCCCCATGATGTCTACCCCCAACACCTCCCAAGCCATTTCAGGACTAGGAATGGGAAATAACTGGGGTTTCATCTGTACCTGAGATTTATCTGCATCCCTACACAAATCCCAATCTCTGACCACTCTCTCAATTTCGGTATCTACATCTGGCCACCAATAGTTTTCTTTAACCCTTCTCTTACTTTTAACGATACCTAAAGCCCATCATGGCACATGTTTATGACAATCTCCCTCATATCCTTAGGGGGAACTTATATTCTGAAGCATAACAGTAAGTTTATTTTAAATCTTCCAAACGTTCCTACACTTATTCTCCAACAACTTATTCACAGGCCAGCCCTCAACAATAAACTTCTACACATCCACACAAGGTGGCATCCTGTTTACTAGCTCTACGCCAATCTTCTTCAGAAATGGCCACCATCCTTTCATCCCCCATCCATGCTATACAAAGTTCTTCTCTATCATCATGACTTTCTCGTATGCATAAGTTGGTCAAAAAGTAAGTGGGGACTGTATTTTTCCACAATGATATTTTGGTTATGGGGGAAAACAGGGACCAGCATAACTGCAGATTCCACGAAGTGTTTAAAATCACAGTTGAGCTTGATAAGTGTAAATTCGCAGTGAAATCATTAGACTATCTAGGGCATGAGGTCACAACGGAAGGTATTAAACCTAAGAAGAGTCTTCTTAGCGCTGTTAAGGAGGCTGCTATTCACACAATAGGGCAACCCATTTATCCCCAAGGAACTGGGTTGAATAAGTGTTTTATACAAAATATATCCCTTGAGGAATTATTTATATCAAAAATAAGTTCCACACTTTTATATGACCTAGTTGGTCCGCAAGACCATCCTCAGGACTCAGCGTTGCAAAAAGATGATGACTCCTGTAAATACTTGCTTCCTTCTTCCTCGACTTCAAAGCAATTCCAAACAATCTATGTATCCAATACCGACTTCAAATAAATTTGAGTCATCTCCTTTTTTAATCAGGTAAACCCGTCCAACAAAATTCTTTGATCTGAGCGGAGACCGAAACGTCGACAACGCACTTTTATATCCTTGTAACATCACTAATTAATTTTGGTTATATATCCCATTCATGTGGATATTTGAATGTTTTATTCATTGGGATGTTAGATGTTTTTCACATTTTTTAGGCAAAAAGGGTGATTACACTTCCATCAATCCCTTGATAGAGTCTAGAAAGTTGAAGGGATTGCTTTGGTAGTGCCAGTGTTGCTATTTGTATATACTGCCTGTACATAAAATGTGGATGTTCTGTATAATGCACTGAATATAAATATAATGAGTTGAATAGAAATGAAATAAAACCATTTGTATTTTGGAATACATCCGTGATTGTAATTCTTTACATTGCGATTAATTAATTGGATCACATCTGTGACCGGGATAAAGTGTGGAACTCATTTTGTATATAAATAATTCCTCAAGGGATATATTTTGTATAAAACAGTTAGGGAGGCTGCAGCACTCACTAACAAGGGTGAATTATAATCTTTCTTGGGGTTGGTGGAGTTCTACGCTAAATTTGTATGGAACTTTCCGGAGAAGACTTATAGTTTACTGTAGATTCTCAAACACAATGTTAAATTCATCTGGTCTGACACTCTGCAATGTGACTTCCAACAAATTAAAGATAGCATCTGTATGGCTAGAGTTTTCAGGGTTTTGACCCCAAGTTGGATTGCATTTTGACTACTGATGCAAGCAACAAGAGGATTGGTGCTGTACTGTCTCAGAAGTAGTCCAGCGGGAGTGAACACACGGTGGGATTTGCATCAAGGCCCTTGCCACCAGCTGAGGAACGGTATTCTGTCATAGAAAAAGAAGTGCTGGCCATTGTTTGGAGTCAGGAGCATTTCAGAAGTTTTATGTGGGGGTATGAAGTGGAGGTGAGGTGTGATCATAAACCTTTACTTAAAATGTTGTCTTCGGAAGGTCTGTTTAATACCACGCCTAGGATTGTGTTGTCGGTGCACCTGTTGGATTATAGGTACACTTTAAAGTATCTTCCAGGTGTGAGGAACAAGGTAGTGGATTGCCTAAGTAGGTTACTGTTATACCTGCTGCTCAGCCAGTGTGTCTGTGGTGTGGAATGTTGGTGTGAAAGGTAGCAGTGGAATGTTGGATGAGTCAGGGTGTCAGTTGGAGGATGGGCTGAGCAGCAGGAAGGCTGCTCCTGGTGGGGCTCTACTTTACATCATAACAACTTATCCTGAATAAACCTACTTAATACTTACATGGACTACGAAGCACTCATTATTTACATCATATTTTGGCGACAATTTTGAAGAAGAACTACGCGTGCAAGTGCTCTGAGAGAGGAAACTATCAAAACTGAACAGAACTGATCTTACATGAAACAAAGCTGAGAAGCAAAGCTGAGAAACTACTGAAACAAGAAATTTAAAGGAGCCTTGGAAACTTGAAGCGCACCTAAGGACAGTATGCCCTCTAGCCCCACCAGTGTCCTACCATATCGGACAGCCTGTCAGCCAGGGCATACTTCATTTAAACAACCCTTGTATTACATCCTTTGGTCTCAGGGACAAGAATTGGTCTTATCCTTGAATGTTATTTCTGGCAGCGTTTGGAGTAAGGAGGCAGTGTGAGGGGCAAACAGACGTGAGCTGGTGTCATCAACCAACGTAACGGTATTTCCTTTCCTTGGGCATAAATACTTAAAAAAAAAAAAAATCAAAAGGAAAGCAGAAAAGAAATGTTGCGAGAGGATCGCCTTGAGGAGTAACCTACAGAGACCAATCGAGGTGGTTTGTACTACTTATGGTGCTGACGTGCAGCTTTCGTTTATCCTGTCAGCGCTTCGTTTGAGGAGAGCGGCAGCTGACAACACAAATTTTTGCCCTAGAGAGGGGACTACCAAAAGCAAGGAGACACAGTTGACCGTTAGGCCTTGAGGTATGCGCGAGGCTTACCATTTTTCAAAATGCTCACGTAGTTGGCGTGGTTGCTGTGGAGTCATCACGAGGGGCGCACGTGCAAGTCCAGCGAGCCGCAAGCCTGTGTTCGCCAGTGAAATGACCTGGTCAGTGGCGTCGCGTGAACTTCCTGTGAAGAGATCGGCGGCGTCACAGCTGGCATCCTGGAACATGAGGCTGCACAGCAAGTGTGTGCTTGGAGCCACCCGGCGCTCAGTAAGACTACGTGCCGCCATCTTGGGGTTGGATGCAGTCCTCTTTTTGCCAGCCACGAGCATAGGGAGCCTCCCGCGAGTAGTAAGAAACATGGGGAGCATGATGAGGACTTGTCTCGACGTTGGTTATTGGTGTTTGTTGCTCCGCTTGATAAAGGGATTGGCCGGCCTCTCGTTTGTGTTCCCTCATCGTGTGGTGTTTGGGTGTAATTTATCCCACGTAAAGCTGAGGAAGTCTCCCGCCTGGGTTTCCTGTTGTGCCTGCATTTGCCAGTGAGCGACTCTTCTCGTTTGGACACTTTTGGATTATTAGCTGATGCATACGCCGGTGAGTGTCCAGTCAGCAACTCGGCGATACCATCATTAACATTAACTTTCCCTGGTGTTCTGCCTGCATTGACATTTCAAGGAATCAACTCAGCGTAAACCTGCTATTTTGGTTAAACTTCCCATAAAGAAATGTTCACAATTCTGAAGTCTCTCAAAACTCATGAAGAGAGTAAGGACATAACATCCTCCAAAGAGAGCTGTAATAAGGTGGCAGAATTTTTTGCTAATAAAGTAACTAAAATATACGAGACCTTCCCAATAGAAGTACGGCAGGGCACCAACTTAGTCGGTATAAGTCATAGGAATTTTGTAGGAGTAACTCTGGATGAATTTAAAATACAGGAAATAGAGGAACTCATAGCCACAGCGAAAGGAATAAAATCTGGTTCCCCTTTAGACCCTGCCCGACCAGAGAGAGTAATGGATGGGGCAGACACGATCATGCCGTACATCGCGGAACTCATCCTCTGCTCCTTCCAGACTGGAGTGGTCCCAACCAAATGGAAACAGGCCATCGTCAAACCACTCAGGAAAAACCATCGTTAGAATATACAGTATTAGAAAATCTACGCCCGATCTCATTACTACCTTTCGTGGCTAAGATCGCAGAAAAAATCACAAATAAACAGCTGGTTGACCACATCAATACTAATGACTTACTGCATCCATCCCAGTCAGGCTTTAGAATGGCGCATTCCACGGAGTCAGCACTACTGATGGCCACAGAGACGTTGAGAAAATATGTTGACGAAGGGCAAACGGCCGCACTGATCCTGTTAGATCTCAGTGCGGCGTTTGACACCGTCTCGCACCAATTGCTTCTCCAAAGACTAGAGGCCTGTGGCATCAGGCGGAACGCTCTGAAGTGGATGACATCGTTTCTCTCCGAACGGAGCTTCCAAGTTGAACAACAAACGCATCTGTCCGAAAGCTTCCCTCTGCCCCAGGGGGTCCCACAGGGATCAATTCTGAGCCCCACCCTTTTCAATCTTTATGCGGGACCACTGGCAGAATGTGTGGAGAAACATAAGGTGTCGATAGTGTCATATGCGGATGACACGCAGCTAATTGTAATGCTGTCCCAAGACAAGGATCAGGCAGCTATCCGCTTCTCCAAATGTTTAGAAGAGGTGGCGGACTGGATGTCAAACCACTGCCTCAAGCTAAATGGGAATAAGACGGAGGTAATGGTGGTAGGCAAGACGCCAACCATATGGTCATCCGCATGGTGGCCAGAATCACTGGGACAAGTCCCCACCCCAAAAACAGAGGTGAAAAACCTCGGAATCTGGTTCGATTCCAAACTGACATTTGACAATCAGATTCGGAAGGTAGCTGGGAAATGCTATGGGGCTATGAAAACCTTGAGGAAAGTCATTGATTTGTTAACATCTAATGCTAGAAAAACCATAGTACACGCAGTAATTACTTCCCAACTGGACTATGGGAATGTATTATACCTTGGCGCGTCCAAAAAAGGCCTATCCAAATTGCAGAGGGTACAAAATGCGGCGGCACGCTTGGTTCTCAGCCTTCCAAGGAGAGCTAACACGAAGAATGCCCTGACAACCCTACACTGGTTGCCAGTGGGAAAGAGAGTCGTGTTCAAGGCAATGTGCCACTGTCACCGCATCCTATCAAATAAGGGCCCTAGATACCTTCAACCACTACTGACTAAATACACCCCAGGGCGCAGCTTAAGATCCTTGGGAAAGGCACTGGTGACAGTTCCAAGAATATTCAGAGCACGAATGGGGGCCCGCTCCTTCAGGTACCTAGCAGCAAAAATCTGGAATACTATGCCAATTGCCATAAGAACTGAACCAAGCGAAAGTATCTTCCGTAGACAACTGAAGACTTGGCTGTTCACAAAAACTGATTAAAATACATATCGACGGGTCTTGCAGTGGGCAGCAGCAGTTTCACTAGCTATGTCTCAGCGCGGGGACACACCGGGCGGTGTAGCCATGCGCTCTACAAATGAATAAATAAATAAATAAATAAACTTTCCTGGGGAATCTGCCTACGTTGTCTTGTGGGGAAGTTGATGAATTGTTTTGTTTTTCCATTCTCTTCGAATGAGTTTTTAGATCATTACAGTAGCATAATTTTTCACCAGTTTTTTTGATGTGTGGGTGGTTTACATCTTTGCTGTGGGGACATGTTTTTTTCTTTTTTTACTCATTTTGGGTGTAGTTCTCCATTTATTTACATGAAGTCTTTCTTAGCGTGTTGAGGAAAGGTACATTTAAGAGTTTTCTACTTCAGCAGATTTTGGAAGTTTTGCACAGTGTATTTTAATTGATACGTTGGGTGAGTGCTGTTTTTCATTTCAGAGAGGGAATCTCTAACTTTATATTTCATGATGTTGTGTAGGGGGTTGTGTTTTTCGTGTGCTGTGGGTTGAGTTGCAGTTGTTGTATGGTGCTGTGCTCACGATTCTTGTTTCTTTTGGGTTTGCTGTAGTTGTTAAGGTCAGTTTCGACTTTGTTTGTTCCACCCTACCTACGGGGTGAGGGTGAAGGGCAAGGTTTAAGCCAAATTATCTCCGTGATGTCTTGTTTCTTTCTCACTGTGTTTCGGGTGTAGGGTTCTGTTAGCCCACTGATGTTTTCTTTAAGAGTTTTTTTATGCTTGGTGTGGAGCTTTATTCCACACTTACCGCCCTTACTTCGGGTTTGGGTGAAGGGCTGAGGGGAAGCCAGATTTTTGTAGAGTGAGTGTTTTTGCTAGTGATTGCTGTTTTCTCTTACTACTTGATTGGGTGTAGAGTTGTGCACTTTTACATGTTCAGTGTGGAGCGTCTTTCCACACGTACCACTCTAACCTTGGGTTTGGGTGTAGGGCAATTTTTATGCTGTATGTTTGGTGTGGAGTCGTGATTGGGTGTAGAGTTGTGCACTTTTACATGTTCCGTGTGGAGCGTCTTTCCACACATACCACCCGTACTACGGGTAAGGGTGGAGGGCAGCCTTTATGCCGTTTGTTTGGTGGAATGATTTTCCACATCTTCTAAGTTTTTTGTTTTTTTCATTGCTCTTGTTTGCATGGTTTTCTACCGCGCCTCGCAGTTGGTATCCTTCGTACCACTTTCTTGTTGGCCTGGCCATCCAGATTGTTTTTGGTATCTGGGTTTGGTTTGTGTTTTGTGGTGTGGTAGTGTGTGCGTTTTCTTGGTTTGGTTAAAAAGGGAGATGATGTGTGTATATGCCTTTTATTATCTTTATGGTTTTCTTTGCGTGTATTATTTTATCTATTGTTGTACACTTGCATGAGATGTTTCCATCTTTTATCTTCATGCTTCTGCATCGGCACTTTGCTACAATGATTATTTTCTTGCATTTGTTCTGATGTCATTGTGTTGCATGTAATAGTTTTATTGTCATCCTTTGCATGCACTATTTTAATGTTATTCTTTCTAGGTCTTCTTTGTTATCTGTATAAAGAAAGGAGATGTGTTATACCTGCTGCTCAGCCAGTGTGTCTGTGGTGTGGAATGTTGGTGTGAAAGGTAGCAGTGGAATGTTGGATGAGTCAGGGTGTCAGTTGGAGGATGGGCTGAGCAGCAGGAAGGCTGCTCCTGGTGGGGGCTCTACTTTACATCATAACAACTTATCCTGAATAAACCTACTTAATACTTACATGGACTACGAAGCACTCATTGTTTACAACAGTTACCTTTGCCACTGGAAGGGAAAATCATGGATGATAGAGACAAACTCTGTGTAGCATGGATGTGGGATGAATGGATGGTGGCCATTTCCGAAGAAGCTTGGCATAGAGCTAGTGAGCAGGATGGCACCTTGCTGAAGATGAAAAAGTTTATTGTTGAGGGCTGGCCTGAGAGGAAGTTGTTGGAGGAGAAATGTAGGAACTTTTGGGAGATTTGAAATGAACCTACTGTTATGCAAGGGAATATCATGAGAGGGGTGAAGGTTGTTCTCCCTAAGGAGATGGTCATGAAATTGTGCCATGATGGGCACTTAGGTATTGTTAAAAGCAAGAGAAGGGTTAAAGAAAACTATTGGTGGCCAGGTGTAAATACCGAAATTGAAAGAGTGGTCAGAGATTGTGATTTGTGTAGAGATGCAGATAAATCTCAGATACTGGTGAAACCCCAGTTATTCCCTATTCCTAGTCCTGAAATGGCTTGGGAGGTGTTGGGGGTAGACATCATGGGGCCTATTGAGGGTGGGGTGGAGAATCTTGGTATGCCTTGTTAGCCATTGATTATTTTTCCAAATGGATGGAAGTGGCATTTGTGAATAATACTTGCTCTGACAGTGTCGTTAGATTTTTAGATGACATTTTTCAAAGGTAAGGGTTACCGAAGAAAATCATTACGGACAATGGAGTTCAGTTTAGGAGTGAGATGATGGGAGGGTTCCTTTGTCGCAATGGGATAGAGCACAAATTCCCCTCAGTAGATCATAAATTGGATGGCTTGTATCAAACGTACTGTGTGGATGTTTCGCACCACACCCTCTGTAACTGGGTATAGCCCTTTTTACCATTATGAGAGGGAGAGTGCCTTTTGTGAAGGACAACCAAGGTTGGATGGCTCATTCCAGCTTGCAGCAGTGGTCTCCAGAAGTTGTAAGGGAGAACATTGGGAAGGAACAAGGCAAATATAAGGAGTATACTGATGGTAAGAGGGGCAGTAAGGAGATAGTGACGAAGAAAAGGGGGATGTGGTACATGTGAAATTGCCCTGGAGGGTATAGAAGGGGGAGAGTAGATATTCTGACTTGTAAAGTGTAGCAGAAGTATATAGAAATGCTGCAATATTGAGTGATGGACGTGTTTGGAACTTTGGCAGGATTGCCAAGTATAATGGTAACAGGAAAGTTGGTGATGTGGAAAGAGAGGTGGCAGGTAGTTATGGCTGGTTGAATGAGAGTAGGAAGGTGAGTGAAGTTGAGGGTAGTGTATAAGTGGAAAGGACAACTGGTGTGAGGTAGGCAGTGGTGCAGGTGGGTGATAGTGGTGAAGAGCAACCGGTTATCAGGTCCAAGAGAGAAATCAAACGTCCAGCATATTTGAGAGACTATGTTGAATAGTTTTTAATTTAGAAATTGTATACATTGTTGGCACTGAGTTGTAATTGGTAGTAACCTCATTATTGTCAACAGTTTCTGTGATATGTTTAGCAATGTTTATGTAGAGTATATTTCTTTTGTTTATTGTGTATAATGGGGAAGATGTGTTTATCTTTAAACCACGTGATGACACCGGAATCACCATGTACAGCACGTGGTTGTTGTTGTCTTTGAAATAAGGGAATGTGGGGGAGAGTTCTGGAGTTGAGAGTTGGCAGTTGGGCTTCATGGCGAAAGGACGTGTCGGCCTTTCTCTCTGCACTTCTTGAATAAAGAAGCTAGCACATCTTCTTTAGCGTGTGGTTTAAAGATAAACACAACAATATTACACGTTTTGGGCATAAATGGTATATGGCTTAGGGTAGTGAATAAGTATATACCATGTAGTTGTGTTATTCGTGGACAAAGAATGTCATGGATGTCAATCAGGAGTCACCAGGGGTGGCAGCTGATACCCCTCGCTTGTACATTAGTTCCACTTGCCCTGCCCTGGTATCCAGCTGCTTAGCAGTCATGAAAACAGGAACAGAGTTGTTCAGGGGCGGCTCCCCTCTGTTATGGCGGAGGATTGTCGCCCCCTGCTGAAAGCCAGCAGAGGCAAAGGACAAAAATAAAATGATAATAAAAAAATGTTTATTATCATTTTATTTTTAGCCCTGCAGGCTGCGAGCCGAGGGAGGGGTGTGGCCTGGTAAACAGACATAATATCGAAACAAAAATATCGAATGGACACAATATCGAGTCTAAAATATAGAATGGACATAATATCGAATGGACATAATATAGTCGTTAAAAATATCGAAATTAAGGTAAGTAATATCGATAGTTAAAATATCGAAGTACATAATATAGGCATTAAAAAATATCGAATTTTTAATAATATCGAATTTTTTCTAAGTGTATTGTATGTTAGTATATGTGTTAAAAGTGTATATTAGTTGTTGTAATGTATGTTTAATTTTTTAAAAGCAATGAATTTTATGTTATTTAATTTTTGCGTAATTTAATTCCGTAGCGGGTAGTGGGTTTATAGGGTAATAGGGTGGGAAGTAATTTAATTAAAATTAAGTACATATTAATAAATATTAATTGGTATTGATAATTAATTTATTGTTAATTAATTATTAATTGGTAATTAAATGTTATTAATTGGAATTTTTTTAATTGATTAAATGGTAATTATGTTAATTCAATTAATTAAATAGTTGTAGCGGGATGTGGGTTTATAGGGGAATAGGGTGGGAAGTAATTTAATTAAAATTAAGTACATATTAATAAATATTAATTGGTATTGATAATTAATTTATTGTTAATTAATTATTAATTGGTAATTACATTTTATTAATTGGTAATTTATTTTTAATTGATTAAATGGTAATTATGTTAATTCTATTAATTAAATAGTTGTAGCGGGATGTGGGTTTATAGGGGAATAGGGTGGGAAGTAATTTAATTGAAATTAAGTACATATTAATAAATATTAATTGGTATTGATAATTACTTCATTGTTAATTAATTAATTGGTAATTACATTTTGATAATTGGTAAAAAAAAATTAAATTCATTAATTGGTAATTAGTGTTATTAATAATATTTATTAGTATTGATAATTAATTATTTTTTAGTAAAATATTAAAATATTACTTTCCCTACTGTTGCACTCTCTGGAGTGGGAATAGTAATTATTACCCCTACGCTATCCAACGCTTTCCCTACTGTTGCACTCACTGGAGTGGGAATAGTAATTTTTACCCCTACGCTATCCAACTCTTTCCCTACTGTTGCACTCTCTGGAGTTGGAATAGTAATTATTACCCCTACGCTATCCAACGCTTTCCCTACTGTTGCACTCACTGGAGTGGGAATAGTAATTTTTACCCCTACGCTATCCAACTCTTTCCCTACTGTTGCACTCTCTGGAGTGGGAATAGTAATTATTACCCCTACGCTATCCAACGCTTTCCCTACTGTTGCACTCACTGGAGTGGGAATAGTAATTTTTACCCCTACGCTATCCAACTCTTTCCCTACTGTTGCACTCTCTGGAGTGGGAATAGTAATTATTACCACTACGCTATCCAACGCTTTCCCTACTGTTGCACTCTCTGGAGTGGGAATAGTAATTTTTACTCCTACGCTATCCAATGCTTTCCCTACTGTTGCACTGTCTGGAGTGGGAATAGTAATTTTTACCCTCCCGCTATCCAACGCTTTCCCTACTGTTGCACTGACTGAAGTGGTAATAGTCAATTTTACCGTCCCGCTATCCTACGCTAAAAATATTGAATATTTTTTATAAATATTACGTTAATATATTTATGTATTAAAAAATTAAAATGTATGTTTATTTTTTTAAGTTACATTAATTATTTATTAATTTTAAAGTTATTTAAGTATTTTTAAGTATGTTTTAGTTAATTATATATATTATTTCATTAATTTTACATTACTTTTCATACATTTAAAAAATTCGATATTTTGACTGACTATATTTTTTACAACTATATTTTGGAGTCGATATTTTTGTACTTACCTGTTTGTAGATAGGGAGTCGATATTTTGGCATTCGATATTTTTACTTCGATATTGTTGTAGGTCGATATTCTTGTTATCAATATTCTGTCAGTGATCCGTGTGGCCTCTCATCCTGGAGGAGGGGGAGTGGTGGGCACAGCTAACTGCTCATGACGGTTTGGCCGGTCCTCTTGGGCCGGCCAAACCGTCATGCAAACTTAACCTTTCTCCACCTAGCTGCATTGTACAGCTGGGTGGAGAAACCAACACAGGCTCCCAGTCTATGTCTGAGCGCCAAATTGAGGTGCTCAGACCAATTCCAGCACTGCTCACATGCTGGGAATAGCATTTCCAATGGGATTGGGAGCTGGGAGCCTGTGCAGTGTACAGCAGGCTCCTGACAAGGACGTGAGGATCGGGAGCAAGGTGACCGCCGTCGGACCAGGTAAGTTTTATTTTTTTAAGTTATACTTGTTTTTTTTTGTGTTCCCCCTACCCCCGCCGCACCACTTCGTAGTACGAGTGGCCGCTACTGGAGTTATAACACTGCTCTGTGTACTGTCTTTATTTTCCCCTCCTTGCATTTCTCCTGCCCTTCAGCAGCAAACGGAAGGCTGGTAATGGGCTTCCAGACCTGACAACTCTAACAGGTCTACTGTGTGTCACACGATATTGTCTCACTTCACACGTTCTCCTGGTGAAGAGCCGATGTCACACGGTACAAACATGGTGAGATAGAAACTCCTGCAGAGAGCAGGTTTCTGCTCATTGTGTTGAGATTTTGCACAGCCAACATCCATCAGGAGCTTTACAAGCTCCCCAGGAAGGCGGGCAGCCATAGAATCTGTAATTTGTGTTTTTTGAGATGGGATGTCTCCTCCGATAGTGCCGGGCCACCCCTCTCTTTGTCCCTTTCCTTTCTTGGCCAGTCATGATAGGCTCAAAGCCCTTGTCTCCACACCAGACCCCAGCCCTTCAACACCCCGCCCCCTCCTCACACAGTATAAGTAATATCAAAGTTGGCAGGTCTGGGCGACTGATATGACAGGGTGTCAACACTGTGAAGTCTTTCAGGGTCAACAGGAGCGAGATGTCACTTGTGTGCCCCTGCTTTTTTGGTGAATAAACGACAATGAAGAAAACTGCCACGTTTTCAGGTGCACTTATCTTCTCTACCTCTTCAGCTATAATTAATAGAGCATTCGGTTGCTGACGCAACCAAATGTAAAAAATGGAAACAGGCAATATTACGACTGCACTTGCACTTTGTGGGAAAGCTTCTACTGAAACATTTTTAAGGACAGGAAATAAATAATATTGCAGCGCCGGCTGTGTGTTGAACAGAGTGCTATTCTTTGAAATAGTTCTTGATTGCCCTAAATTAAGTGCATCAAGGCACATGGATAACTATTTTTGAATTTTCGCTATAGAAAAAGATGCATTAGTATTACTACTTCTAAATTTTCAATTTAGAAAAAGATGCATAAAGTATCGTATTTTATTTTTCATGAAAGTTGCGGAAAAGAGTTTTTGAAAAGATATGTAATGCACTTGAAGGTGTACACTTAAAAATAATTAGAACGGTATCTAATTTTCTTGCTATTGTTTTTCATGTTTACTCGGATCAAAGTCTACATTCACAATCAGTATTTTGAGTAGTAATATCAAACACTTGATAAAAACAGTCAGAGTGGTTACAGCACATATGGAAGACCTCCAGCCTTCCACTGCTTCAGCCTTGCATACACAGAACTCTTTTTTTGCAGACAGAATGTTCTTTGACGCGCGTCATGGTGCCCAAACAGATACTGGATATAGCACGTCATGCCCTGCAATAACACATTACCATGAGTCACTGTTGCAGGTTTGGTAGACGCAACTGCCATATTAAAGTTAGTTAGAGGTGCAAGACCTTTTATATGTTTAGAGAGCTGCGTCATGTAGAACCATGTCAGAATAGGCATCCAAGGAGGAATGACAGTCAAGGAGACTCGATGCAGTGTAGCATTTAAACGGGGAAATATGAAGAAATGGGAGACAAAAATCTGTTGGGTCAAGGCAAGATATTAAAAGCGGGGAAGGTGGTACAGATAGGAATTAACGTGGTATTAACATCAGGGAGAATACTTCTGTGGTAAAAACAAATGATGTCTTAGAGACAAAGCGTTCGTGCTGTGATTTCCACAGACCAGGATCTAGGATTCTAGCCCATGCAAGGTAACATAGTGTCCAAAAAGTGGACTCTGAGGGATGTCTATGCTCCGGTGAGCACAGCTATTTTACATACCTGAGAACAGAACCTGAAATATATCTATATATGTTTAGGTATTATTAACTGGAGGGCATTATATGTTTCTTACATTTACAAAAATAAGTGTGAGGACCCCGTCAAAGACCATTAAGAGCATAGAATCTCAATTACCTAGTGCTTAACTAGTGTTCTCACTCACTCACACACCCTTTAACTCAATATTTTCCCCATATTACAAACTACATCATCATCATCACTGAGCACAATAAAATAAGAGGAAATGGAAGGATCACTACCAACTTACAGAAAAAGTAGTTATCATAATAGGGAGTGTTATAAAATTCTCATCGAAAAGGAAAGTAGGGAAAGTCCATTGTAACACTGACTGCTAAGCAATGGTAGCACGATGCCATAAGAATGGGAGAAGGACAGGTCAGCAGGATGGGATAAAAATGTCCACAGATATTCATGTTATTTGAATTGTGCATCTTACGATGTTGTGGGGAGCTGCAAGTCCCTAAAACATTGGAAAAAAGCACAAAAATGTTTTAGTCTCAATGTTTTTGGTCTCAATAAGCACACATAGCCATAGTAGTCACTGAATGGAACTACATTTCGTCCAGAGGTGGTCCTTGTGAAAGAGAAGAATGCTGTTGCTTAGCCAATAGCTGAAGTGGGCTGGCCAACTCTACCAAGCTGTATGCTGTAGTGAGCAGCAAATATGTTACCAACACATCAATAGACCAAAGAATGAATATGGCTGTCTGAAAGCCTCTATAGGTAAATACATGTTAGTAATTTTCTAAAATCAAAAGTTCTTGGCTAACTTCAGACCTAATAAAAGCAACAATTCATAAGAAGAGAAAACTGGGACTGCCAGTCATTATGGTAATTATCACTGCATTATAGTTCCCCCCTCTGAATATTTCTTAAAATGGTGGTTTAAATGGCAGAATTTCTCAATATTCCTGATTTTCAAACTCATTTGTTTCAAGAAATAGTACTCCCAGCATGCTTATGTCCTTCACATGGTATGGAATGTTAAATTCAAGGAATATACTAACGTCAGCTGCTGCGTCACTACTTATTTAGACCCTATAACTTGCAACTATTCAGGGCTTTTCCACTAGAATGCACAATTCCAAACCCATCCCAATGTCCTCAGAATACTATTAGTAGTGAGAAGTGGTTGCGGCTGCTGAACTTTGAACATGGTGGGGCACAAGAAGCAGGGAACCATGACTGCACCAAGAAGGGTTCAACAAGTGCAGGTCTCCCCTGGGAAAAAATTAGTCCTTTTTCTATTTAACCCATGAACCAGATAACGACAGGGGAAAGGAGGATGCGGATGAAGGCAGGTGTAGTAAATGTAAAGTGATTTACTGTAATGTATTTGACTAACGTGACCTTTTTCCTTATCAGGTAAAAGGTCAATGGGATAGCTTGTGCACTTGGTCTCAAGTTTGTTACCAACGACATATAAATAATAGGGTTTTGTGGAAGGTGACGATTGATGTATCTGAACCAGAAACAAGGCCCTGAAAAAGGAAAAAAAAAACATCCAATCCAGCGCATGTGTTTTAAAACCTGTTGGTTAGAGTGAGGAGCATGTATGTATTTCCGAATTCTTTATTTAAAAAATGAAAGGTAATAAATAGGGGGCAGGAGGGCGCTCGTATAAAGGAACCACCACTGGTGGGAATCTATGGTAGACTTGATAAGACAGGGGCAAGATGTTCCCACTTCACTGTTTAAGAAATATTAATCGACGCTTAGCTTTGTCAGATGCAGCTTCCACATATGCTTCTTTGGCAGAGTCATGAACAATTTGTTGCAGTTGTCCAGGCTGGACAAGCACTAAATGAGGCCTTAAACTGCTGTAACGGAGTTGTAGCTTTGCTGTTTTCCAGGCAACTAAGGCAGATTAGGAGACAAAAGCAAACAGGCTTCTCCGGGCGCACCTCAAGCTGCACCTTTCTGATGAGGCCCGACAAGGCTGAAACCAGTCTGCGGTTCCATGTGTTCCTTTTCAGAGGGTACATGCAGGGTCGGACTGGCCATTCAGCCATTTCCCCAGAAGGCTGCAGGCTAGAGAGTTGCTTTAGAGCTGTATTGGGTATCCTGACCATTGTTATGTTATGTTATTTTAATTTATTACGCCCTCAAATCACCCCCATCTCGGCGCGGAGCCAGGACGACAGACAGCGGGCAAAGAAGGCATTCTTAAAATAAGTAGGTCTTTAGCGCTTTCCTGAAATGGGCCTGATTTCCACAGGTGCGTAATTGCAATGGCAATTTGTTCTATAGGTGAGGGGCAAGGAAGGAGAACGATCTGAGACCTGACCTCGCCTTTCTGAACTTAGGGACTTTAAGCAAGGCCTTGTCACGAGATCTTAGGAGTCTGGGGGAGGGGGAGTAAGGCACAAGTTTGGAGGCTAGATATGTGGGCCCTTGTCCATGGAGGGCGTTATGGGTTAAACAGCAAACTTTGAAAATGATTCTCTTTCTCACCAGTAACCAATGTAGGGACTGGAGAAGAGGGGCAGCTGCCGAGCCCGGGGGGGGTTACAGACCAGACGGGCGGCGATGTTCTGAACTACCTGAAGTTTGGAGAGCAGCTTCTCGTTAATGGAGGCCAAGAGTGAGTTACCATAGTCTAGACGGCTAATGACGAGCGCCTGGACAAGAGTTTTTCTTGAGGAGATGGATAAGGGAATAAGGGAAATATCCTTCTCAGCAACCGCAGCATATAAAAGCAGGAACCTGTAATAGCTGAGGTTTGTTCTGTCATGGCTAGGGGTTGGTCCAGACGGACTCCAAGGTTTTTTACCACTAGTTTTGGAACCATGCCCTTATGGACCAATTCTAATTGCTGGTCCTGCAGTCTTAGGTAGTGTAATGTTGTCATGCCTGGCCCCTGTGCGCGGCGCTAGGACCAGGCAGGACGAGACGTGGGAAGGGAGGAGGAGGCGGGGACAGGAACCGGAAGGAGAGAGGGAAAACGCGGAATGACAAGGTTGGAGGACGGAGGCAAAAGGAAATAAAGAAAACGTAGCAGCACTACTGTGTCCGTCCCGTTATTTTCAGGACGCAACAAACTGGTAACAAAGGCTGGGATCCTGGGACCCGCCGGTTACCTTCAGTCCGGCAACGCGCTTCACTGCCCACACTGCAGCTGACTGCTTGCTGTCACGGACTCTTGCCTGCCTGCTTGCCGCGCCTCAACGCAGGCGATTACAAACGAGCCTGCCTCAGCCCCTGAACTCCAGTGGCGGACATCACTGCATCATTGCTCCCAGGGTAATCCTCACTGCTCACTACCTGCTTGTAGCCTCGTGCAAGCTTGTCCTCCTGGGCGGCCATCTTGAAGTCAGGCCACCTAGTGCGAAACCCTGCTACTACTCCGGTGGCCATCTTGAAACCAGGCACCATTACAGACTGTTTCATACACTGCTCCTGGGCACTATTACTACATCCTATGCTTCCATACCTCCAGACGCTTGTCCCCAGAGTGCTCTGCTGACCTTTGGAGAGAGCCAGTCAGTCTCATCTGCACATCATCATGTCGGTGTCTCCAGCTACCTCACAAAATGCGCAGTAGGTCCAGCAATGCTAGGCGTATCCTTCCTACGCCTCCCAGAACCTTTAATTCTCACATCTGGCAGCAGCATGGGTCCTAGATGGCAAGGCTGGCTAGAAGACTTCGAAGACTTCATGAAGGGGTCGCAAGTTACCGACCCCAACCAACAACTCATTGCCCTGCGCAACCTGATTGGCAAAGACGTTGGACAAGTCATCAAAGAACTGCCGCCAGCCATATCTACTTCATATCAAGACGTGAGAGATGCACTAAACAGAAAATTACTCCATAAACGGAACCTAGACTACGAACGCTACACCTTCAACTTGGCGTCACAGGAAAAGGACGAGCCGATGGGTGACTTCATCACACGCCTCAAACGCCTAGCTCGATACTGCGAATTTGATAACTTTACTATAGAATATGCCCTTCGCCTACGAATCATAGAGGGATGCCAGTCAGAATCACTACGTCGTCGCCTGCTGAAGAAACACTACTTACTTGATGACATCGAAGAGTTGATGCGAATAAATGATCAAGCTGAAGAACATGCCAGGAAGATGGAAGCTGGAAAAACAGAAAAACGTGAACAAGCTTTCCGACTTCACTCTCAAGTAAATCCATGACGCCAGTCAGATCACAAAAGGCCCCCGAAACCCGCAAGCCAAACTCGCAGCTTGAACAAGAGCAGAAGTAACTGGAAACAACAATTACAATGCTATCGTTGCGGTCAAGATTACCCTCACACAGGCCCCTGTCCTGCCATGGGGCAACACTGCCACCGCTGTGGGAAAGAAAACCACTTTGAACAAGTGTGCCAAGCATCCCGCAGGGAATCCGCGGCAACAAAACAAAACCCTTGACCTCGTCACCATGCAAGAGCGGTACGCGAGAGGCGAGACAGGTCAACCAGCTCATCAAGGTCCAGTACACGGTCGCACCTCACACACTGTTCTCGACGCTCGTCATCAAGGAAATCCTCAGCGCTCACTCCTATCTCTCAAGACAGTGATGAATACGTATGCATGGTAACAGACCTTGACAGATTCAAGGAATACTCAACTTTCCCAACTGCCCACAAGTATCGTCAACAAGAGCAACCACCATCATACCAGTCTTGGACGAAACATTTGCTGCATGGGAAAATCCCCACAGTAGTGAAGGCGGATAATGGCCCGCCCTTCAATGGACATGATTTTACAGAATTTGCAAAGCACCTTAACTTCAAGCACCGGAAGATCACCCCCATGTGGCCTCAAGCCAATGGGATGGTAGAGAGGTTTATGGCCACAATAAAGAAAACCATACAGCAAGCAGAACTGGCCCGGCGGGATGTCCAACTCGCACTCAACGTGGTGTTGCGCGCTTATCAAACTACGCCCCACAGCACCACCAACAAATGTCCAGCTACCCTGATGCTGCGAAGGACACCGCGCACCAGGATATTAATCGCAGATGCTGTTGTGCGTTTCAGTCCCCAAAATCATGATCACGCGGCACTGGCGGAACTCGATAAGACCAAGAAAGCAAAAATGAAAGAGTATGCAGATGATCGCCGAAACACCAGAACCTCTGACATCCAGGAAGGAGAATGGGTGCTAGCCAGACAAGAACAAAAGACAAAAACTGACCGTCGATATCGTGACCAACCCCTACGGGAGACGAGTCGAAAAGGAACCATGGTCACAGCCGTATCTGAGGACAAAAGTATCACACAAAATGTGTCACACTTCAAAAAATGCAATCTCGCAGTTTACACCCTAGCAGAAGAGTCAGAACATGACACGGATGACTCAGGTCGAGAAATAGACAATGGTGAAAGACCCGAAGCCTTGGCAAGCTCAAGAGAGTCAAGAGAATTGCACCTTCCACGCCGGCCGCAGAGAACCATCCGGAGACCCCCCGGCTTATTAAAGAACTGTGAACAAGTGAACACTGAACATTTAAGAAGGGGGGAGATGTAATGTTGTCATGCCTGGCCCCTGTGCCTGTGCTAGGACCAGGCAGGACGAGATGTGGGAAGGGTGGAGGAGGCGCAGACAGGAACCGAAGGAGAGAGGGGAAACGTGGAATGATGAGGTTGGAGGACGGAGGCAAAAGGAAATAAAGAAAACATAGCAGCACTACTGTGTCCATCCCGTTATTTTCAGGTAGCAACAGGTAGATTGGGAGATTTTTGCCAGAGCCTATTTTGGCTTCCCCTCTGGCCCTGTGGACGTGGTTGGCAGTTTGGGCTAGGCTACTCCAACAGCAGTAGGGCCAAGACTGGTTTGCATATGGTTGCTACCTATCTGTAACAGCACAGTGGGCAAACGAGCAAAGACCTGTATCACAATATACTAACCAATATCTCACAACGCAGCTAATTACAGTTTAATGTTTACAGCGGCCACCAACCGGCATTTCCTGAAGCACTGCGAGACTGCTTCTAATAATGGCAGAAATAGAGGAGAGGGTCGCATTATTAATTACACACAAGCATCTGACATCAGCCCTAAGGAAATTTCACACAGAATGATAATAATCTCATTTCAAACAAGTACAGGTAATTGTGGTTTTAGTTTCATTGCACATGCATGCCGTGACTATTACTTCTCCTCTCGGAAGACACAAAAGCTTCAGCCACAGAAATGCACTGACTGTCACAAGCCTCAACTGAAAACAGAGAGACACCTTTAATGTCCGCCAAGATGGCCGCCCGGTGAGGAGCTCCGGCCGGGAGCTCCCGGTCAGTGTTTCCTGTTTTGGCCATTAAACCCCTTTTTCCCCGGAACTTTCTACGGTATCCGGACAGCAGACACGGAGAAGACTTTGGCCGATGCCCGGTGGAGCCGCTTGGTTCGGCTATTGGGGCGTCTGGCCCGGGTCTCTCCCGAGGCCGTCTCCTACCCAGCCGGACATCGGGCATGGCTTACCTCTCCACGCTGATACTCCTCTTTTCGACTCTACCGCCTCCCTCAGAGCTTTTCGTCCTCAGGATGACTGACCAGCCTCGGCGCAGCTCTGGCTCCTTTGGATGGCTCCGGATGGCATCGGATTGCTCTGGGGCCCGTCACCACTCTTGCCGGGACTTCGTGACGACTTGACCGATGCCCAGTGGAGCCGCTTGGTTCGGCTATCGAGGAGTTCGGCCCGGGGTCTCCCGCGGCCGTCACCTACCCAGCTGGACATCGGGGAAAGTATTCCTCGTTCCCGCTGCTACTGCTGTTTATTCTTCACTCTGCTCACTTCCTCGGAGTTAGTTGCCGCAGAAGACCGATGATGGGGCCTCCCTTTGTGCAGCTTTCTCTCCTTCGGCGGTCTACCTCTCCTCGCTGCTGCCCCACTGCCTTTTCATGCGGGCCGTCTACTGGGATGTGTTTTACCTCGACCCCGACTTCCGAAGACCCGTGAGGCCGTCACAAGGTATGGGGGCGTGGGGGCCAGGACCGGCGGATTACCTACACCGATGCCCCAGTGGTCCCGAGCCTGCTCACCTCACCACCCTTCTGCACGCCCCTAACTTTGAACTACGTACTCTCCTTTGACTTCTTTCTTTTAGCACTCGTTTCATGCTCCCTGGCTCGCATCTATGGACTTTTTACCGTTTTGACTTTTGTTCCTGATCACCGCCAATGACCCGGACCCGGACCCACCATCTTTCCCCCCTTCCCCTCCGTTTCTCCCCCTGACGATCCTAAAAAGTATTTCTCCCTCTTTCTGGTCTGCCTTACTCCACCCCACCCCGGCTCCCTCCTATCCCCGCACCCTCTCTCATAACACCATTTCTCCCCCTCTACCCTCTCTCCCACCCTTTTTGTTCTTTCCACTATCCTTGTTAACTCCCTGCTACTCTATCTTTAATTACTTCTCCTTTACCCCATGTTAATCGCTATGATGCCTGACGCGTGAATCAAACGTTTTTCTCTTGTCGCCCGTTCTGCCTCTTCTCCCCCTCCCCCTCAGGCTCCCTTTCCCCCTCCTATCCTCTCACTCAGATTTCTTGTCCCCCCCTTTCCCTCTCTGCCTCCCTTTATTTGTGCATTCACTTTGAAATTTTCCGTGAAAATTTTTTAATTTATTATTGTTGTTAACTCGCTCTCGTTCCTTATGTAAAGCGCTCTGATACCTTCGGGTCTAGCCAGCGCTATATAAAACTCAATAAAAAATAAAAAAAATTAAAAAAAATGTCACCACATCATCTAGCTTTCGGAAAAAAATCTTTTGCAGCAACCCTTCTAATTGGTCAGCTGTGATAGGAACGGACAAAAACATGTGATCTTAGGAAGGGGAGTTCTCAAGCAGGCACCCCGGTGACTCTAAACACTTGTCATTCTCACACGAACCACACCTCCACGTCATTCACCTACCTGCCACTCATATCCTTGTCACTTGGCTCACTGCACCACTGTTCTTTGCCTCGCTGGCAATCACCTGTCAGTCACTCACCTCAATGCTATTCACTTTCCTGCCACTGACCTTCCTGCCATTTGCCTCCCTGCCACTCTGTAGTAATGATGGCCCACGCAGGTAGGATGTAGTTCATGAAGCTTTATTGAAGATAGTTACATGTAGATAAGATATTGTGAAGCAAGTAGTAAAGCTCTGTGAAGCAGCCCCACCAGGAGCAGCCATCCTGCTGCTCAGCCCATTCTCAACTCACACTTCACCTCTCAGGCACCCAACATTCCAATCGCATCATCACTCCAACATTCCATGCAGCACACAGCACATTCACACTGGCTGAGCAGAAGGGAATATGGCAGAACATTAACATGAGCAGGATACTTACAGCACTACCATTCACATCCCTGCCACTCTTCTCTCTGCCACTCAGCTCACTGGCACCTACATCACTGATACTAACCTCTCTGCTACACACCCTTCTACTGCTGTTTAGAAATAATATGAAATACAGCGCTTGCATGTAGATAATTTAATTGGAGAGGTAAAGATGGGCCAGGGAAAGTGCGACGAAGAAGTGACAGTAGTAGCTTGCTTTGCAACCCATCTGGTTTTTTTGTTGCTTTTTTGCATTTTTATATAGCCCAAACTCAACCTGAAGGCATTGTAGCGCTTTACATGAGCACCAGTAACATTACACAAGGACACATTCTTTTTTTTTTTGTAGACAGGGGGAGATTGAGGACTTGATTCACAAAGTGCATCCGCACTTGTGGCGGATGTCCCGTAGTTGTGGCGGGAGTCTCCGCACTCGGGGCAGAATCTCCATAATGAGAATTGTCATTGCGGAGATTTCGCCCCGAATACGGAGACTCTCCCATGACTGCGGGTCCTCCACCACGAGTGCGGAGGCCGTATGTGAATCAGGTCCTAAGTGATTTGCCCAGAATCACAGGATGTTGAGCCGATGTTGAGACTCGAACCCGGTTCCCCAGCGCCAAAATCAGCACCTCTGGCCATTACACCACATCCTCCCAAATTCTCTCCATATTCACCTCTCACAGGCAATTAATCATACACTTTGCCATGAGGGTTAAGTTACATTGCATTTTAGCACACCTGATACAACGTGACAGTAGCTCCTTCTGAGTGTGCAAGAGCCACTCTCAGCAGTCAGAAAATTAATTTAAAAAGTAAAATAATTGCAAATTAATAAATACATGATGCTGGTCAGCATATGGATTACCGACACTTGCTATCTGTTATTCATAGTTTTCTAAACTGCTAGAAAGGGGAGGTCAGAAGATCAGAGCACATTCACAAAACATTTCATTAAAAGCATACTGCTCGTATATAGGTTTCTAAATTCGGATGTCTCTACAGAGGATCGCCACTCAGCACACACATCACGCTAACACGTATGCACACACCTTGACACCGGGTGTGGTTTCAGGAGATAATAGATGGGGGCGCATGAGCAAATAGGCTCAGTCCTCATATGTTACCACAGTGTCCAACTGAATCTGTCAACACAGAGCACTATAGCCACACCACACTGTCGACGAAGATGGTCTGCAAGGTAGCCCCTTATGCTGGTAGCCACAGCACTACCCCCTACCCACCAGAGCACGCAACAAATCTTAAGCAGCAGATGGTTGAGCTGACCTTCAGCATCCTGCACCCAGCTCAACAGGCCTCAAAGCAGCATCCCATCCGAACATCTAGCCAAGGAGAGGAGAATAGCAACCATGACTGTGGAAGCCATGACTGGCTAACCCAACCTAAGTGTCCAGAAAATTTCAAGTCCCACCATCAGCACACCTGCACACTGTCGTTCCAGGCATTAACAGCTAGAAAGTAGAAGAACTGCTTTGCACAGAGCTGGGAAATAAAAGAAAAGCAAATCAGAATGTCCCACATCCACACTGTGAAACCACCACTTGAAGTAAGGTCATCGGCTGTCTAACACATTACTGAAGCAGGATGTCCAGCTTTTAAAACATCATCAGGGCAGCTATATCCAGAGCCCAATCACAAGATTGGTTAATAACTGCCAAGATAGTTGAAAAGAGAACATTACCCACTGTCCTAAATGGATACCGTTTTCCTGAAGACATATTGTGACACTTCAAAATATAATGAAGAAGTGAGATTCATGTGAAGAGCTCCTATAAAGTCATTCAAATGTGGGAGACAGTGACCAAAAACAAGCAAGAAGCAGAAGCTTGCAAAAGGACAATAGGTGGTACAAAACTTTCGATCAGTCTCCCAGGCAGGTGACACCTTCAACCCGCTCCCACCTTTCAGTAAGCTCAGTGATCCTTGGAGAGATGAGGCCAGATGGCATTTGTGTGTAGCCCACCTAAATAAATACTTTAAACCAACAAAGGAGACTGATAAGGAGGTGAAACGCTCCCTCTTGCTGCACTACATAGGTCCCGAAGCGTTCAAGCTATTCCGCAGCCTTCCGAACACAAGAGAAGAGCGTGAATATGAGGAAGGCATCACTGCCTTCAGTTCAAACTTGAATCTGTAGAGGAATCAGGATTTTGAAAGACTCAAACTGGGGCAATCCCTCCAGAAGGAAGGCAAATTCATTGATGACCTCTGTGTGAGATTGAGGGAACTCTCTAGGACATGTATGGAGGATGACCCAAACAAAGAGATAAACACCCAAATCATACAAGGCTATAGATCAGCATCCATATGATGCCAAATCTCCATAGGTAAGATACTCATGCTAGTGAGGTCTCACAAACTCAGTGTCAGGGCAGAAGAGATGGAATTGGCACTGGTGAAAATCTCCATCAAATATGAACCTGATGATCCTACATCCAATAAGGCAGAAAAGGGTGCCCGCACCAAGACTTTGTGAGCACACCAAAAGAGAAGAGAGAGGACAAACAAGACTGTGGCTACTGCTGCTTACCTTCTCACCTCTTGAAAGACTGCCCTGCACAAGGAAACGTGCTCAACCTGTGGCAAGGTGAACCATTTTGCAACTGCCGGGAGAGGAGGACAACGTTTAGCCTCCACAGTTCCTCGACGAGCCTGTATATGGTCTTGAAAGCAGTTGATGACACAACACACGGCCACAACTGAAAAAATCACGCAGCTGACAAGGAGGATGACCAAGATTATGCTTTTACAATTTCATTTACAGAAGAAGACCCTAATCGGAAGCAAAAGCAGCCAATATGAAATTCGAAGGCACAAGGACTCAAGGTAACAGCACTCATCAACACAGGGGCATCAGTGATCATCATGGGTAAACAGCAGTACAGTCAACTGAAACCAAGACCAAAGCAATCGCTGACAGCCAAAGGAATCTTCACTTATTGCAGTTTGGAACAACTTACCCTTGCTGGTGCATTGTATGAAACTGAGAAACATGAGAGCACCAGCTGTAACAAAAGTGTATTCATCATTATAGCCGGGATGCTAGTAGGTAAACTCAGAGTCTGAGTACGACAGCCTTCATGTGGCCGTTAGGGCCATTATCAAGCGGCTTCAGTAATGTTCTTGAACAAGAACATTACACAAGAACGTTGAAACATATTGCACAAGAACACTGAACCACGACCTTCCTACTGAGGCAACCCTGTCCTCAACACTTGGGCAACAGGGAGCGTTATGATTGTGAGTGGGGAGTTAGGGCTATTACACATCTTTAGGGGTGTTTATTTGATGGCATTTGTAATGTTCTTGCGTACCCGTTCACTAACGAGGCTCAAGTTTAATAATGAGCCCCTGCCCGCCCCTGAATGCGTAATTGATGATCCTACTGAAGGCGAAACACCCTGTACAGCTCCGATTGGGCCTTCTGGTTTCCACCCTCAGCACTTGCGGCCTTCCTGATTCTGGCTCGGTGACAGCGGCAGTCTTGCTCCAGGCTACACTCGGCAGCGGAATCCCAGGTAGGGAAGCTCCGTCTGCTTGACTTTGAGGCATTACGTGTTTTTTCTGGCAAAGCGCGCATCGCACTAAAAACTTCCTTTGAGCCTTGCTAGCACCACATGGTGCCGGGCTCGGCATAGCTCACAGTGGGGAATATTGGATGAATCTATGCATGGCACTAATCTGCGAGCATATGAGAAGCAATCATATCTGGCTTGCATGAGCAACAAACAATAAACCATTTGTGGGGCTCAGTGTTGAGTTGCGTTTTGTTGTCTACAGCTATTAGTATTATTTGAATTACTTCAGTTTTATTAAAACATTCAAGATTCCTTTTGGTGAAATTAACCAAGGATACTCAAGACGGTCAATTCCTGCAGACCCTGAGATTGGGCCTAGTGAAGAGGAAGACATCTTGAGAGTAGAAAACCTTTGGCGATGCCAAGGCTGTGTTTGCTGTATGTATGAAGTTTCTGCCTGTAGTTGCAGGTGTGTCTGTGTTGTTTAAGTGAATGCCCTGGTGTTTCATGAAACCTTTGTTTTACAGCTGGCCCATCCATGGTAACACTTTCTAGTGGGGAGACTTAGGGACATTCACATCATAAACCATCCCTCGTCCTAGCCAACCACATTGTGATAGGTAACTACCTTAAGCACAGCCCAACCTAGCACACTGACTCTGAGTCAAGAAAAGTAGGGTTTCCAAGAGAATAACTAGTCAACCTTTCTTTTACAGGTCTTCTTCCTCGCTGTTCCCATCCCGCAACTCTCGCTTGATCGCCCCAACATTCTGTGCCTTAATGGTAAGTGGAATTGGAGAAATTAAGAGGTGTACCCTTTTTGTAAATCACACTGATCCTCAGGAGTGTCTTCAACCCATTGAGCCGTGACATGGTAAGAGTACTCTTATCAGCTGCTCAACGGCTGTAAACTTAAACCTAGTATAATTTGCTTTTGGCATAGATGCGAAAGGCAACAACTATATCTTGGGTGATTTAAATGATCTCTTTGAGTGTCTGGGATGTTTGATAGCACCCCTGAAAAACTGCACATTGACCTCAAGGTGCAACCCACTTTCCTGCACTACCTGAGGATACCATTTGATCTCAGGCCAGCAGTGGAAGAAGAACTCCAAAAAATAGAGGCACTCGGATTAATTGAGAAAGTATGCTGATCCATCTTGTGGGTCTCCTGGAGAGTTTTTGCCAACAAGCCAAAGCAGTCAGGCACTATATGATTGTGTATTGATATGAGGCTTTCAAAGAAAGCCCTATAATGTGAGAAACACAACACTCGTACCATAGATCACCTAATCAATTACCTAAATGGGGCAAAATGTTTTTCCAAATTCTACCTCAATGCTGGATAAAGTCAACTACAGTTAGTAGTCGAATGCCACACATAACACCTTTTTCAAACCATGGCCTCGTTCAGCACTACCAGCGTTTAAACCTTGGCATATCCTTGGCTGCTGAGGTTTTTAAAAAATTACTTCAGGGAAACGCTATCAGGTCTGAAATAGGAGATCAACGAGAGCAAAGACATTTTTATGCATGCTCACACATTGCAAGAACACTAGAGGCACCAGAAAGCAAAGTTACAGAGACTGAGAGGAATGGAATTAACCCCCCATAAAAAAGCGAGAATTTGTAAAAACCCAAGCCCATTTCTAGGGATAGGTAATTTCAGATGCCAGGCTGAAAATGGACCCAGCAAAGGTGTCAGATAACATGGGTGCTACCCCATCGGAATCGAGTGCTGAAATTCAAAGCTTCCAGGCCATGGCTATGTACTGCAGAAGGTACATCCCGAACTTGACCATGTTCTCAGAATCACTTGAAGACTTACAATAATGTCAACACCATGGAAGAGGGGTAGCAAGGAAGGACAAATCTGCAACAGCATCAATGAGTTACTCTAACCCGGCAAGAAATTGCAGAGCAGGTGGTTGACACCAGCCGATAGGTTTGGGAGTTTTTCTTTATATTTTTTTTTTTCAGCCACAAAAGAAAAACAAGATACATTATACATTAAAAGCACGCAACAAAAAAAGAAACATCTATAATTCAACATCTTTCAAACCCCCTTCAACTTGACAACAATTATTATAGTTACAGTTACCGCAGCGGCTGAGCTGTCATCGTGGGCCCCTTTATATTATTAGCTAATAGGTTAAAGCATGGGAGGAAACAACAAGAAATCCTACAAAGCTGAAATCAAAAGAATTATTAACCGATTCCCAGCCTGTTGGCGATAACCCTACGATCTTTTTTAATCCAACTGGTCATTAGCCCCCAGATCTGATGGCCTTTCTCTTTCGCCCGCCACCCCTTACATTTATATAAAGCCAGCTCCTGCATATGGATAGATAATAGCCTATGAAGCCAGGCCATATATGACGGAGGTTCATTATCCTTCCACCTTGTAGCTATTAAAAGCCTGGCGACTGCTGTTGTAATAAATACAAAATCCCGATGGGGTCTTGACAGCTTAGCTCGATTATCATATCCGAATAGCATCATGGGTGCGGTAATAATAATCGCTTGATTGGTTACTTCTTGCCAAAATTCCTCAATCCCACTTTTTAACAAACTAAGAGAATTACATGAAAAAAACATATGTATGCTATCTGCCGGACCCAAACCGCACCTTGGACATTCATCCGACTCTCTTTTCCCCCATTTAAACAACTTAGCTGGGGTAAAATATAAATTAAACAAAGTTTTATAATGCTGCGCCTTTAAATTGGCTGCCAGAAAGATATTTACACCCAATTCCAAAGACATATCTAGATCAACCTCTGCATCACCTAATTTTTCCGCCCATCTAGTCTCTACTTTACCGAGATCATCCGGTAAAGTCTCCATTAATATATTATAAATATCCCCGATCCGGGCACCTCCATAATATATTTTATCCAACATTGCTATAGGTCCTAGATCAAATAACCCCCTTTCCAAATTTTTAAGGCATCCTTTAACCTGTATATATTTAAAATAAGTCCTTTCCGCAATTCCAAATTTCTCAACCAGGTCCGGGAAAGTAACTATCTGACCTCCATTGTTATACAGACAGGCAGCATGTAATATACCTGCCTGTTCCCAGTCCCTGGCCATACCATCCATTATTTCGGCGGGAAACAGTGATGACCCCCATAGTGGAGAATATCTATTAAGTTTGGGGATTCTCAGAATCTTATTTGCCTTAACCCACACTGATCTTGCTGCTTTAATACTAAGAAATCGTATGTTCTTATAATACCTAGACTCCCACTGCCTAAGAAAGAGTCCTATTGCTTCCCTCCCCATAGACAGCTGATATATAGAAGGCAGAGAGTCCTCGCGTCCCACCCCGTCCTCTGCTAACAAGGTGCCCATCTGTTGTAGGGAGGCGGCCCAATAATAAAAAAGCAGATTCGGGGCAGCCCAGCCTCCCCTCTCCCGTGGGAGGGTTAATGTTTTCAAAGCACGTCTCACTTTATGATAATTCCAAATAAAGTTTGAAAACATAGTATCCATCCTCTGGATTATATCATACGTGAGCTCTAAGGGGACTGAGCGAAATAGATACAAAATTCTGGGGAAAAACTTCATTTTTAGAACATTAACCCTGCCCACAATAGTTAGTTGTAGCCGATCAATCCGCCGAAGCTCCATACTAATATCTTTCAATATAGGATCAAGATTAATAGCCCATAGTTGAGCCAGATTAAAGCTAATTTTAACCCCCAAATAGACAGCAATATCCATCTTCCGCTGATCTTGAAATGAACATTGTCCTGAGCAGATTATCTGAGTCTTACCCTTATTTAGACGATATCCGGACCAGCTCCCAAACCTCTCTGCCACCTCCTCGATCTCTCTAATTGCCGATTCTGGTTTAGATGTAATCACCGCAATATCGTCTGCATAGGCCAAAACCTTTGTCTCGTAGCCGTTAATTCGATATGGTTCTATTGCCGGGTTTAAAATTAGCTGGGCAACCAGAGGATCGATATATAACGCAAAAAGAATCGGGGAACAAGGACAGCCCTGCCTGGTCCCCCGTCCTACCTGTATTATCCCGGATATATCCCCCATCACTCGAACCCTTGCAGTTGGATTACAGTACATTGCCCGTATTGCCGTGATTAGCCGTGGGCCAAACCCTCGTGCTGCCAGGATTTCCCATAAGGACTGCCATACCACCCGATCAAATGCCTTTTCGGCATCCAAGAGGATCACAGCCAGATCATCTCCCCTGACTTCTGCTATATCAATCAAAGAAATCACACGCCGGAATTGATCCGTAGTACCCCTACCGGGTATAAAGCCGTGTTGCTAAGGAGAGACTAATCTGGCTATGATCCCCCGGAGTCGATTCGCAAGAATCTTTGAATACATTTTCGCGTCCGAATTTATTAATGAGATAGGTTGATATGACCCCGGTAACTCCGGAGGTTTCCCTTTTTTGGGGAATATTACTATCTCAGTGTCTTGCCACGATTTTGGCGGAATCCCATGATATTGTACATTGAGGAATAGATCTTGCAATATTGGGGTTAGGATGGATTGGAGTGCCTTGTAGATTTCTACTGGGATCTTATCGGGGCCGGATGCTTTCCCCAAAGCCAAGCTATTTAGAGCAGTCACGGTTTCTTCAATTGAGATTTCCTTTTCCAATTCCAAACAAATTTCTGGTTCCAACCTATTAGATCCTAAATAATTCCACATATTTCCCCCGTTTGTTGTTCCACTATCATCCATCTGATATAAATTCCTATAAAACTGCTCGAATACCCCCATAATCTCTGCCGCGGTGTTAACCAATTGCCCTTCGGGGTTCTTTATTTCCCCTATAAGTTTCTGTGAATCCCGCTGCCTAATCCTATGGGCTAAGAGTCTACCAGATTTTTCCCCATACTCATACCTCTCCTTTAGATGAGCCTGATAAGCCTGGGCAGCTTGTACCTGAAATATACTATTAACTTCAGCTTTAGTTATGGCTAATTCCTCACTGATCTTCTTTACTCTGTCCAGCTCCCCTGCCCTAACCTTTCCATCTGTTCGATCTCTTGCTGTGATAGTTTCATCAGAAGAGCCTCGATATGCTCTTTACGTTTTTTCCGCAATTGACCTACATAACCTATCACTTGACCCCGAAGAGTAGCTTTAAATGCGTCCCACACAACTGCGCGTGAGGCACTAAAGCGATTAGCATCCCAGTATTCCTCAGCCCAGTGCTTAAGAAATTTCAAAAAATCATCATCAACAGTTAACTTCCTATCAAACGTCCATGGGCAGGGTCTCTGCTTACTGCCTTGATATACAATTCCCAACATTAACGGATTATGATCCGAAAAAATTCTAGGCAATTTAGCAATCTCTGCCTCCCCAAGAATATGAGTCGAAGCCAAAAAGTAATCCAGGCGCACACTCTTCTGGTGGGGGTATGAAAAATATGTATAACCCGGGTCCTTCCCCTTCTTAGCCTGCCAGACATCCACTAGCCCATGGGTACTTTTTAGTGTATTTATAGCTCTATTAACCTTTGGTTTCCTCCCCGTGTAGTTTATGTCTGCCCCGGATAGGGTCCCTGTGTGAATATTAAAATCTCCGCAGAGGATTAATGGGGCCGGCCATGTAGCTAACTCTATCTCAAGTTCTTCCCAGATTTCTGGGTCATCTTGATTGGAGGCATAAATAGTCCCAATTGTTAATCCCGCCCTTAATGAAACAATTGCCCATCGACCCCATTTATCTGCTAAGATGCGTTTCCCAACCCCAAGATATTGTTTGATAAATATCGCCACTCCTCTTGTCAAGGATGTCTGTGAAGAGCAGACCGCCAGCTCATAGCCCCGAATTTGTAAGACTGCCCGGTTATTCCATGAAATATGGGTTTCTTGTAAACAGATTACTCCTGGACTAATATAACGCAATATTTCATAGATCTTATCTCTCTTAGCCCTGTCATTTAACCCAGCCACATTAACAGTACATATTGTTAGCTTATCCATACCCAACTACTTGAAGTAACCGACTATATTGTTCTATAATCCTAAGTCTATCACTCTTTTTTTTACCTTTTGCGTGCTTTATACATCTTATCTGGCTTTTCCCCCCCTCCATGTCCTCCCTCTCTCCTCCCTACCTCCCGCGCCCTGCATCTCCCCCCCTCCTTCCCCCCTACCCCCCACCCCTTGAAAGCAACTAGACCCAAGGTCTAGAAGGCGATGAAGCAGCGTGGCACCGTGATCCCGAACACACACCCCCATACACCAAAATATCCCCAGATTCAAATACAATTAAATCATTGCCTCATAAGATTAGGTTTACCCCTTGCTTCTAGTCTTGTACTTTAATAACCGCTCCTACTTCCTCCCCTTAGTTCCTCCAAGAATTCTTTGGCCTAAATTTCCGATGAGAAAAAGCGAGTACTCTCCCCATATACAATTTTCAGTTTTGCCGGATACAAAAGGTATGCCTGTGCCCCTATTGCCTGGAAGAGGTTAATCATCTGTCTGAGTCGCCAGCGGCATTCAACCGTGACATGACAGAAGTCAGGGCGTGTAAAGAATTCAACTTCCTCAAATTTACGTTTACGATCAGGCCTAGCCTTCTCCGCAATGATCTGTCGAAGGAGAAAGTTCCCAAAATATACAAGCACTGCTCGGGGTCTACTATCTCCTCCTAATGGTTGTTTGATTGTCATGGGCACCCGAGGTGCTCTTTGGACTTCGTGAGCCCAGTTCCAGCCAACTACTTCGGGAAAAGACTTTGCTAAAAGATCGATCATATATAAACGAACATCGGTACCCCCCTTATCTTCCGATATGCCAAGAAATCGCAGGTTGTTCCTCCGCTGGCGATTTTCCTGCTCCTCCAGTTTCCATTGCACATCAGAGAGTCTAGCCTCATGGGCTGTCGTCTGCTCCTGTATCGAGGCCACATCCGCTTCCATATTCACAGTTCGAGTCTCAAGTTCTGTTATACGATCGGCAATATCTGTACACACTTTCGCGATCTTACGGACCGAACCCTGCACCTTTCGTATAGCTGTTTGAGAGCGCCTACTGTCCTGGTGGGCCTCTTCTCGGTGAGCCATAACTGATTGCAGTATAGCATCCAGTGTGGAGGAGGGAGCTTCTTCTGAGCCCATATTCACATGAACTTTATCGCCAATAAGTTGATGTACTGGTGAGTAATCCCAGTTGAGTTCTTGGGTCGGTACATTGGTGGCTTTCTTGACCCTACGTAATGTTGCAATGGAATTCCCACCCGTTGTGTCCTGCAGACCCTCGTTTTCAGTTTCACTTATACTAGTCGTAGATAAAGAGCCTTCCACTGATTCAGTATCATCCGATAAAGAATAAAAATACTCCGACATCTCGGTGTCGGCCTCCTTGTCGCTGTGGATTTTACGTGAAAAATGCTTACCCCTGGGGGGAAGAGGGCCCCCTTTCTTTAAACCAGCATTTTTTATACCTATGCAGAGATCACTGTCGTGTTGTTGAGGGTCCAACGAACCATGTCCCACGCTACCGAGCAGTGCCGTTTCGGGTTCAAGGCTAGTCATATGATCAAGCGAGGTACTGTCATTCGGCCCCCCACAGTTCTGAGTGCCCTGGCTTTGATCCTGTCTCCCCACATTCACTGCCACAAAATCATCAGAGGACACCAGGAGATTTTCAGCGGCATTACTTACTTGCCCGGCTGGATCTGGGCTCTCTAATGTCATATGAGCGGTGGGGTGCATCACAGCGCCGTCTGGGCTCTCCTCGTTTATGTCTTTTCCAGCTTCATTGACTTCATTGTCTCCCTCCTTTGATACAACTATAGCTGGCACGCTATCACCTCCTGGACCCTCCTTTGCTCGACTGCCTTTACTTTTGTCCGATCCCTTGACCCCAGCAAACAGCTCGATAATCGTTGAGCCGGGTAACCGCTTCAGGCTCTGACTCTGGCTAGTTAGTTCACCGGGAGGCTTCTTCCGAGTCAGGTTCTGGCCGCGGCGGCCGGCCAGACCTGCTGCATGATTTACCGCTGTTACCCCGGCCCCAGCTGCACCGGTCTCCATGGCGGCTGCCGCTGCCTGTGGATCCACGTCTACCACCTCGCTCGCGTGAGCCGGACCGGGAGCCGCGCCGACTCTCGTAGTCTTCCCCCGCGGTGCTGGCGGTACTTTCGGAGCCATTTCCTCAGCGTTTCTGCCGATTTTCTCCCGGCAGACTACTCGCTCTCGTTTCGAGAAATCACCCCGCAGCAACCGGAATAACTGACAGCAGGTAAGGAGCGCTTTGATCTGTTCCTCCAATGTATCCACCACTGTTGTAAAGATACACGCGCTACAATGTATCATTGTGTGCAGATCTCCGTGTAGCAGGTATGGCGGGGAAGAAGTCATACTCCATCAGATCTGTTACATGTCAGGGAGTATGCCGAGCCACGGTGCTGCTACTGCACGACAAGCCGAGCCTGCCGCCTAGCCTGCCGCCATCTTGCTTCCACGGTTTGGGAGTTTTTCTGATGCAATTCCTAGGTATAGACACTTGAAAGCCAATCATGTTTGCATGCAGAGCCCTTTTGAGTCTGAAACAATGCTAATCTCAGATCAAAAAGGAGGCTTTATCCATTGGGTTGAGGTAGACGCAGTTGTCATTGACCATAAGCTTCTTATGCCAGTTTTTAACTGGACAGCTTCACACCTACCATTTTGAACAGAGAAATTATTGTTGCACCTACAAAAATATCATTTTTTGTATATATCGACCAGAGGGAAACCGTTGAGTCGACTTTTAATCATGCCACCCCAGCCTGAAAACAATAAACTGTCATGCCCTGCCAATGTCGTAGATGAGTACGTCGAATGGGTAGTCAAAATCGCTTGCCCCAAAGCACTGATGCTGGAAGACATTGCCATTGGCAAAGTAGAGAGCATGATGAGGATGATCCAAAGCTGCCCAGAGCAGGACATGGATATAGAGTTGGCAGTCCAACAATTCCTTCGCACATACTGGAACACACCTCACTGCACCACCCTATGCTCTCCAGCAGCGCTTGTGCACCAGTCAGCAGTTAAGAACACCCACCCTAATGCAGAGGGGTGGTTCCCACTTCCCCTTGGCCCAGAGCTGAGTCAAAGAAGACCGAACAACAAAACTGCCAGCCAAACCTGGCGAGCTAAAGGAAGCAATGTCCAAGTTGTGGACAAGGGGCTGCTGGAAAATCAACAAGGGGGAAAAGTTCAGAATGCCATGGAATCTGAACTCTGGACAATTTGCAAGAGAAAGGAGAGGACGGTGATGGACCAACACAGACATGAAACAATCCCCCAGAACATTTAATTATTCAAGAAGTGGCACTCATATCACCACAATGAAGATTTGACAACCACTGAGGCACTTGAATTTGAGGTGAACCATGGAAAGGCAGCAGCTCAACTGAACGGACCAAGAGATGCTGTGAAGTATCCAGCCCAACCCTACCACCGAGTAATCTGGACATAACAGAAAACCCACAAGCCGTCAAGCTCAGTCAAAGTCAAGCAATAGAAGGCTGCAGCCCGGCCGATGCCACCTCATGCTGAACCTGCAACCATCCCAACACATGAGAGACTTTATCTGGGATAACAGTGGGCTGGCATAAGAAACTACAGACATTTACTTGGTTATGTTCAGTTTTTAAAAAAAATTGTTAACTTGAAGAGGAATGCACATGCATGGATGCACCCTGACACCGGGCAAGCATCAGGAATGAAAAAATGGGGGTGAATGAGTGCAAGGGCTCATTCCCCATAGGTTACCCCAGTGTCCGACTGAGTCTTTCTATGGCACTATGGCCACACCAGACATCGCCAGTAATATCTATGAGCTTCCTAGAATCCTGAGATCCCCAGAATTCGCAGTACTAAACACACAACTACATTCCATCAACTTATATTCTGGATCTTCAGAGTGACACTATTTTGTACTGTGCAAGTACACAGCATTTATACATTATTCTATAGATCCCTTTCCACAATCACTGTAATTGGAGGATTGTAATTAAAAGCTCCCGCTGGATTTTAGAAACCTAGTAATGCATTATTTTATGTTCATGTAAGTCCATTAGCTTCCATATTTGCTGAAATTGCCCAAGGCACACTTTGATCCAGAAATGACTGACAGTGCTCATTTAAAGCATAACACAGGCACAGTGATATTTCAATTCTCCAGCAAGGAAAATGGGTTTGTTCGCCCTTTTAGCCAAGAGAAATATGATTAACCACTACATGTAATTATTGCTCCATATTGTATCTAGTTAGTTGGCACATGGTTGTATTTAATTTACAGTCAACATCAGTAGTCTCTGCTTAAGAAATTCTAATCTTTTTTCCTCAAGATGTCTTAACTCCTTGAGCTCTCTCTCTCTCTCTTTCTGCACATGTGATCTTTTCTATAGAGCACCCGGTTTAGAAGCAAAGGCATTTGTTTATTTAATTATGGTCCTATTTTCACTTTGGAATGGATTTCCACCTGTGTTACCAAGATGTTGCAGTAATTACAGGCCCGATTTTATTTCAGAAATATAATTATATATTTATGGCAGGCCAGTGAAAATAAATGAGGCCCAGGACAAAGTAAAATGTGAAGTAAATGTACCAATAAACACAGATTCACACATTTATTACTACAATGCAAAGATGTATTATTACTACAGTACAACTTAACAGACTTGAGAAAACACTGCTTAATGCCTGACAAATTCATTCTAGAATCACTTTACAGAAGAAAACAACTCGGGTCACACTCTAAAGGCCTAGTTATTGTGATTTTGTCTCACATGCACTGATTTAACCCTCTGTGTTCTAGTTATGGTTAAATACATTTGCACTTACTGCATATGAAAATAAAACATATCATAAACCGTGTATCCACATCCATTGAGTCCAATATGCTATTTATTACCATTGTTCAGCCACAGGAGGCGCAACACAACCTTCTTGAGGTTTTCCCTTTTGTTAATTCCCTTTTGCCCCTCCCAACACTTAGCAAAGGTAATAAATAGCATATTACAATCTATCTGTCTGCCTGTTTATCTATCTATCTATCTATCTATCTATCTATCTATATGTATATTTTCACTGAAAAAACAAGAGTTACTGCGCCATAAGAATTAGGTACTGAAATGATATAAAAATTAAGTTTTAAAACCGAAAAACCACTCAAATGCACCAGTTACAGTTTAGTGAGCTAATTATAACTTGTGCCTTGTCATGCACTGCGTATGACATCACATACTACATCACTCACAACATGTTAAATGTTATCATTGATGACAACCCTGAAGACATCTCAAATTACATCATTGCTGACATCACTGATGACAGCTCAAATTACATAATCCATGATATTGCTATTCACACTAAACTATACCTGGAAAAATTTCATTTTTTTCTATTTTTAAATGTAGTTCTTATCTCATTTCAACACCTAGCTATAACTTGTTTTTTCTGTGAATTTCTGTATTTTTTGTGGTTATGGGGTTGTTTAAAGCTGAGCATACACCCAACCTCCTTAGGCAACATGTCCTCAAACCCCCTGCTTACCTTCAGCCAGGCCCAGTGGCCAACCTCCTTTGGCACCCACTGTGCTAAGCTTTCTGCTATGGTCATCATGGGGGATGGCGACATGGTCTTGCCTCTGGCCAGGCCCTGCACCCAATCCCCCACCACTATGCATGGTCAACAGTCCTGCACAGTGTTGGTTTGGCAGGAATTGCATCAGCCAACCCCCAGTACGCATGACCTACGGCTTGCACAATGGTGGTTGACCTCAGGGTTTAGTCTATGAGCAGATCCTTCTAATTTTTTTCAGAATGGTTTTTCCGTACTGCGGTTCCAGTTCTAGGGTTCGCCATAGGGTCTGGCCTCTGGCCAGGCCGTAAATTACCTAACTCTCTACCTATACCCGACACCCCACAGGTGCCCAACTTCGAGCCATGCCAGGCGCTCATCTTCCCGTGGGTACCCAACCCCCGGCTACTCAAGTGCCTTTGACCTTGCACAGCAAGGAGTTGGGCCTCGAGGCCAGGCTGTGCGCCAACACCCCACAAGTATCCAACCCCCCTATGTGCACAGCCTTCAGCCTTGCACAGCATGGGGTAGGCTGCAGACCCTGTCCTCCAGCCAGACTTTGCACTCAACACGCCACAGGCATCCAATCCTCAGCAGGTGGCCAATCACCTGCTGCGCATGGCCTTTGTCTGTGCACCACAGAGGGAGGGCAGCAGAGCCTGGCCACTGCCCCTGCCCTGCACACAACCCCCAGGGGTGGCCAAGCAGTGAGGCTAGCATAAAGACAATGGCCAGACCCCCAAAGCGCCCTTAAAAGTGGCCTTCTTTGAATGGGAAATCTTTGAGGCTGTAACCTACAGGGCGCAGCAGCACATGTTCAATGCTCTGTGGTGCCAGCAAAAAACAAGCATTGGCAAAGCCGATAAGTCTTAAGTCTGGGAGAGCTATTGGTTTAGTTTATTTTGGCTGTGTTGTACAGCACTGTGGTTGTATAGTATGTTTAATGTGTTATTCTAAATTGCTATGAAAAAAACATTATTCTTCTGTTATTTATTAATGGGTGAGGGATGGTATGAGCTTTGAATTAAAATGTGAAATAGAAGGGAAGTAGAAATACAAATAATGGCTGTCTTAAAAAGTATTTTGACATAGTGACACTGCACTTTTTATGGGGGGTTGGAGATGCTTAATATAGAAAATGGGATGGATAGCGGTAGGTAATAAGTAAGGTGGATAATGGGTAGTGAATACACATCATGTTTAGTGGAAAGGACTGTTCAATTTTAATTTATGACATACTTTAATTTAAATTGATGGAAATGGTGTAACTTATTTAACATGCACATGTAAAAATAAAAAAATTATGAAAATTTCCCCTGTCACATTGCAAGTGAAGAAAGGTGGGAAGCACATTTTCTTATCTCAAGGGAAACGGAATGCCACAGAGTGTGTGTATAACAGGCAAGCAGTTCTCCAAATGTGATAATGTGTGCTTGAGCTAAGTATGAATGCCCTTTTGGTTTTAAAAGCACAGCAAAAGCGTGTCCTTGAAGCTCATTTTGTGGCACAGTAAAGTTGAAAATAAAGCTTAGACTATGGGTGAGGTGCAGTCACAAATATTGTTTAAAGTTGTCAAACTTAACAAATGAAAGGGAGCATAGTTTGACTAAAGGTAATTTTGTAGCTGAATGTAAATGTTGGTGTCTTGGTCTATTTTAAACACCCTAAAATAAGTGAAGGATAACATTTTTCCATGTCACTTGCACACATCCTGTGTTTTTGCAGTCACAACTATTGTTTAAAGCTGTCGAACAAAAGAATTGAACGGCAGCATTGTTTGAGGGGAATAAAACTTAGGTTGTGAGAGAGATGCAGTCACAAATATTGTTTAAAGCACTCTAAGATAATAAATGAAAGGCAGCATTGTCCAAGGTGGAATAAAAGTAAATTTAAAGCTGAATGTAAATGTTGCCCTCTTGGTAGCTTTTTGGACACCAATACGCTAAAATAAGTGAAGGGTAACATTTTCCTGTGTACCTTGTGCACATTCTGTGTTTTTGCAGTCACAACTATTGTTTAAAGCTGTCTAACAAAATAATTGAAAGGCAGCATTGTTCGAGGGGAATAAAAGTCAGGTTGTGGTTGAGGTGCAGTCACAAATATTGTTTAAATCAGTCTCACATAACAAATGAAAGGCAGCATTGTCCAAGGTGGCATAAATGTAAATTTAAAGCAGAATGTGAATGTTGCCCTCTTGGTCACTTTTTGAACACGCATAAGCTAAAATAAGAAGGGTACCATTCCCCCATGTACCTTGCACACATCCAGTGTTTTTGTAGTCAGAACTATTGTTTAAACCTGTCTAACTAAAAAATTGAAAGGCAACATTGTTCAAGTGGAATACAAATTAGGTTGAGATGAAGTCACAAATATTGTTTAAAGCTTTCTAACTTAAAAAATGAAAGGCAGCATTGTCTGAGGTGGAATAAAGGAAAATAAACAAGTCCTCACATGCAAGGTCCATTTTGTTTGCGATGAGAAAACGTGCTTCCCTTACTGCTTTCACTTGCAATGTTAAGGGGGAAGAGAGTTTGGATTATTCTGTTTTTTACATGTCCACATTAACTAATTTGCACCACAGTCACAAGAAGTTGTGGAACTGCTGGGACTTGAATGGGGTTCCCCAGCTTCAAAGGACACAGCTCTGCATATAGCAAAACACACAACAAAACAGGTCTCGTTATCTGCAGATCAGTGGCCTTAAAAGCTGGGGAACCCGTAACAGTCCTGGTAAAAAGATGAATGAAATTTCCCATAACATTGCAAGACAAGAGAGTTGGGAGGCACATTTTCTTATCTCAAAGGAAACGGAATGCAACAGAGTGTGTATATAACAGACAAGCAGTTTCCCAAATGTGATAACATGTGTGCTTGAGCTAAGAATAAACAAACACTCACGTGCAAAGTCCCATCACAATCACATAAACTCAGGCAAATTAAAATTGTTTAAACAAAACACAGTAAGGATGTGAGATTCAGTTGCAAACAGTGGTGAAGGATAAATAAACAAGCGGCCAATGGGAGGGTGAGGGCCCAGCAGAGAGGGGGGCACAAGCAAACACAGACAATGGGATGGAGCAGATGACAGAGTCAGCTACAAAAGATGCACTCTGTAGCGTGGCTCAACAAAAAAGAAAAAAATAGGTCCAAAAGTGCTAGCAGTGTAAGGACACAAGTTCTTGGTCCATGATCTAGGGGAAGGTCTTTTTTTTTTTTTATGTTTTTATTGTTTTATATTGTAACCTTGGAACAATTAAATAACAATTTTACAGCATTCGCACAATGGGAAATTCAGCATCTTACAGTTCACACAACTGAGACAGCAAGATTTGCCGGAGAAGTTGGTGACTTTAAATTAAAGAACTTTTTTTTTTTGTTGAAAACTTTGTTTATTGACATTTTCAGTACAACAACACAACAATTACAGTGTGTGACAGGCAGTTCATTGGCATTGCTGGGATACATCAGTACAGTACTAAGGGTGAGCTTGGGTGTAAAAGGCACAGTATACATAAGCAGGCGAAAAGATGACAGATTGGTAGAATTTCGCACCAGTCCTACTAGTGATCAGTCCCTCCACTATTGGATTCACCATTCTCAGCTAGACAGTTAGTGTGCGGTGGTGCAGCGCCATCGTCCATGCTATTTGCGGCCTCCCTAAGCAAGTAGCTAGTGAGAGGTTCCCAGATATCACAAGGTCGTGAGCGAAGGGGCAACATCTCAGCATATATATTGTTTTGTTCCTGACAGTAAATGAGGTCGGCCAGCCAGTCCTTGCATTTGGGCGCTCTGCTCCTCCCCCATCGGCAAGCAATTTTACGTTTGGCTATGAGTAGTCCCATCGCCAGGAATCGCTTAACGCGTCCTTTGTGCCCTGGGAGGTATCCCAGGAGCCCCATTTCCAGTGTGAGGTCGAGTTGTCCCCCTATCATAACACTCAGGGCCCTCCCCACCTCAGTCCAGTAATGCGCTATAGACCTACATTCCCATGCCACGTGTAAAAAACCCGCCCCCTCCTGTTTGCAACGGTCGCATCTATCGCTTTCCCGCAATTGGAGTTTGTGCAGTCTTACCGGAGTATAGTACATTCTGTGGAGGAATTTAAAATGGATGATTCTGAACCTGCTGCTAGCGGTGATGCGCTCAGTTTGTTGACAGCTATACATCCAGGCCTCCTCTGTGATAGGGTGTCCCAATTCTGCTTCCCACCCCTGTTTTGCTTTCAGAGTGTTATGGGTCCCCGCCCCTACGGAGGCTTTATATATGCGGGAAACCGCATGCGGTGTTCCTGCCTGTATCATTTGGTGCAACGGGAGCAGTGTTGGAGGTTCCTCTGGGAACGCAGGGCTAGTAGCCCTAACGGATTGTCGCAGGCAAATGTATAAGAAGTGGTCCATAGTGGTGGGTGTTGTGTCGTCCAAGAATTCGTCCGCGCTTTTGAATCGCCCCAGGTGGTACATGTCCCCCCAAGTATGTATACCTAGTTTGAGAAGCATACGTTTACAGATGCCTTCTTGCGTGACTGGGAGGTGATGTTGGTCGGACAGGGGAAGTAGCGGGGAATATAGCATGGGAGCTTGTGACCTCTTGGCAAGGGCGCGCCACGCGTTATTTGTACAAGCCACGGTGAATCCCTTTCCCCCAGCCGCTTTGTCATCCACGCCCAGGAACCCACTTAAGAGGCAGGGGAGCCATGAGCCCTTGCTCCACCACCAGATGCGTCATGAAGGGCAGACAGAGGCGCGAGCCAGTATGCGGCGAAGTGTGCCTGGGCACTGAGATAGTAGAGTTCAGGATCGGGCGCTTCAAAGCCACCCTGGGCGAACGGCAAGGTGAGAGTGCTCCATTTGATCCGGGGTTGTTTCCCGCCCCAAGCAAGTCGGATGAGCTGGCTCTTTAGTCTGGGGAAGAAGGGGCGGCCGGGGGGAAGGGGATGTTTGTAAACAAATATAAGAATTTGGGCATGATAACCATCTTCATTAAGGCTATCCGGCCTGCGAGGGAGAGTGGGAGAGCAATCCACCGGGTGATCTGGTCTTCCACCCTAGCGAGGGCTACCCCGTAATTAGCTCGCAGTAGTTCTTCTTTATCCTTGGTTATAGTGACTCCCAGGTATCGGACTTCATCAACGCACCACTGCAATGGGTAATCCATTGGGAACGGAGTGGTGCAGTTCGTGAGCGGCATGATCTGGGATTTGCCCCAATTAATGGTGATTCCCGAGAAGGCCCCGAATTTTATTATTTCGCGGATCATGGCGTTTAATCCTTCAGCAGGATCTCGCACATACAGCGTAATATCATCCGCGTATAACGATATTAAGACGGGCCTCGTGGGGTAGTCTAGTGCATATTGCTTGTGATGTTGTCGAAACATGGATGCCAGCGGTTCCATGGCTATCGCAAATAGCAGGGGTGAGAGGGGGCATCCCTGTCGCGTACCTCTGTTGATGCCAAAGGCAGTGGAACGTTCTCCATTGAGCAGCAGTGAGGCGCAGGGTCGGTTATATAGCAGTTTAATCCACATGAGAAATCCCGGGGGGAATCCCATGTGTGTCAGGACAGCAAACAGATACCCCCACTCCAGGGAATCGAACGCTTTGGTGGCGTCTAGGAAGACCACCACCGCCTGTTCCTCCTGATCGATATCATGCATGATGGAGAAAAGGGTCCTCAGGTTGTGCGAGGTCGATCGGCCGGGTATGAAACCGGCCTGGTCGGGTCGGATGAAGTTGTCCATCAAGAGCGTGAGCCTATTTGTCAGGACTTTGGCTAATACCTTGACATCGCAATTAATCAGGGACAGAGGTCTATTCGAGTCTGCAGATTCGGGGTTCTTACCGGGTTTCAGTAGTGAGACCAGCATCGCTTCCCGCATAGTGGGTGGGAGCACTCCCGTTTGGGCTGCCTCCTCATAGACTGCCTTCAGGAAGGGGGCCAATGTGTTTATATAGTTCTTGTAAAATCTATGCCAAGGCAATCGGGTCCCGGTGCCTTACCGTTCCCTATTTGCATTATAGCTTCTCGGATTTCGTCCACCCCCAAGTCAGCCGCTAAGAATTCTCTCTGACGATTGCTAAGCCAAGCTAGTTCTACCTGTTGCAGATATTGCGGAGTCTCACCCTGTCGTGCCGCGCGCGTTGAATACGATGTTCGGTAATGCGCAGAGAAAACCCCCATAATGGCTGACGTGTCGCGGTGCGCCTCCCCCTCCCCATCGCGGATGAGCAGTACATGATTTGCCGCTCTAGGTGGTCGAAAGGTCTCGGCAAGCGCCTTGCCGGGACACTCTCCCTCTCCATACCTGCGCGCCGTGTTGTACTTGCCTCGGAAGAGGCATTCCCTTTCTGCTTCGGTCTGATATTCCGTAAGGGACTCACGTATCTTAGCCAGAGTGGGACCCTCACCCGACGCGCCAGCGACTGCTTCAAGCTGTTTAATCTGGCGTTCCAGGCGTGTTAGCATTGTACGAATGTTGTTGAGGATGCCCCCCGTTTTGGCCATGCAATGGCCCCGAACAGTAACCTTCAGCGCCTCCCACACAGTAGCCAGGGATGGCACTGAGTCTATATTAAGTCTCAAGTATTCTTCTAGTATTTCCCCCAGGTCGGACTTGAACACCGCGTCAAGGAGCGCCGTGGGTTGTAGTCGCCATTGTCTAGCTTGGGGTGACATGCCAGGGGGGTTCATTGACATAAGCACAGGAGAGTGGTCCGAGTAGGTGCGCGCTAAGCGGCGAGAGGACGATGTATGCAGTGCAATGTCTTGTGATGCGATCCACATGTCCAGCCGAGACCAATTATTGTGAACCGCTGAGTGATATGTGCCCTCATGCTGTGTCGGGTGATGATGGCGCCAAACGTCCACCTGGAAATTATCTGCATTTAGTTGCTGAAGTAGGCGCTGCGCCTTGGAGTAGTGATGTAGAAGCGGGTGGGAGCGGTCGTGTGAGGGGTAAAGCGTTAAATTAAAGTCTCCACCCCATATGAGGTGGGTCGAGCCTATGCTTGCTATACGTGCCCATAAAGTGGTGTAGTAGTCCTCATCGTCCACGTTGGGTCCGTAGCTACTCACTAACGTGATGGAGGCAGTTGCCAGCCTTCCCCACGTTATACAGTACCTCCCCTGTGGGTCGAGAGCAGAACCCTCCTCAACATAGGGCACCGTTTTCTTAATTAAAATTGCTGCACCCCTGGAATACGCAGAATACCTGGAGAAGTATCTATGCGAAGCCCATCTTGAGGCGAACTGGGGCTGTTGTGTGGGTACGGTATGTGTTTCCTGTAGCATTGCGATGCTAACTTGGTGTCTGTCTAAATAGGCCAGAATGTGCTGTTTCTTCCTGGGATCACCCAGCCCTCTAATGTTTCAGGTGAGGAGCTGTATGCTCGCGGTGGTGGTGGTCTTCTGCCCCTCACCATCCTTGCCTGATTTTGTACATGTCCCTAAGTACTGTGTTTCTATTCTGATGTCTGGGGTAGGTGGTACCCCCCCAATCTGATTGTTATAGCTAGCTTGGATATGCCTGTCCTGTAACCCCCAACGTTCCCCCCAAAGCGGCGACCCCAACTTGCTGTGTACAGTGCCCTCCCTCCCCGCCCCCCTATTACATCATAAAACATTTGTATAGTGTGGGCCGCTTTGCCCCTAAAATGGCTTTGCTTTGTCCTTGCGTTAGGCTCACATAGGGACAGTGATCCAGGGAAATCAGCGTGCAGGAGTAAGCGAGTATCATCGATACCGCATCCGTTTTGCATACTTAATACAGAATTAATGGTGGCCCATAACTGTGGTGTCCCCACAACGAAATAACTCAGGCAACAACTAAACATTACAAGCTCCTTCATAGGAGAAAAGGGGAATTCCCTAGGAGACGTGTGTCCCAGAGGGCGTGGCATCCCCTCCTGCACTCACGTACCGTGCAGAAGGTGTCCCTGGAATGCAGAGTCAATGTCCCATGGGATGCTCGCTATCCACTTATATATTGGTCAGAGCCCTGAGGGCAGAACATTAACGACTACTGATTTACCTGTGCATAGGAATGCATGTCCATGCCAGTCTTGTCCGCAGCACGACCTGTGAGCACCGGCGTGCAGTTCTGTATCTACGTTACCTAAACCTCTTCTTGTTGTGCTGAATCTTCCCTTCTTCCCGACGGGGAGCGCTCCGCTCTCTTGGCAGCCTGTACAGTCTTTTTGAGGAAGTCCGCCGCCTGCTGCGGGGTGTTGCAGATGTGGTGCGAGCCATTGTGCATGAGCCGCAGACGTGCGGGGTATAGCATGACATACTTCACTCCCTCTTGCTGGAGCTTCTTTTTGATGGGAGCGAACTTCTTCCGTGCTTCTTGGACTTTGAGGGTGAAATCGGGGTATAATGAGATGGCATTATTCTCAAAGACAACATTTCTCAGCTCCCGGGACCTACGCAATGCAGCATCACGGTCTCGGTAGTTAAGTAGTCTCGCGACTATGGGCCGGGGTGGCACTCCAGGCAGCGGTCTCATTGCCAGAGTGCGATGTGCCCGTTCCACGATAAGTATTCTGGAGAAGGCCTCCTGCCCAAAGTTTGTGGTGAGCAGCCGCTCTACATAGTCTTCAAGCCGTCCAGTGTTGGTTGTCTCGGGCACCCCAGTAATGCGGTTGTTGTTCCGTCTAGAGCGGGCTTCAATGTCCTCATTCTTGGCCGCAATCACCTTAAGCAACTTATCTATGTCTGAGAGTTGCCCTGCCGCCTGTGCCTGATCGTCTTCCAACGTTGAGATACGTGTCTCGGCCTCTTTTAGCCTGCCATCTTGTTTTTCAATCTTCTGGGTAATTTGGTCCATTCTGGCACACATGGAGTCCATTTTCCCCTTAATGGAAGCAAAACTAGTTTTCATGGTGTGGAGCAACGTCTTCATGTCCACCTCGTCGGTGTCCTGGTTTGGTTGGCTCGTGCCGTCTTGTTCTTGCTCAGGTGGCTGTCCCCTGGGCGTCCTGCGAGTGTCAAAGGTGAATTTAGGCTGTTTGCCGTCGGGTTTCCCCAATGTCTGATGCAGCCGGGCCAGCGACAGTTGCCCCCGAAGTCTCTAGGCCGGTCCGTCGGCTATCACGTCTCGAGGGGGGACCAGGCGGGTGCCCCCGACCAGTCGCGGGCAGCCAAGGGTGCCCAGAGGCGAAATGTCCTGGATGCGTCTTCCACGCGGCGGGGCGACTCGTTGCAGGGCTAACGCCGCAATCTCCCGGCGTGGGGCTCTCGGATGATGGCATGTACTCGCCCCCGATGTGTAGACAGTTTCCGTGTGGGGGGTAGGATCGTGGACTGGTGGGTAGTACACTATTGTCCTTGTTCCCCATGTCAGGGGTAGGCCTCCCTGTGCCCCCCTCGTCAGAGCTGTTTCACGGCGACCAGTCCGCCTCTCCCCGCTATGGCGCTCCCCGGCGAGGCAACCAGCTACAGATTCAGTTTTCACAGGGGCACTTGAGTACCGGCATTTCCGCCCAGGGGGATCTATGCAGCGGTTCTATGCTGGAGCTAGAGTACACTTAGCAGCGGCCCTCGATGTATACTCTCAGTCACTGCAGGTGGGGTTGGGGCAGTGTCTCAGCAGGCTCTGTGTGGTGTCCGAAGGCTCTGAGCCCAGCCGGGGGAACTGCCCCCAGATAGGTATGTTAGTTCCTGCTCGCACTGCTGGACGCCGGAGGATTGCCCACCCCCTAGCAGCACGCCGACAGGTGGGTCATTTATGGGCCAGTCTCTTATCAGGATTTTATCAGTTATGGGCCCGACCCCCCGCCGATTCCAGGCCATGGCGTCCCAGTCGCACCGTCCGGGATCGAGCCAGGCCTCAGTCTGGGCAATGTCGTAAGGTGCAAGCGCAGCTTCTCAAGGCAGCTTCCCACCGGTCTCACAGCGTGTAGGGATCAAGACGTGTCGTTTGGGAACGGGATTTCGCGCCTGTAGCTATTTCCCCGTCTGTGCGTGTTGACACGTACCATCTAGGCCTCAAACCACGGCCGCTCGTGGCAGTTTCTGCGCGCCGGGACAGCCGACCGGCACGCGCCCGAAGGCAACGCCAGGGTATGCCCCGGCCGCCAGGTCCCCACGCCTCCTCCCTGGGCGGCCGTTGTCCCAACTCACTGTTTGTGGAGGGTCTTGCTTCACCTTCGTGGAGCTTCGTGGAGCTCCGGCTCCCGGCTCCACGCGTCCGCCTCACGATCAGGGGCGGATTCCAGGCGGTGCGCGGCCCAAGAGTCCAGGGATGGCCGCTGTCGTCGGCCCCGTCACCCCAGCCGCAGCCGGCTCTCACGGCCACCACCACAGTGGCTCCAGCGGTGCCGCGGCAGGCAGCAGCCGGACCGCTCCGGCGGCCTCCCTCAGTAGTCGCTAGGATCTCTCCTCCTCCACTCACCTCAGGCAGCCTGTTCAAGCGTCGCAGGCCGCAATCTCTTCCCACGTTTATCGGGCTGCCGCGGTCTCTGGCTCGATGCTAGAGGTTCGCGCTGCTCCCTGTAAGCCGTCAGGTCATTTTGGTCGAGTTGAGCCCAGGGATTCAGGATGGATTATGGATATTTGTTCCAGGGCTGACGGAGCCTCACTAAGGTGCGGCCATCTTGTCTGCACGCCCCCTAGCATCTCGCTCTAGGGGAAGGTCACATGCAAGAAGGCACCACAATGACAAAAATCCAATAAGAGGACCCAGAGATATGATTTATAAAGTTTTAAGTAGAAATAGTGCCTAAAAGGACAGAGCACCATAGAGACTTCATGGGGTGTCAGTCGGAGACTAACAGCAGGGTCCAGTCCAGGTCCAGTTACTACTTGGCAGCTGGATATTTCCAGGAAAAGGCCTCTTGCAGTTTTTTGTCTCCCTGTAGCCACACAGATCATCCAACTGGTCCTTGAAGTTCATTAGCCTGAGTTCAAGAGGGAGCAGGTCCAGTCCTTAAGGGCTCCTCTCAGGTCACAGACAGATGGTCCAGTCCTCTTCTAATCTTCCGCAGGTCCATAAAGTGTTCTGAAGTGAGTGTTTGGAGGTACCAATTGACGCTGGCATGAGCTAGTGGGTGGGGGTGACTCCTGGCCCCTCCCTAACCATTGGGATAAAAGTTCCCAGTCCCTGACTTACCCTGACTACAAACAGGACCAAAATGCAATGAGTCTAGACATTTTCAAGATGGCGAAAGTATTCGACCACACTGCATGTGAGTTTTGAGGGCTTGGGGGATGTGTGGGATGTTAATCCTAGACTTAAGAATATTTAAAAGGGAGGTTTTTACCTTTCAAAATTGTTTATTTAGCCAGATTGCAGTGCATGTCTACACTGTAACAGTCAGGCTACACTGGGTAGGCTTGAATTCATGTTTACACTGCCACTATAGTGGATGGTATAATAAGTGTTGAAGTGGACAAGTGGCATTTAACTTCCATGCCCTGGGTGCACTTTTTACACCTTATACTAGGGACGTGCAGGCAAGTTAAATGTGCCTATCAGGAATAAGCCAATTTAACCATGGTTAAAGGGGGAGCACAAGCATAGGCACTTTACTGCTGGTTAGCAGGGGTAAGGTACTGAAGCCAGCAAAAGTTTATGGTCCAGTAAAAGGAGAAACATTTGGTACGACCATACAGAAAAGGAGGACTTCCTATACACCCACAATTTTGAATCTGTACATACAAGAGACCTCATGAACATTTAGTCCAATTTCTTTCAATCTCCCTAATTCCATGGCCTTCAATTTTTTTATTTATAGCCTACTCCCCCCTTAGGTAGAAAAAACATTTGGCTCTGCCCCCCCCCCGCCCCCCAATTGACAAACCCTGCTAAAATATTTAATGGTGAACAATGAAGAATGGCAACATATTGCATTAGAATTAAGAGGTGCTTTTCTGGGGCAACATTCTAAGATATCAGAACAAACATACGCTCAGAAGCGTATGTGCCCCTCTTTCCCTACAAACATTTAATGAAAAGAGTAGTCAGTAGTGTATAAATCAACAAGCCATAGCACAAATGTCCCTCATGCACACTGAGTAGACAACGCACAAGACACAGCAGCGCAAGCAGGGCTATGGCTATTGTTAGTCCGGCAGGTGACATAGCACAAGCCAACAGAGCATCCTATTAGGACTGCTCTGAAGTTTGCTTCCTTCCCCCACATTGTTTCAAAGCACTCAGTCACCCATTGAGTCCAGGATCAGATATTCCCAAGAATCCCTATGGAGACGCAGATAACTACAAGACTGATACTTCTGCATGATGCTACAACCCTTTTTCAAACGTGATACTCTTTTTACTCTGCTCCCAAAGCATTTTCCTACCAGAGGATCCCGATGTCAATCAATCAATTTTATATTAAATTATCAAAACATCTAGGCTCTGGCCTTGTAAGCTCCATCTCGGTAGCTGAGTCCTATTCCTCCAGGTGGTTACCATGTGTGACTGCGTTTCCCTCAAAATTGAAAATGTCAAGACTTTCTTTAAAAATTAATTCAATGTCTGCCAAACGAGAGAAAGGGTCGGGTACCTTATGTTTTAGTCTGCCTCCCACATCAGGATGGAGGATATTCTTTTAAAAACCCTGCTGGAAGCGTTCAGAGGGAAATTTAGTTCTCCAGCTCTCTATGGTCCTGAATTATTAGTATTAGACTCCCAGCTGGCCTGGAGTACTTCAGAAGGTCTGTGTTTGGAAACACTTTTGAATTGCCATTGAATACTATGCTGCACTCTTTCAAGTGAGTGCTGGGCTTATCGTCCTGGGATTGTCTAGCCCAATATCATCGCTTAAACTATGTCCACCTGCTTTAAACTTCTGAGCCCACCAAAATGTAATTTACTTGTTGCAGGACCTTGTTGCCATGGACATTGAATTTAGTCTCTTTGTACCAATCGGTTGGAAACAATGTACAATGAATTATTACCTGGTTATATTTGATTGGTAAACATATTCGAAACGAAGCGACAAGATAGAATTTCAAAAGATGATACATTTTAAATTGGAAATGTTCTATGTGTTTCTCGAAGGGCCGGCTAGGGCCCTCAGAGACATGCGCCTATTTGCCGAATTTATCGGATAGAAAGTTGTGATCAGAAATACTTCGAATTAGAGTGGGTTTAACCCTGAACTGACATATTCTGCAAGAGGCTAAGTCTATCAGATCACAAAAGAGAGTTGAATATATATTCATAAACAAGGGTTCCATACACAGCATACAAGCATAATACTCGGTAGATTAATATCAATACCGATGGGGAATGGTAATCTGACACAAGCCTCCGTAGCAAATAACACAACAAATCACCAACATAAGTACAATACTACAACTCTCCAGGGTGGAATTAGTTTACGGGACAAGGAGGGAAGATAAGGTTTATAATGGCAAAGCGAAAATCAAGAAAATGTCTGAAAGAAAACAGCTGTATATTTGAGCGACGTATCATTGTGATAATTCCTGAAAATGCCAAGAAAAAGTGTTAAAATAGTATCTGCACCTGTGGGATGTCTGTGAAAGCAGATCTACGTCATCTAATATTTGACTGTTTCTATTTGCTATCCTTACGTCAGAACCATTGTTTTTAAAATATAGGGCCAGATGTATGTAGATAGCATATTACGATTCCCTAATCGCGAATCACAAGGATTCGCAATTAGGAAATCGCAAAATGCAATGTATGAAGGTGTTTAGTACACCTTTTGCGATTCCGCGGGGGGTCGCAAATGACCTACCTCATGAATATTAATGAGGTAGGTCGCAATTTGCGACCCCCTAGGAATTGCAAAAATCACAGGGATGGTGGCCTGCTGAGATCAGCAGACCACCATGTCCGTGATTGCTTTTCAATAAAGCAATCTTTTTTTTTTTGTAAAGCAGGCCGTTTTCCTCAAACAAAAACGAGATGCTTTACAAAACGAAAAATGAAAAGTTTTCTTTTCATTTTTTAAGAGCAGGCAGTGGTCCGTGGGACCACTGCCTGCTCTTAAAAATGGTTTTACAAACATTCACAAGGGGGAAGGGGTCCCTTGGGGACCCCTTCCCATTTGCGAATGGGTTACCACCTACTTGAAGTAGGTGGTAAAATGCGAATGTTTCGCGACCGCAATTGCGGTCACAAAACATTCATACATACCGATGCGATTCAGTATTAGGGAGGGACGCCCTAAACACGCCCCTTCCTAATACCGAATCGCAAATCCATTTTGCAATTCGGTAACAGGTTACCAAATCGCAAAATTAGGTTTGCTGCATCGGAAAAGCAATTTTTGCATTCGCAAACCGAACGCAAAAATGCTTGATACATCTGGCCCATAATGTTTTTAACTGTAGAGATGCTGTCAATTTGTTAGGCTAAATAGCTTTGCTAGAGATAGCTGTCTGACTAGGCCAACTTTTGATCGTGTAGAAATAAATGTAAAAATGTAGTATTTTTTATTTTTATTTGTGCATTTTAAATATATTGTACCTGTAGTCTGAAAAGACTTTGCTGTAAATAAACTTATCGTTTAACTAATGGGTTCTCCAGCCATGCTGAACCAGCTCCTGGATGTTCACCAGTTCCAGGTCCTCTGTTTCAGCCAGGGGGGTGCCAATGCTCCTTCAGAACAGTGTTTGTTAAATACCTCCCTCCTCTACCTCTGTCTTAGGGGTTTTCCCAACCAGAAGATTTATGGGGCGTAGGGGAGGGAAGGGAGGAAGGCTGCACCTAACTGGGTGCTTTAGGCCATATCCCTTTAGTGCTTACAAGGACTGGGATTTGATTGAAATGCTAACTTACTATGCAGACGCATGCTCCCATTCTGTCCTTAGTTGCTGGTGGTACCCAATTTAAGAACTGGGTGGAAAGCATATGTCATAACCCTCAGGATTTGAGTTGGAAGTAAAGACCTTTCCATGTAGGTTCATTACTTCCCCTTGTCTCAAGGAGTGCTGTTTACTTTTTCTATTAAAGGGACATACATTGCTTTCCCTTCCTTTTCCTCGGTAGATAAGGCCTTGTTATTTCACCTGATTCTAGGCCTGGGACCTTCTGCAGTCAGGATCCTCAGTGGCTGGGATGAGATGCTTCAATTGTTTCTTTTAGCCTCTTTCAATCCAAATCGGAAGATAGTATGTTGGTGCAATATAGTTGCTTCTCCTCTAACCTCTTCTTTTCTACTCTATGTTTTTGGGAGGAGTGGCTATTGTGGAAAGCCCTTTTTGGAAGAGGTTCTCAATAATTACAACGTCATTGCTCAGATTTCCAGCAGGGAGACATCAGGACTTGCTGCGCCCACTTGGTTTTATTTTTGATGGATATTTCAGTAAAATGGGGATGTGATGGAGGGCTGAAACTTTTCAGACACTCACCCCAAGTCACAGATCTGGGTTGAATCCATCATCGTTCTTTAGCTCACTTCGCCACCTCAGATCAGACCAAGCTATATGCAAATCAGTCTTGACCCTGTGCCTCATGGGAACAGTCCAGCCCGAACTGCCAAGCCAGGTCTTCCCTGAACCGGAAACAAGCATCCTGGGACCGGTTTCGGGGTAACACCCCTCATCAGCCAGGCTAGCTTGAATCCAGTGGCAAAGTGAGCAAGGGACCCACGTCTGGGCATACCCTGCCAACTTAGGGCGAACAAAGCAAACACAAGGAGATGATGGACGGAGCGCTGAAACTTTTCAGACACTCACCCCAGTCACAGATCTGGGTTGAATCCATCAACGTTCTTTAGCTCACTTCGCCACCTCAGTTCAGACCCAGCTATATGCAAATCAGTCTTGACCCTGTGCTTCATGGGAACAGTCCAGCCCGAACTGCGTAGTTTGCCATAACTGGCACATTTTAGATGTTTATAGGTTTTAGATCATAATTAAAATGTTGCCTTCATTGGGTTTTAGGGGACCTTGAATGTTTTCTTCATAACACACATTAGTTTTTCATCCATGAATAAACCTTAACTTCCCATCAAGTACAGTTTTTCCAGTGATTTGCTTTTGTTTTGTTGTGCTATACGTTGGCCTCTGCCCAATGTATTTATAATGCCAAGCACTGCATGATACCTCATGGCCCCAGAGCCCACTGCGTAATGTCTTTTGTCTTTTCCAGTGTGCACTGGGTGAAGTAAGGTATGGTCTTTTAGCTGTTCCATGGACAAAGTACTACACCCCCAGATTCGTCTGAGCAAGGCCTTTGGCTTTTGGCTTGGGTGCAGGGCATGACCTTCAGTCACATTATGCACTCAGTCCTTCCATATGAGCCTGCCAGGTATGACCATTCCATATGCACAGGGTAAAATGGGCATAGGGCTTTATTTTCCACCACGCTCTTTGCATCTCTAATATGGATATCCTCCATAAACATAAGGCATGTTTGCTATATTTTGCGAACGAAAAATATTTTTAATGCAAGCTATATCAAAGTAAACATACAGAGTAAAAAATACATAACTTTTAACGTGCTCCGTGCTCCACTCAAAACCATCTGATGTTTCTGGTGACATTTCCAGTTCAATTAAATTTTGTTATTGTAGGCTTTTAGCCTTTATAACATCATTCATCCCAAAACCAATGGTATTAGCATCGTAAAACAAAAGGTTTTAGCATCCTGGGGTTTAGCGGTGTTGTGGACATCGGCCTAAAAAGTATCCTCACTGTTATAATTGTTACTGCCAGGCTGTGCATAGCCAGGGCATGGGTCTCGACAACATCCCCAAGAGCAGCAGAGTGGTGGGCAACCCTTAGGGGAATCTGTGAGAGGGAACTTGCTTTAGCTAGGACTAGGGGATTACGTTCTATTAAAAAATACGAACGAATATGGAGTAGGTTTAATTGGGATCTTATTTGATGTAACTTGATCTATTTTGCCTAAAGCAGTAATAATAATAATGTAGCTTGAATTATAATCCGTCTCCATCACATATTTAATGGTTTTGTTCACAGTTTATTATGTTGATTATCTATAAAAAAAATTGGCTGTGACAATGAAATGTTTGTACGATTGTACAGCCTTTTGATTTAAGTATTTTCTATACCTTATCTATTTGTATTTTGGAATTCCCTTCTTTGTCTGTCTTTCGATTAATTTGACAATTAAAAAAAAGATACTAATTTACAAAATTACATAGGGTTCACAAGTCTACCCTCCTTTAAAATTCATGCTACTTCGCTGCAGTACACAAAGTAACTGCAATTGTCACCGCAGGAGTTGTCAACTTGCATAAGAAACCCATAGCCTTCAATATTTTCCTTCATCTGCATGTATCACAACTTAGTTCGTAGCCCACATCCCCAGATCACTTAATCATTAATCAGTTTGTGCCAGTAACCATTCATATCCTCTAAAATACCAAAGAAAATAATGGTTGAGTAAACGTATATAAAGATGCCTTCATTATACAAACTCTCTTTCAATTCCAAATGCATTTATGAGGTGCTTTTGTCCTTATATACGAAATTTCCTAATCAAATAATTGTATCCTAGCTAATTAAAAAATATGAACCTTTGTATTGTTTTCGGTACATATCTTTTGAAGCTGAAAATTAGTTTATGGGGAATCATGGTATTTTACAAATTATTTATATATCTCTCTTCTGTTTTTGTGATACCAACATTCTGAGCTTGTCGTTAACTCCTTAAGACAATGGGAAGCAACTGTATCCTTAAAACAATCCACATTCTGATTAGATGGAAAATAGCAGCATTGGGCCAAAGTAATGATTGCGCCTCATCGCTATGGCCTGAGAAGTAAGAATTATTTTAAACCTTGTGAAATTTGCAAAAACTTGTAGGAAAGTGGGAAATGTGGAGAATTGTAGTTCAAAAAGCCTGTCCCTATACATTATCCCTTATTTGAAGCAGGAAACTGCATACTTGTGACGGTTTTCAATTTGGGGTTGATCGACTATAAGATGCTTCTGGACGTATGTACATGCGAAACTACTGAGAGTGTTGGGTGTTGGGGTAGTAAGTTTAGTCGTGTCCGAAGATGGCATTACTGAGCATGACTGTAGAGATGAGGTTGACTTAGTACAAGAGGATATTGTACAATACGGGTCAAATGGTGTCAAGCAGCGAAATTGCCAAGCAGTGGGGCAACAACATTTTTCCTGATCTACATACCTAGAAAAGAGAATGGACCGGTGCATGTCTATTGTAAAAAATGTATACAGTGTTGAAAGTTCGTCAGAGAAGTTGGAGAACATTGAAGAGGTGGAAGGGCGGTACTATGTTTCATTTGTTGCTAACCATGGATAAGTACGTAGCAGCCAATTCTGCCTTTCTTCATAACATCGCTAGAGAATCTTTGCTGGGTCCTATATGGTACTGTGGCATTTTGGACGGGTCCTTCTCAATTGTGTCTTTTTTTGTTATTGTTTAAATCTTTTTGTTTTCTGGAAAGTCATATTATGATTTTGCAGGAGGAAAAAAGTACAAACTGCAGTATCAGATTTTTTTCGGATCCAAACCTCCGACCAGTAATTCGCCACCACTCGCAATGAGACCCTGTGAGCCCATGGTGCTCTTGTGTATCTGAGGGTTTCGCCTTCAACAGACAGAGCCTCCAGAAGTAACTGCAGTAGGGGTCTAGGTAACAGGTGTTAGTAAGGTTCAAAGGAGGTTTTCAGAATTTGCCCACCATTTCATTTCCATGAATACCATACTCAAGATTATACGCTAGACAGCCATTGAGTGCTGACAGAGCTACATTTCCATTTTAGGTCAACAGCCTTAGGTATTTTGGTTTATGTTGTCACCAGGACCCATGATGCCATTTTGGACCATAAATATATATAAGGATGAGTAATCACTCGAATGAATTTATGGTTGATAATCTTAGTTTATAAAAATGCCCTTTTACTTTATATTTGACGAATCTGCAGCTAATTTGGCAGACACTTGTTTTGCCATATTGCACTTGATTCGCCATATTCACCTTTTTGTTGCAAATCTGGAGCAGACTAGGGAGGGTGGTCCCAAGTTAATAGGAGGAATCCATTTTGGAAGTGTGCTTATGTTATACTTGGTCCCATCACAGTAAGCCCCTTTGTAGTTAGTCTAAATCAATGTAGTTTGAGCCATTAAATAAATAAATCTGATTCTGCTAAATTAAGCATGTCTGTACTGTTTAGTTTGAAAACCGGTTCGCAAAATTGGGTTCAGAAAAATGTTTGAATTTGATTTGTTGAGATGACATAAAGTTTGTGAACTCACAGGGCAGGGAACGCACAGAACATAAACCCTTATTCAAGACTAGAGAAAGAATTGGATTTTCCTCTCCATTCACAGTTATATTATTCACAAACTAGGAACCATGATTTAGGAAATATACACTGAAGAAACTCTTTTGGAGAGCCCATTCAGGCCAAGCTGGTCTCAGCTTCACCCCAGGGTGAAGGAGAGATCACCCAAATGGGTGGAAAATGACCTCAATCACCATGAAAAGCCCTCAGAGAATAGAATAAGGCTCACAAACATGGGGCCTTGATTCGTGAACCAGTGAATCAAAGACATTTTACAAACCTTTGAGCCATGCAAAGTGAAGTTACTGCTTAACAAAACAAATATGATCAATTTGGGTTCACAAAACCCGGTCTTGAACTGGCAGTCTCATCATGATGGCCATGATCACTTGCAAGTTAATCAACCTCTATACACAGATAGCAAAACATGAAAAAATAACAAGAAATATTGTTGAAAACCTGCAAAATTCAGTAAAACATATATTTAGAACACTGGCGTTGACATATAAAAACTAAAAGCACTGGAAGAGACCTGTTATTAGTTTTGGCATCACTCGGACCATAATACACCAGGGTCAAATTTCAACAGAAAAATGCATTAGGGTGCATGGAACTGATGTTGATAATCACAATCATACCTGCCTATTTCGTCAGGTTTAAATTTTAATGTCTCATACATAATTTTCCTTAAAGTATGTTTTCACAGAATTCACAGTCATGCTTATGTATGCCAATTACTTTTTATCATTATTAGGTCTGGAAGTTGTCTGTCATTTATGTGTCACATTTTTTGGATGTGGTTTTCAGAGCCCAGGTTGCCAAATTAAAGTGTGTTTCAATTGATGTCTGAGTATGCCTACTCATAGCAATACAGTTCATCCTGCTACTCAAAGATAATTCCATTACTTTTATACTCCCCAAAATACATAAAAATGAAACGTGTCCCCCTGGACGCCCTATAGTCTCGTCTCTCGGCAGTCTCACGGAGAAGATGTCGAGATTTGTAGACCATTTTCTATTTGGGTTTGTGATTCAACCGGTCTCTTACATAAAGGACACTAGAGATTTTTTACGGCGGATGGAGAATATCGCCTGGGAGACAGCCTTTGTGATGATGACATTAGATATCTCAAGCCTATATACGAGCATTGAACATAAGAGAGGTCTTGAGGCTGTGAACTATTTTCTGAGAGAACGATCTATGAAACTGCTGGAGCACAACACAATGTTGACTGAGTTTGTGGACTTTTGTTTGAACAACAATATCTTTTTGTTCCAAGAGCAATTATTCAGACAAATACGTGGCACCGCTATGGGCACCTGCTTCGCCCCCAGCTATGCGAATCTTTTCGTAGGCTGGTGGGAGAAGCAGGTGGCCTGGGCGGAGGCAAATGAGGAATGGACCTGTAAGATCATCAGTTGGAACAGGTACATTGATGATCTGTTCATTGTCTTCAGGGGCACAGAACAGGCAGCTAAGGAATACGTGAACGTGCTGAATGATAATGATTTAAATCTCAATTCACAGGTGAAATAAGTAAGAAATCTGTGAATTTTCTAGACTTAACGGTATTCCCTGCGGAAGGCAGACTGTGCACTTCTTTGCACAGGAAACCAACCGCTGGGAATTCCCTGTTGCATGCTAGCAGCTGCCATTTTGAGAAAACTATAACTAGCATTCCATATGGCGAGTTGTTACGGATAAAAATGAATTGCACCAGGGAGTGTGATTCTCAAGCAGCAGCAAAGGAGAGCTTGCAAAGGTTTCAGGTGAGAGGATACTGTAGAGAAACTCTCAATCGAGCCAAGGAAAAAATAGACACTAAGCCGAGATTGGAGTTAGTCAGTGGTGATTCGCAGGCTGGGAGAAGAAATGTGAGGGAGACAGCTCACAATAACTTTAGGATGATCATTGACTATTCCAGTGATTCAAATGATATCAGAAGAGTGCTTAGAAAGAACTGGCATATTCTAAAATCTGACTCCACAATAGGGGAGGATTTGCCAAAAGCACCATTAATGTCATTTAGAAGAACGAGAACATTGAGGGACTATTTAGTCCAGAGTCATTGTGCCACAGAGGGCAGACCATCTGCTTTTGGTAAAATAGTTTTTTCTTGAAAAAAATGGGCCTGACCTGCTGTTTAGCAATGCTGTTTCAATTAATAAACAGACTAAGACCTTTATCTTTTCGAATGGTCTAAGTAATTTAATTACTGTATTTTGAAACGTATGTTTAGCAAGTTATGACAGTTTTTATGAAATGCCTGTCTAAAAGACACACAACAACTAAATCCATATTCAAAAGGTACAAAACATATGATGTGTCAAAACAAATGTGAACAACATATATAAAACATTACAGTGCAGACAGAATGCCAGTCAGATATTATAACCAACAGCAACAACCACTTTATCATTTCATATTACATCACTTTGTGTGCATAATACAGGGGTTGTTGCACTCCTAAGTAAACATTTACTGAATCCAATGTGCATTTCGATTTAAACATCATGCTACCCTTGGACTACTGTTATTTTAATGACCCAGCAGGAAGGAAAACGCCTACGCGTTTCGAATCCCGAAATTCTTTTATGGGATTCTCATCAGGGCTTTAGACTGGACAGGAAGTGTTCTGGAAAAGCCAGAAATAATTTAGTTAGAATTATTGAAAAACGTCCTTAGCACCAATTTGAACGAGAAAGGTCAAATTGAAGAAGTTACCTTAGTTTCAAACGTTTTTTCGAAGAGTGACTCTGATGAATCTGGGGACAAAATAATTTGTTTACTAGACGAACTCAGACCATTTAATCAGCAAATAGCTTAAGAGGGGGAAACAGACTTACATTTAATTCTTGCGGTGGCCTGAAAACCATTTTTTAGGCTGAATAAGCTCTGTGGAAGAAGCAAAAGGGCAAAGTTCAAATTTGCGTTCCGAAACCAAGGGCATGATAGCTTTAAATGAGCTGCCGGCGTCAAAACACTTACGTGTATTCATTTAGATGAAGCGTAAACATTTTCAATTTAAATGTATCCAAGTTCGGATCGGTGAGAGCATTTCTTTTTTTCAAACTTTCTAAGCCTCCGATCAATGAAACAATGTTGCCTGACGCTCTGGAACACTGTCGGGCGGGAAAGGAGCACGCTGTTAGTCTACCAGCAGATTTTGTGGCATTTTAAGCAAGCATACGAATCCGGAAGAGTTTTACCTTACTCGGGCTCGATTTCACGCATAATCATCTCGTCGTGTGAGAGTGACTGCCCGGATATCCGATTTTGTTCAGGGATCGCTTGATCAGTTGGCGCATGGCATTGTGGTTGTTGTAGTCAATGAAATGAGCGAATAACAATTTAAGACTTCTTTTTAAGTTCTTCCAATTTCGGACAATTCATTGAGGCCATGTGTCGTGCAATTGAACTTTAAGATTAAATACGCCTCTTTTCGGAGTAATGATTCTTCGACATCGCCACCTTTGGGGCCATTTTTTGAAAAATAGTGGGCTTTTTCCCTTGCTCCAAGTGTAAAGCGTGCAAGAACAGCCACAAGGTCTTATCCTATGATGTACCTGGTTTAGAGAAACCTAAAAGAATTAAGAAGTTTATGAACTGCAATACAAGCCACACGGAATACTGTTTGGTATGTCCGTGTGGCTTGAGGTACAATGGAAGTACTATACATCAGACAAAAGTGCGTATTTTAGAACACCTTAGAGCAATACCCAATAAGGATGCCACATATCCGGTGGCACAGCACTTTGAAGTGTACCACAAGAGCAACAGGGATCTGTTGAGATACTTCTGTTTGGATCATGAACCCCCTAGTGTGAGGGGAGGTGACAGACAACTACAACTTCGCAGGTTGGAATCTAGATATATCATAGATAACCAAACTAAGATACCGAATGGCTTGAACAGTGGGGAGGAAATGGCGATTCACTTATGAATAATGTAATGTATGATGTGCTTGGTTGCTGTACCATTGGGGAGTGCACTGCGACATCTGATGATGACGCAGTGCGGTGAAGGTTTAATAGAGAACAGCGAGACTGAATTGTGGTGTTTAACCCATGCAGGGTGATTTGTGGCAGATGAAGAGAATGGGTTTGCCCATCCAGGGCTGTAAAGCACATTAGAAATACATTCATGACCTATACCCATACAGGGTGATAAGTTTGGGCACATGAAGAAAAGTTCATGTCTCTCTTTGTCACTGGCATCACACCGTTAGTTTGACCATGTAAACAGGGCTGACACCTATGAATCAAAGGAAGTCAGGTGTCTGTTGTAATGCGTTTATGTTTAGCACCCATATTAGAGAAAGGTTGCAGACTAAAGTACACATGGCTGAATGGGTAATGTAATCGGTTGCAAGATCTGCATGTTTAAGCTGTGTGGGACTTGCCCATCCAGGGAAATATGTACATAAATTGCTGTTTCTTTATGCTTTTTGTACCACACCGTTTTGCAAATTTGCATGTTTAAGTATGGCCGACACCGTTGGACCGAAGGAAGTCCGGTGTCCGTTGTTGATGTTCGCAGTGTAACACTTAAATACTGTTGAAACTCTGCGCCCGCCATTATTGACAAAGGCGGTTGCCGAAACGCGTCTTTTCGTGTTCTAAAAACCCAATAAATTTAAGGGTTTATTACTCCCGTGAGTGCTGGTGATTAGTCGCCCTGCAGCTGTGAATGCATACATGCCAATAGACCCAATTCAGGCGGGAGACTACCGATTTTTCAAGCAAAAAATGAGTTTATTTTAGCTGTCTCCCGTCTCCGCGCCAAAGAAAAGCACCCGACCGCGAGTGAAGGGGAGTTAGATGGAAGAAGGGAAGCGTGATACTTTTATTAGATATATATTTAAGAGTTGAAGCTGGATGTTTCCTGCAACTAGAATAGCAGACTCATGGTTAATTATTTCCATGGATATGTGAATCCGTGTTCTGCTGTGCTGGTAAAGGATTAATCTTTGATCTTCTCTGAATTTCAGAAAGGCTTTCTTTTTCCAGCACCCGTGCTAAGGCCTCACTGTCACATGGGTATGTCGCACGAACACATATTTAGAATAATGAAAGGGAGTGCATAGGGTTCCAGTTCTAGTTTGGGATTTTTATTCTATTTTAGGATTTTAAGGCTGGGACTTTGTGTGCCAGAGTGTGTGGAGGGAGTTGCCCTTGTTTCGTTTGTGATGCCTTTGCGGTGAAGGAGCTTCACTATCATACGAATGACCGATATGAGCAGAATTATTTTCTCTTCCTTGTCTACTAAGGTAGCACTACTGTTGTGGTCTGTGTCTTTTCTATTCCCCTTCAAATTCTCATGGCTGTGATTCTCCCAAGATGACTTGCTAAGTTGTGCTGGACATATGACAACTTCTCTTGATTTCAAGTCCAAGATTTTCCTCTAAGAACATAAATATCCCCGCTCGATAGGAGGATCTCGTCTAAGCAGGATGCTAAGGCTGGCTCTCGAACTGTGTTGTCTGAAGCTCTGCCCCTAAGTAGTGCTGTTATCGAGTTATTACTTGCACTGCAAACAGCACAATTTAATTGTGGCAAAAAGCTCCATTCTTTACGCAGGCCCAGAATGGGTTCATAACAGGGCTCTGAGATTGCTTTAATACACTTGTGGAGCTGTTCTTTTGTGTGATCTCTGTGATATTCTGTTTTTCTTTTCAGGAGTACAAGGAACATGATACTTACACTGGATGGACAGAGTGAATTTCAGAATTGACTGAGGTTTTCATAAATCTTTGCATTCTGCAGCAGGTGAATTGAAACATCTCTAAGGTACCATGTTTCGTCTGGTCTTACAGTTTTTAACCCAGTAAAATGTTTTCTCATTCTTAAGATTTTTCCAGAGTCATTTTGCTTGCCTGCCTTTTGAAATATTTTAATATATGGCCAATGTGTAAGCCTCTCTTTGGCCTCAGTTTCTAAGGGCCTGATTACGACTTTGGCGCAGCGGAAATAGCGCAATGCCGCCTCCGCTGCGCCAAAGCCGCCCAAGCACCGCCAACCGTATTACGAGTCAAAAATGTGTAACTCTTACTATGGAAGGCGGTCCTTTGCTGTTTCCATGGCGGTGCCTGGAAAACAGGCACCACAATGGGAACAGCAAAAAAGTTCCATTGCCGTGCTGGAGCTTTGTGGGGGGTACAGACAGGCAGGGGGGCACATGTTGTGCCCCCCTGAATGTATCCTCATGGCAGAGGGGCCATGGGGGCCCCGCAGGGCCCCCTTTGTTCCTGCACCGCCAGCCTTTTCATGGCGGGGCTCCGCTATGAAAAGGATGGCGGTCCAGGGACTCGTAATATGCTGAGCGGGACTGTACCAGTCCCCGCTCAGCATATTGCGTTGTGGCACTCCTGTGCCACCGCCAGGAAACAACTGTTCCCTGGAGCAGCCGACCGTCCACCACCGCAACGACTTTAGGAGTCGTAATACGGTGGACGATGGACCGTCACTGTTGCGCCACCACGAGACAGGCGGTCGTAAGACCGCCAGACTCGAAATCAGGCCCTAAGTAACATTGTGGCTGATTGTTTCAGAAACTTTCAGCAGAAGCCAAAGATTGGTTACGTTGGTTCCCCGTTTTCCTTCGCCTACTTTTGACGAATGGTATCCTTTTACATCCCTGTTTTCCTTCAGCAGGTGTAGCCGTTGGGGATTACCGATCCCTAAGGTTCCTTCCTCAAAGTTTTTGTTCTCGCTTGTCTAACTGCTAGGTAATCGGTTAGGAGCATCAGGTTTCCAGTTTAGAAGGAAGCATACGATTTTCATATGTCCCTTCCCGTTGTTGTTCTTGCCATGCCTCTCTGATTGCTCTCTGGTGTGGACGTATTGGGTGAGAGCTGATTATACCGCACTGTGTTTATTCCTTTGCTCAATTTCCGGTTTGTGGACCCACAGGTTAGTGATTGTGAAGAGCATCACTGTACCTGTGTGCAGTATGGATATTACTTTTGGCTAGTGTACATTTTTAATTCCTCCCTTCCTGTGTTATCCTCTGGTATGTGTGAATGGTGACCTCATTCGTCTCCAGTTCCTTCCTCTCTCTGGATTCAGGTTCCTCTTTGGGTCCCTGAGTTGTGAGAAACTACAAGGTTGTATGTGGACATTTCAGCATTTGACATTTTTATTGACAATACACACCAGTCACTAAATAAACTTTCTAACTACCAGATATACGACAAGCTCGTTTCTTGCTCTCACCATAAATTAAGCTATTGCATTGTATTGTTATTGTATTTCTATAGCGCTTACTACCCCTGATGAGGTGTTGAGGCTCTTTACGACAAGCAGCAATCTGCTTTGGTACCCACGTTAGTGGTTACTGGTTATTAATGGTTACTGGGATTAGTCATGTGCTTCTAAGGAAACTGTTTCATGCATTTGCTCCAGTCTCTTTGTGGTAGATTAAATTGAAAGGGATTATGTGACATTATTAGAGGGGGCTATGTGAGTTCATGCAAATAATCGGTGGAATTAAGAGAGGCTAGAGTATATTAAATATTCATAGCTTGCAGTGTATGACTCTCAAAGGAGGAGAGGTCTTGACCTTTGAAATGAGGTTTGTGCAATTTGCAGAAATAATAGAGAGCAAGGCAAACATGCGTGTGATTTAGCATGGACTGTTCTCGGAGAGAAGAGGCATGCAGAGGATGGAATGTAAGGAGAGGGTTATTTAAAGAAAAGAGGAGAGCCAACGATCTTAAGTTTAAAGTATAGATCTACTTTTCATGCAGGCTTTTAAGAATATGGAGGAGGCTTTTTTTTGAGATAGCATGCTGTCTGAGGGTGCAGATTTTTGACAGGCTTTGTAATCGAGCAAACAATCTGTACTCTGCTAGGGAATGTATGTTTCTACAATGCATGCCTTTTCTACACAGCCTTTACTACTCCTGATGTCTTTACCATGCATGCATTTACCAGGCATAGTAAGTATATGTATAAGGTAAGTATATATATACATTTTTTTTAATCATTTTATATAATATTCCCCAAACTCACATATATATATATATATATATATATATATATATATATATATATATATATATATTATCTACTGGTGGTTGTCAAGGACTGTCCGGGACTATGTCGGGAACACAGTCAGGGACTTGGGCAAGGACTGGGAACGGGGTAGAAAACGTACACAAAGAGAGGAGTACAGCGCTGCCCAGGATCACACAGGAAGTCAGAGGAGAAAAGGGATCCAAAGGGAAGCCTGTACAAAGGAACAAGATGGCTAAGACTCAGAAAGGAAGGGCACTCACAAGGCAATTTACCATTCAGACTAACTACACCCAGGACGGACGTGCAAGACATATATATAATACAACAATAAAGGGAATGTGGGGTAAAGCACTCAGGAGCTCCACACGGTAAGACTGAAGCTCAGTAAGTTCCTCACCCACAATTGCTGTTACAGATACTGACTAAAAATACCCACATATAGGATATGTATGCAAAGGCAGGGTCTGTGGAGCTTATACCTATGGTGATGTTATAACAGTAACTCAAAGACAATACTCACAGTGAACAAGAAACACCACCTAGGTAGTCAGCTGTGCCCACGGATCCTGGCGATCTAACAGGAACACGTATGGCAGTAACAGCAAAGGGGTAGAACTAAACACAAGCACAATAGACAAGGAGCTAGCAAGGAGGAGTGCTTAACAGGAAAGGATGGAAATCACAGGGCACACTTGGCAGAAAGCAGGTAACAAACATACAAGGTAACAGAAGCAAGACAGCAGAATAGAAAGACAGCAAACTAGAACTGGAACCAAGGAAATGGGAAGAAAGGCAGGGACTGGAAAAGGATATACAGAAGGGGGGCTACAAGGGTATATTAGAATAGTGCAGGTTCAGGAATCAAGAAAACAAAGCATAGAAGGCAGTGCTGGGGCAGGAACAAGAATTGAGCAAAAGCTCAGGAGTCAAAGTAGCACTGCAGGCAGTGCTAGGTCAGGAGAAGGGAAACTGCTGCAGGTCAGGAACAAGGAATGCTAAGGCTCAGGAGTCAGGGTAGCACTGCAGGCAGTGCTAGTTCAAGGGAACAGGAAATAGCTACAGCTCAGGAAACAAGGAGTCAAGAGAGCACTGCAAGCAGTGCAAATCAGGCACAAGAAATAGCTGAAGCCCAGGAACAGGAATAGCTATAACTCAGGAAACAAGGTAGCACTGCAGATAGTGCAAATTCAGGTACAAGGAATAGCTATAGCTCAGGAACTCAGGAAACAAGGTAGCACTGAGGCAGTGCTAATTCAGGTACAAGGAATAGCTATAGCTCAGGAATCAAGGAACAAGGATTAACTATAGCTCAGGAATCAAGGAATATCAAATGCTCAGGGAACACTGGAAACAAGGGTATCAAAAGCTCAGGAAACACTGGAAACAAGGATTGGCCTCACCGGTATACAGCTACAATGACCAACACTGGGCTGAAGGGAGCTGGGGCTTAAAAGAGCTCACATTAATCACATGCATCAGGTGTGAGCAGGCTAGCAGCAGCCAGCCACAGGTGAGCTGAATTCCTCCACCCATCCTTGGCCTGCAGGGGTGGAGACGAAGCAGTGAGCAGGGAATTCTGGGTAATGGAGTTTCAGGCATGAGCAGGATGGCTTCCACAAAACCCGGCATGGATTGGGAATGGATGTCAATTCCCAAATAGTGTTGAAATGGCTGGAAGTCAGTATGTACATGAAGGGGAGGGTCTGGAAGCTTGTTAGAACACTGGGAAGCACCACAATTCGGCCCCCTGGTGGTGGACACGAGAATGCAGGGAGCGAGTCGTGACAGTGGTCGCCAGTAGATAGTTATAGTTAGGACCTATTTTCCATAGGAAATCTGCGACATTCTATTTGAAATAACTCTTGCGCCGGTTGACGAATCTTCGCGAAAGCTTCCAACTTGTTGGGGCGCTCCGCTCCGCTCCTACACTGAAAGTCTCGGGTTGATTCGTCAAGTGGGGGCCGAGAAAAAAGGGGGGTCCCAAAACGCGTTTTCCCCATTCATTTTTCCATAGGATCCTTTCATCGCAGCTACAGCCCGAACTGCTGAACGGAATTACACCAAATTTGGCAAAGAGGTAGCCCTTGGTTCAGTGTCATGCCTTTTGCTTAAATGGTGTAAATCCGTTCAGTAGTTTCTGAGAAAATCACAAATAAAATCACATATATATCTATGGCCGAGTAGGGTCCGCGTACCCTCCCGATCACGAGCTGCATGCTAATTGGCTGTCAACACTCCAAATCAGGAAGTGTTGGCAGCCATTTTGTCCTCGGTAGAACCGAGGGACAGAAACAAGTGCGCAAAGCGCAAAAGGGGGCAGGGTAGAAACACCCTGACCCCCTAGGTCTGCTCAGGGGGTCCCACAAGGACCCCTGGGCAGAAAAAAGCATTTTCTTTTTAAATCGGCGAGATGCGCTTAGGGTGCACGAATCCCGCCGAGAAAAAAAAGAAACAAGTGCGCAAAACGCACAAAGGGGGCAGGGTAGAAACACCCTGACCCCTAGGTCTGCTCAGGGGTCCCACAAGGACCCCTGGGCAGAAAAAACATTTTTTTTTTTAAATCGGCAGGATGCGCTCAGGGTGAGCGGATCCTGCCAAAAATCGAAGCGCGGTCTCCCGCGCTCGATGCTATTTGCCCCCGGGTGGACCAAGTCCCGGGGGCATGCGGAGGTGCGTTTATAGTTTATGTGGGGGCCTCTAAGGCCCCAAGCCGGGGACTGCCACCCCGTGGCTTTAAAGAAAAATGGTGCGGGAGGGCTCTCCGCCCTCTTGCAGCCCCGGGGACCGCCACCCCCCGGGGCTTCTTTTTTTTAATTATGATAACCTATGTGGGGGGGCTCCAGCCCCCCCACACGCCCCGGGGACCGCCACCTCCCCAGGGCACTTAGAATTGAAATTTGGGGGTCCATTTCGGACCCCCGAAGCCCCGGGGACCACCACCTCCCTCCACCTGTGCAATTGAAGGGAGGGGGGCCGCGCGGCCCCCCTCCTGGAGCCTGTGGTGGCCCTGGGGACCGCCACCCCCTAGGGCCGGCTCCTGCAGTGTCCCGGGTGCCTACCCCCGGGACACTGTAGTTTGCAATGGCAGGACGGGAGCCTCGCGGCTCCGTCCTGCCATTACAAACTGCTTGCTTCATTGAAGCGAGAGCAGGAAACCTGCTCTCGCTTCAATGAAGCAAGCAGAATTGCTTTCCATAAGGGGAGCTGCATGTCAGCAGCTCCCCTTATGGAAAAGCAATGCCGGCTCCTGTAGGACGCGGGGAGCCGCAGGACTGTGGGGGAATTGGGGACCCCCCACAGTCCCCAACCAGAGGCCAGGACCCGGGGGATGGGGTCCCCGGGGACATTAGTGGCCCGGGAGGGGGGCCAAGCAGCCCCCCTTCCCAAAAAATAAAAAAAAAATAAAAAAGGCAGGGCCGGCCCCGGGGGATGGGGTCCCCGGGGCCTTAAATGGCCTGAGGAGGGGGGCCACGCAGCCCCCCTCCAAAGATTTTAATTTTTAAAAAAAAGAGGGCATGCCCCGCGGGATGGGGTCCCCGGGGCCAATAGAGGCCCAGGGAAGGGGGGCCACGCGGACCCCTTCCCGTTTTTTGTTATTAGAAAAAAAAGAAAATCCTCAGGCCCCGGGGGATGGGGTCCCCGGGGCCAAAAGTGGCCGAGGGAAGGGGGCCAAGCAGCCCCCTCCCATACAAAAAAAAGAAAAAAAAGACAAAAGGCCGGCATCGTGCCGGAGGCCCGCCCCCTTCCTTTACCACTCTGCAAACGCACCCCCTGGCGCGTTTGCAGAGAGAGGAACAATTCCCCTTGAATACTGGGGTCCCTGAGGCCAACTAGCCCACCAGGAACCTCCAGTATGCACCAGGGGCTGCGTTGCAGAGAGGTGTACAGAGGCCACGCCCCTTTTACACCTCTCTGCAGCGCAGCTCTGTGGCGCTTTTTGGAGGTACATGGTGGGCTAGTTGGACTCCAGGGACCCTCAGGATTCAAGGGGACTTAATCCCCCAACTTAAAATAATTCTAACCGTACTTACCAGTAAATTGAATGTCCTTCCATAGGCTAACATTGACTGGTTTCACTTGGAAATTCTTCTAAGTCTGGAGTTTTGGAACTTTATAATATTCCTCTAAAATCAGCCGAAATACGAATTCCGATTTACTCACCTGTTATCAGGAGAGACCTCAGTTCTGCATCTTTCAGCCTAGTACTGATCCTGAAAAGTAATTTTAACTGTACTTACCAGTAACTTGAATTTCCTTCCATAGGATATCATTGCCTGCTTTTTGCTGAAAAAGTTTCTGTCGATTTTGAAACATACAAATATTCCTCTAAAATCAGCAGAACTACGAATTCCGATTTACTCACCTGTTATCAGGAGAGACCTCAGTGCTGCATCTTTCAGCCCAGTACAGATCCTGAAAAGTAATTCTAACCGTACTTACCAGTAACTTGAATTTCCTTCCATAGGCTAACATTGACTGGTTTCACTTGGAAATTCTTCTAAGTGTGGAGTTTTGGAACTTTATAATATTCCTCTAAAATCAACCGAACTACGAATTCCGATTTACTCACCTGTTATCAGGAGAGAACCCAGTGCTGCATCTTTTAGCCCTTTTGTATCGCTTTGGTCGCCCTAAGTTGGCGGGGGTATGCCCAGACGTGGGTCCCTTGCTCACTTTGCCACTGGATTCAAGCAAGCCTGGCTGATGACGGCTGAAATGCCAGAAACCGGTCCTAGGATGCTTGTTTCCGGTCCAGGGAAGACATGGCTTGGCAGTTCGGGCTGGACTGTTCCCATGAGGCACAGGGTCAGACTGATTTGCATATGGCTATGTCTGAACTGGGGTGGTGGAGTGAGCTAAAGAATGATGATGGATTAAACCCAGATCAGTTGACTGGGGGTGAGTGTTTGATTGGCTCAAACGTTCCGTCCATCATCCCCTTTTGTATCGCTTTGGTCGCCCTAAGTTGGCGGGGTATGCCCAGACGTGGGTCCCTTGCTCACTTTGCCACTGGATTCAAGCAAGCCTGGCTGATGACGGCTGAAATGCCAGAAACCGGTCCTAGGATGCTTGTTTCCGGTCCAGGGAAGACATGGCTTGGCAGTTCGGGCTGGACTGTTCCCATGAGGCACAGGGTCAGACTGATTTGCATATGGCTATGTCTGAACTGGGGTGGTGGAGTGAGCTAAAGAATGATGATGGATTAAACCCAGATCAGTTGACTGGGGGTGAGTGGTTGATTGGCTCAAACGTTCCGTCCATCATCCCCTTTTGTATCGCTTTGGTCGCCCTAAGTTGGCGGGGGTATGCCCAGACGTGGGTCCCTTGCTCACTTTGCCACTGGATTCAAGCAAGCCTGGCTGATGACGGCTGAAATGCCAGAAACCGGTCCTAGGATGCTTGTTTCCGGTCCAGGGAAGACATGGCTTGGCAGTTCGGGCTGGACTGTTCCCATGAGGCACAGGGTCAGACTGATTTGCATATGGCTATGTCTGAACTGGGGTGGTGGAGTGAGCTAAAGAATGATGATGGATTAAACCCAGATCAGTTGACTGGGGTGAGTGTTTGATTGGCTCAAACGTTCCGTCCATCATCCCCTTTTGTATCGCTTTGGTCGCCCTAAGTTGGCGGGGGTATGCCCAGACGTGGGTCCCTTGCTCACTTTGCCACTGGATTCAAGCAAGCCTGGCTGATGACGGCTGAAATGCCAGAAACCGGTCCTAGGATGCTTGTTTCCGGTCCAGGGAAGACATGGCTTGGCAGTTCGGGCTGGACTGTTCCCATGAGGCACAGGGTCAGACTGATTTGCATATGGCTATGTCTGAACTGGGGTGGTGGAGTGAGCTAAAGAATGATGATGGATTAAACCCAGATCAGTTGACTGGGGGTGAGTGTTTGATTGGCTCAAACGTTCCGTCCATCATCCCCTTTTGTATCGCTTTGGTCGCCCTAAGTTGGCGGGGGTATGCCCAGACGTGGGTCCCTTGCTCACTTTGCCACTGGATTCAAGCAAGCCTGGCTGATGACGGCTGAAATGCCAGAAACCGGTCCTAGGATGCTTGTTTCCGGTCCAGGGAAGACATGGCTTGGCAGTTCGGGCTGGACTGTTCCCATGAGGCACAGGGTCAGACTGATTTGCATATGGCTATGTCTGAACTGGGGTGGTGGAGTGAGCTAAAGAATGATGATGGATTAAACCCAGATCAGTTGACTGGGGGTGAGTGTTTGATTGGCTCAAACGTTCCGTCCATATCCCCTTTTGTATCGCTTTGGTCGCCCTAAGTTGGCGGGGTATGCCCAGACGTGGGTCCCTTGCTCACTTTGCCACTGGATTCAAGCAAGCCTGGCTGATGACGGCTGAAATGCCAGAAACCGGTCCTAGGATGCTTGTTTCCGGTCCAGGGAAGACATGGCTTGGCAGTTCGGGCTGGACTGTTCCCATGAGGCACAGGAGTCAGACTGATTTGCATATGGCTATGTCTGAACTGGGGTGGTGGAGTGAGCTAAAGAATGATGATGGATTAAACCCAGATCAGTTGACTGGGGGTGAGTGTTTGATTGGCTCAAACGTTCCGTCCATCATCCCCTTTTGTATCGCTTTGGTCGCCCTAAGTTGGCGGGGTATGCCCAGACGTGGGTCCCTTGCTCACTTTGCCACTGGATTCAAGCAAGCCTGGCTGATGACGGCTGAAATGCCAGAAACCGGTCCTAGGATGCTTGTTTCCGGTCCAGGGAAGACATGGCTTGGCAGTTCGGGCTGGACTGTTCCCATGAGGCACAGGGTCAGACTGATTTGCATATGGCTATGTCTGAACTGGGGTGGTGGAAGTGAGCTAAAGAATGATGATGGATTAAACCCAGATCAGTTGACTGGGGGTGAGTGTTTGATTGGCTCAAGCGTTCCGTCCATCATCCCCTTTTGTATCGCTTTGGTCGCCCTAAGTTGGCGGGGTATGCCCAGACGTGGGTCCCTTGCTCACTTTGCCACTGGATTCAAGCAAGCCTGGCTGATGACGGCTGAAATGCCAGAAACCGGTCCTAGGATGCCTGTTTCCGGTCCAGGGAAGACATGGCTTGGCAGTTCGGGCTGGACTGTTCCCATGAGGCACAGGGTCAGACTGATTTGCATATGGCTATGTCTGAACTGGGGTGGTGGAGTGAGCTAAAGAATGATGATGGATTAAACCCAGATCAGTTGACTGGGGTGAGTGTTTGATTGGCTCAAGCGTTCCGTCCATCATCCCCTTTTGTATCGCTTTGGTCGCCCTAAGTTGGCGGGGGTATGCCCAGACGTGGGTCCCTTGCTCACTTTGCCACTGGATTCAAGCAAGCCTGGCTGATGACGGCTGAAATGCCAGAAACCGGTCCTAGGATGCTTGTTTCCGGTCCAGGGAAGACATGGCTTGGCAGTTCGGGCTGGACTGTTCCCATGAGGCACAGGGTCAGACTGATTTGCATATGGCTATGTCTGAACTGGGGTGGTGGAGTGAGCTAAAGAATGATGATGGATTAAACCCAGATCAGTTGACTGGGGGTGAGTGTTTGATTGGCTCAAACGTTCCGTCCATCATCCCCTTTTGTATCGCTTTGGTCGCCCTAAGTTGGCGGGGGTATGCCCAGACGTGGGTCCCTTGCTCACTTTGCCACTGGATTCAAGCAAGCCTGGCTGATGACGGCTGAAATGCCAGAAACCGGTCCTAGGATGCTTGTTTCCGGTCCAGGGAAGACATGGCTTGGCAGTTCGGGCTGGACTGTTCCCATGAGGCACAGGGTCAGACTGATTTGCATATGGCTATGTCTGAACTGGGGTGGTGGAGTGAGCTAAAGAATGATGATGGATTAAACCCAGATCAGTTGACTGGGGGTGAGTGTTTGATTGGCTCAAACGTTCCGTCCATCATCCCCTTTTGTATCGCTTTGGTCGCCCTAAGTTGGCGGGGGTATGCCCAGACGTGGGTCCCTTGCTCACTTTGCCACTGGATTCAAGCAAGCCTGGCTGATGACGGCTGAAATGCCAGAAACCGGTCCTAGGAGGCTTGTTTTCGGTCCAGGGAAGACATGGCTTGGCAGTTCGGGCTGGACTGTTCCCATGAGGCACAGGGTCAGACTGATTTGCATATGGCTATGTCTGAACTGGGGTGGTGGAGTGAGCTAAAGAATGATGATGGATTAAACCCAGATCAGTTGACTGGGGGTGAGTGTTTGATTGGCTCAAACGTTCCGTCCATCATCCCCTTTTGTATCGCTTTGGTCGCCCTAAGTTGGCGGGGTATGCCCAGACGTGGGTCCCTTGCTCACTTTGCCACTGGATTCAAGCAAGCCTGGCTGATGACGGCTGAAATGCCAGAAACCGGTCCTAGGATGCTTGTTTCCGGTCCAGGGAAGACATGGCTTGGCAGTTTGGGCTGGACTGTTCCCATGAGGCACAGGGTCAGACTGATTTGCATATGGCTATGTCTGAACTGGGGTGGTGGAGTGAGCTAAAGAATGATGATGGATTAAACCCAGATCAGTTGACTGGGGGTGAGTGTTTGATTGGCTCAAGCGTTCCGTCCATCATCCCCTTTTGTATCGCTTTGGTCGCCCTAAGTTGGCGGGGTATGCCCAGACGTGGGTCCCTTGCTCACTTTGCCACTGGATTCAAGCAAGCCTGGCTGATGACGGCTGAAATGCCAGAAACCGGTCCTAGGATGCTTGTTTCCGGTCCAGGGAAGACATGGCTTGGCAGTTCGGGCTGGACTGTTCCCATGAGGCACAGGGTCAGACTGATTTGCATATGGCTATGTCTGAACTGGGGTGGTGGAGTGAGCTAAAGAATGATGATGGATTAAACCCAGATCAGTTGACTGGGGGTGAGTGTTTGATTGGCTCAAACGTTCCGTCCATCATCCCCTTTTGTATCGCTTTGGTCGCCCTAAGTTGGCGGGGTATGCCCAGACGTGGGTCCCTTGCTCACTTTGCCACTGGATTCAAGCAAGCCTGGCTGATGACGGCTGAAATGCCAGAAACCGGTCCTAGGATGCTTGTTTCCGGTCCAGGAAGACATGGCTTGGCAGTTCGGGCTGGACTGTTCCCATGAGGCACAGGGTCAGACTGATTTGCATATGGCTATGTCTGAACTGGGGTGGTGGAGTGAGCTAAAGAATGATGATGGATTAAACCCAGATCAGTTGACTGGGGGTGAGTGTTTGATTGGCTCAAACGTTCCGTCCATCATCCCCTTTTGTATCGCATCTTTTAGCCCAGCACTGACCCTGAAAAGTAATTCTAACCGTATTTACCAGTAACTTGTATTTCCTTCCATAGGAATCCATTGTCTGGTTTTCAGCAGAAAAGTTTGTGTCGATTTTCACAAACTACAAATATTCCTTAAAAATCGCCTGTATGACTTAAACGCATGCTTTCAACTGTTTACAGGAGATGCACCAGTGCTGGATCCAAGATCCACCACTGAGTAAGAAAAAGTAACGATAACACTACTTACCTGCTAAGTGAATTTTCTCCCATAGGATAGCATTGGTGATTCTATGTGAAAAAGTTTCTAAGTGTCAACTTTTAAAATACAATAATATTCCTTAAAAATCACTACTGTAACCAAAACGCTTTTACTCAACTGTTTACAGGAGATGTCCCAGGACTGAATCTAGGATCCAGTCCTGTGGTTAGAAAAAGTAATCCATAAAGTAACTAATTGCATTTTACTTGAAATTCACATTGAGCTCAATGTTGCATTGTGTTTGAAATTGTGTTGCCCATTGCAACAACTGTAACTACTGTACTTAAAGTCTATTGCCTATTTGCAAAGTATTTAAACTAAAGTAATTCATTCTGAGAAAGTATATTTTGTAATGTAATGTATAATGTAATTACAATGTATTTTAAAAAATAAAATATCTAAAAATAAATAGTTTAAAAAAATGTAGTAAATCAGTATCAAAAAAATAAATATAACAATTAATACAATTAAAAATTGTCATTTACAAAACCTTTGAAATTCACTGAAAAAAACCATAGGTTTCAGACATGTTATAGTTAGGAATTAGCATTTGAAAAACCTTTGAAATTCACTGAAAAAACCATAGGTTTCAGGCACGTCATAGTTAGAAATTAGCATTTAAAAAAACCTTACAAATTCACTGAAAAAACCATAGGTTTTAGGGACAGTTATAGTTAGTTGGACATTGCACTCGTACAAAACCCGTGAAATTCCCCGTTATAGTTAGTTCAGCTAACTATAACTCGCGCCTCGCAATGCACTGCTGATGACGTCACATATTACATCACTCATGACATGGTCAGTGACATCACTGATGACATCACTGATATATATATATATATATATATATATATTTTTTTTTTTTTTCCCAAAACGCCCTTGCGCTCAAGAATGCACTCGACAATGCTCTCGCCCTTCGGGTATTGTTAGCCTTGCTGCAGCATGCTGTCTCTCTGTCCAAACTTGGCAATCATGCTCGACGCGTTTCAAGGCATTCGCCTCTTAATCATGAGCTTCACACAAAGGCACGGAAGGCTCACCTGTTTGTTCACTTAATTTTTATTGTTGAATGAGACAGCCCTCAGTGGGCGTGGCTTGCAGTAAATGCCACATAGCATGATGGTAATTACAGTTCCACAGGTAAGTATTAGTGTCACTCCTTTAGTAGGCTCCGTGCCCCTGTGTAAAAATAAAAAGCTGTGTAAGGTCCTTTAGTAGGTAGGGACATCTTGAGATTGCATGCTTCATTTTGCAAGAGAATATTGTGCCTGACGGAAAAAGATTTTTGCCTTTCAACATTAAGAAATGGTGCACCTCTTATTCCCGTGGCTCGGGCAGCCGCGTATCATTTTTTCTCCAAAACGCCCTTGCGCTCAAGAATGCACTCGACAATGCTCTCGCCCTTCGGGTATTGTTAGCCTTGCTGCAGCCCGCTGTCTCTCTGTCCAAACTTGTCAATCATGCTCGACGAGTTTCAAGGCATTCGCCTCTTAATCATGAGCTTCACACAAAGGCACGGAAGGCTCACCTGTTTGTTCACTTCATTTTTATTGTTGAATGAGACAGCCCTCAGTGGGCAAGGCTTGCAGTAAACGCCACATAGCATGATGGTAATTGCAGTTCCACAGGTAAGTATTAGTGTCACTCCTTTAGTAGGCTCCGTGCCCCTGTGTAAAAATAAAAAGCTGTGTAAGGTCCTTTAGTAGGTAGGGACATCTTGAGATTGCATGCTTCATTTTGCAAGAGAACATTGTGCCTGACGGAAAGGGATTTTTGCCTTCCATGGCCTTTCAACATTAAGAAATGGTGCACCTCTTGTTCCCGCGGCTCGGGCAGCCGCGTATCATTTTCTCCAAAACGCCTTGCGCTCAAGAATGCACTCGACAATGCTCTCGCCCTTCGGGTATTGTTAGCCTTGCTGCAGCACGCTGTCTCTCTGTCCAAACTTGGCAATCATGCTCGACGCGTTTCAAGGCATTCGCCTCTTGATCATGAGCTTCACACAAAGGCACGGAAGGCTCACCTGTTTGTTCACTTCATTTTTATTGTTGAATGAGACAGCCCTCAGTGGGCGTGGCTTGCAGTAAACACCACATAGCATGATGGTAATTGCAGTTCCACAGGTAAGTATTAGTGTCACTCCTTTAGTAGGCTCTGTGCCCCTGTGTAAAAATAAAAAGCTGTGTAAGGTCCTTTAGTAGGTAGGGACATCTTGAGATTGCATGCTTCATTTTGCAAGAGAACATTGTGCCTGACGGAAAGGGATTTTTGCCTTCCATGGCCTTTCAACATTAAGAAATGGTGCACCTCTTGTTCCCGCAGCTCGGGCAGCCGCGTATCATTTTTTCTCCAAAACGCCCTTGCGCTCAAGAAGGCACTCGACAATGCTCTCGCCCTTCGGGTATTGTTAGCCTTGCTGCAGCACGCTGTCTCTCTGTCCAAACTTGGCAATCATGCTCGACGCGTTTCAAGGCATTCGCCTCTTAATCATGAGCTTCACACAAAGGCACGGAAGGCTCACCTGTTTGTTCACTTCATTTTTATTGTTGAATGAGACAGCCCTCAGTGGGCGTGGCTTGCAGTAAACGCCACATAGCATGATGGTAATTGCAGTTCCACAGGTAAGTATTAGTGTCACTCCTTTAGTAGGCTCCGTGCCCCTGTGTAAAAATAAAAAGCTGTGTAAGGTCCTTTAGTAGGTAGGGACATCTTGAGATTGCATGCTTCATTTTGCAAGAGAACATTGTGCCTGATGGAAAGGGATTTTTGCCTTCCATGGACTTTCAACATTAAGAAATGGTGCACCTCTTGTTCCCGCGGCTCGGGCAGCCGCGTATCATTTTTTCTCCAAAACGCCCTTGAGCTCAAGAATGCACTCGACAATGCTCTCGCCCTTCGGGTATTGTTAGCCTTGCTGCAGCACGCTGTCTCTCTGTCCAAACTTGGCAATCATGCTCGACGCGTTTCAAGGCATTCGCCTCTTAATCATGAGCTTCACACAAAGGCACAGAAGGCACAACTGTTTGTTCACTTCATTTTTATTGTTGAATGAGACAGCCCTCAGTGGGCGTGGCTTGCAGTAAACGCCACATAGCATGATGGTAATTGCAGTTCCACAGGTAAGTATTAGTGTCACTCCTTTAGTAGGCTCCGTGCCCCTGTGTAAAAATAAAAAGCTGTGTAAGGTCCTTTAGTAGGTAGGGACATCTTGAGATTGCATGCTTCATTTTGCAATATATATATAGATAGATAGATAGATAGATAGATAGATAGATAGATAGATATATATATTCACTGAAAAAACCATAGGTTTCAGGCACGTTATAGTTAGAAATTAGCATTTAAAAAACCTTACAAATTCACTGAAAAAACCATAGGTTTTAGGGGCAGTTATAGTTAGTTGGACATTGCACTCGTACAAAACGCGTGAAATTCCCCCGTTATAGTTAGTTCAGGTAACTATAACTCGCGCCCCCGCAATGCACTGCTGATGACGTCACATATTACATCACTCATGACACGGTCAGTGACATCACTGATGACATCACTGATGACATCTCAAATGACATCACTGATGACATCATCCAGTGACTGTGTGTTTCTGTAAAGTTTAAATATGTTTAATATATATAGGGAAAGGCGTATTGAAGAATGAGTGGGTGTATAAGTGTCTGAATGGATGATTTAGTAGGTGCGTGACTAACTCTATAAGTGAGTGATTAAACGTATCTTACTGAATGCATGGGTTAGTGACTAAACTGGGTGAATGTCTGTATCCGTCTGTCTGTTGCTGTGTAAGTGGCTGCATGGGTTTGTGAATAGCTACATGAGTGTCTATATGAGTTATTCATTGGTTGTCTGAGTATCTATATGGGTGCCTGAGTGTTTGTGTGGGTGGGGTGTGTGCGACTCTGTGCATAGATGTGTGAGTGGGTGATTCACGGGGTGGATGGTTTCAAGAGTGCATCTGGGATAGACTGTATGGGTGGGTAAGTGTGTGTAAGAGTGTGTTAGTGAGTGAATGTATGTCCCAGTGGTACATGTGTGAGTAACTACATATGTGAAAGGCAGTATATATGTGTGTTGGAGTATATAAATAGCTATAAGCGAGAGTGTGTGATTGTGAGAGTGACTGTATGGATGAGTGTGTGCTTGTATCAGAGATTGTATAATAGCGTAAGAATGTGCTAGTATTTGTATGAGTAAGTGAGCTGGTGTGTGTATAACTGTATAGGTGAGTAAATGGGTGTGTGCTTAATTTTTTGCATGACTGACTAGGTGTGTGAGTACCTCTATGGATGAGTGGCGGTGTGTGAGTGTTTATATAGGTGTATGAGTGCATATAATAGTCCTGTACTGAGTGACTATAAGTATGAGTGACTGTACGGGAGAGTGAGTAGATGTGTGTGTGTAGACCTAAGAATCAGTGAGTGTGTATATAGTAATTGGTGTTGGAGTGTCTATGGTTTTGACAATGGCAGTCTGTCATTTACAGTGGGTGTATCAAAAGTTATATTAGGGTGTGAGAAGATGCATCAAATTATCACATGGATGATGTCATCAGTGATGTCATCAGTGATGTCATTTGAGATGTCATCAGTGTTGTCATCAGTGATGTCACTGACCATGTCATGAGTGATGTAATATGTGACGTCATCAGCAGTGCATTGCGGGCGCGAGTTATAGTTACCTGAACTAACTATAACGGGGAATTTCACGGGTTTTGTCACGAGTGCAATGTCCAACTAACTATAACTGTCCCTAAAACCTATGGTTTTTTCAGTGAATTTGTAAGGTTTTTTAAATGCTAATTTCTAACTATAACGTGCCTGAAACCTATGGTTTTTTCAGTGAATTTCAAAGGTTTTTTAAATGCTAATTCCTAACTATAACATGTCTGAAACCTATGGTTTTTTTCAGTGAATTTCAAAGGTTTTGTAAATGACAATTTTTAAATGTATTAATTGTTATATTTATTTTTTTGATACTGATTTACTACATTTTTTTAAACTATTTATTTTTAGATATTTTATTTTTTAAATTACATTATAATTACATTATACATTACATTACAAAATATACTTTCTCAGAATGAATTACTTTAGTTTAAATACTTTGCAAATAGGCAATAGACTTTTAAGTACAGTAGTTACAGTTGTTGCAATGGGCAACACAATTTCAAACACAATGCAACATTGAGCTCAATGTGAATTTCTAGTTAAATGCAATTAGTTACTTTATGGATTACTTTTCTAACCACAGGACTGGATCCTAGATTCAGTCCTGGGACATCTCCTGTAAACAGTTGAGTAAAAGCGTTTTGGTTACAGTAGTGATTTTTAAGGAATATTATTGTATTTTAAAAGTTGACACTTAGAAACTTTTTCACATAGAATCACCAATGTTACCCTATGGGAGGAAATTCACTTAGCAGGTAAGTAGTGTTATCGTTACTTTTTCTTACTCAGTGGTGGATCCTGGATCCAGCACTGGTGCATCTCCTGTAAACAGTTGAAATAATGCGTTTAAGTCATACAGGCGATTTTTAAGGAATATTTGTAGTTTGTGAAAATCGACACTTTGAAACTTTTCTGCTGAAAACCAGACAATGGATTCCTATGGAAGGAAATACAAGTTACTGGTAAATACGGTTAGAATTACTTTTCAGGGTCAGTGCTGGGCTAAAAGATGCAGCACTGGGTTCTCTCCTGATAACAGGTGAGTAAATCGGAATTCGTAGTTCGGCTGATTTTAGAGGAATATTATAAAGTTCCAAAACTCCACACTTAGAAGAATTTCCAAGTGAAACCAGTCAATGTTAGCCTATGGAAGGAAATTCAAGTTACTGGTAAGTACGGTTAAAATTACTTTTCAGGATCAGTACTGGGCTCAAAGGTGCAGCACTGAGGTCTCTCCTGATAACAGGTGAGTAAATCGGAATTCGTAGTTCGGCTGATTTTAGAGGAATATTATAAAGTTCCAAAACTCTACACTTAGAAGAATTTCCAAGTGAAACCAGTCAATGTTAGCCTATGGAAGGAAATTCAAGTTACTGGTAAGTACGGTTAGAATTGCTTTTCAAGGTCAGTGCTGGGCTCAAAGATGCAGCACTGGGTTATCTCCTGATAACAGGTGAGTAAATCGGAATTCGTAGTTCGGCTGATTTTAGAGGAATATTATAAAGTTCCAAAACTCCACACTTAGAAGAATTTCCAAGTGAAACCAGTCAATGTTAGCATATGGAAGGAAATTCAAGTTACTGGTAAGTACGGTTAGAATTACTTTTCAGGATCAGTACTGGGCTCAAAGATGCAGCACTGAGGTCTCTCCTGATAACAGGTGAGTAAATCGGAATTCGTAGTTCGGCTGATTTTAGAGGAATATTTGCACAGTGTTGATGGGAGGGGGCGGGGCTTCATGTGACATGTCTGCAAACAGGCCCCGTGGCGCGTTTTAAGATGGGGAATTAAATCCTCTTCAATCCCGAGGGTCCCTAGGAGCCAAGTAGCCCACCAGATACCTCCAGTATGCGCCAGAGAGCTGCGTTGCAGAGAGGTGTTCAGAGGCCACGCCCCTTTTTGCACCTCTCTGCAACGCAGCTCTGTGGCGCTTTCTGGACGTACCTGGTGGGCTAGTTGGCCCCCAGGGACCCTCAGGATTGAAGGGGATTTAATTCCCCATCTTAAAACGCGCAACGGGGCCTGTTTGCACACATGTCACCTGAAGCCCCGCCCCCTCCCTTCACCACTGTGCAAACGCGCCCCGTGGCGCGTTTTAAGTTGGGGAATTAAGTCCCCTTGAATCCTGAGGGTCCCTGGAGTCCAACTAGCCCACCATGTACGTCCAAAAGCCCCACAGAGCTGCGTTGCAGAGAGGTGTAAAAAGGGCGTGGCCTCTGTACACCTCTCTGCAACGCAGCTCCCTGGCGCATACTGGAGGTTCCTGGTGGGCTAGTTGGCCCCAGGACCCCCAGTATTCAAGGGAATTGTTCCCCTCTGCAAACGCGCCAGGGGGCGCGTTTGCAGAGTGGTAATGGAAGGGGGCGGGGCCTGCGGCACGATCGTTTTTTTTTTACATTTTTTTGTTTTTTTTTATGCTTTTTTCTGCTTAGGGGGTCTTTGTGGGACCCCCTGAGCAGACCTAGGGGTCAGGGTGTTTCTACCCTGCCCCCTTTGTGCGTTTTGCGCACTTGTTTCTGTCCCTCGGTTCTACCGAGGGACAAAATGGCTGCCAACACTTCCTGATTTGGAGTGTTGACAGCCAATTAGCATGCAGCTCGTGATCGGGAGGGTGCGCGAATCCGACGTGGCCATAGATATATATGTGATTTTCATTTTGATTTTCACAGGAACTACTGAGCGGATTTACACCATTTAACAAAAGGGTTCTTTCTGAACCAAGAACTACCTCTTTGCCAAATTTGTTGTAATTCCGTTCAGCAGTTCGGGCTGTAGCCGTGGCTAAAGTTTCCTATGGGAAAATGAATGGGGAAAACACGTTTTGGGACCCCCCTTTTTTCTCGGCCCCCGCTTGACGAATCACCCCGAAACTTTCAGGGTAGGAGCGGACCGGAGCGGGCCATAAAGTTTGAAAATTTTGCGTTGATTCATCAACCGACGCAAGAGTTATTTCAAATAGAATGTTGCGGATTTCCTATGGAAAATAGGTCCTAACTATAACTATCTACTGGCGACCGCCAGTAGATATATATATATATATATATATATATATATATATATATATATATATATATATATATATACACATATGAGATAAGAACTCACATAGCATCACAAGAGAAGCCCACACTCCAAAGCGTGTCGACCGAACCTGTCTTTTTTGAAGCCTACAAACAGACAGCCACTGTGCCTTATTTGCTACAAAAACAAGTTGCCTCAGTGAAAACATGGTAGAAAGACTTGCACATTATACATAGTTTAAAAAAAACCTTACGTCAGAGAACAACAAACTTTTTGATACGTGCATACAAATTACTAAATCGGTCAAAATGCGTCAGCCGCAATAAACCTTTTTAAACACGCCTTTGGAGTGCGGGCTTCACTTGCGCTGCTGCGTGAGTACTTATTTCAAATATTCGGGGTCCTGTGCCCCGTCGCCCGGCACCGACCTCGCCTGGTGGATGCGACAGGGTTCATCACAGGAACCCAGATGTGAAGATATATATATATATACATATATTTATTTATTTTTTACTTTTTAATTCATATTTCATTTTCCCCAAACTCTCCATGTTTTTAAATTAGTCATAATCTCCTTTACCACTACCCACGCTAAACCCTAAAATTACTCTTATCTCCTTTTACCACTACCCATCACTAAAACCTTAAATTACCCTTACCTAGCTTTTTCACTGCCCACCTCGAAACCCTAAAATTACCCATATCTTCCTTTACCACTACCCACCCCTAAATCCTAAAATTACCCTTACCTCCCTTTACCACTACCCACCTCTAGAACCGAAATGTACCCTTAGCCCTCTACCACTGCCCACACCAAGCCCTAAAATTACCCTCACCTCTCTTTATCACTACCTAGCCCTAACCCCTAAAATTACCCTTACCTGCCTTTACCACTATCCACTCCTAGACCCTAAAATTACCTTTACCACTACCTACCCCTAAGCTGTAATATTACCCTTACCTCTTTTTACTACGACCTGCCACTAAACGCTAAAATTACCCTTACCTCCCTATTCCACAAATCAACCATAAACCCTAAAATTACTCATACCTCCCTTTACCACTACCCAAACATAAATACCTTTTCTAAATAGCATATTAATTACGTTAGTTAAAAAAATACTTACCTGTGTGATAATGGCATGCGTGGTAAAGGTAGAAACACTTACCTCCCTGGTACTTACCTGTGTGGTAAAGTCTGTGTGGTAAAGGCATTTTATGGTAAATACTTTATTGTAAAGCCTCATTCCCCTGCTGGGCTACCACTAGACTAACACTTCTGGAAGTACAGAAATCAACTGAGGGGTTGGAGGTATAAAGTAATGGCTGGACATATATATATATATATACGAAAATATAAAGAGCTTTAGGCTGCTGTTGAAGAAAGTAGCAACCTCATGATCATAGCACTGTGTCAGAAAAAATGGGGTAAAAAACACATTTGTTAGAAAAGAAGATTCAGCAAATGCTGAAACGGATGTCTTCTGATGTTTACCCTTAAAGTTTGGCTCACAGTATTAATTATAAAAGCCATAATAAAGTATACTTTTCAGGAAGGTCTTGGGTTCATCAAAGCTGTTGATCTTAGGGAAACGCTGGCCCTCATATCAGATTCCCCAATACACCAGTGTTTAATGCTTTCCACATCATTTTACCTCCCTATGTTTCTCTGCTTCAGTGCCCATATTCAACCGAAGGTACACTTGTAGGGGAAGGTAGTGTGCATGAGAAGAATGCAGGATATGTACACAACTCATGGGCTGTTCAGAGTTCACAGCTAAAAGGTACATTTTATTGTGTTTCCTTTGAAATGGGCACTATTTTACCTATAGCAGGACAAGCTTTCCTTAAGTAGGTTCCCCTCTCTAGCACCTTACAGAATTAAGTAAGAGCTAAAATAAGGGCCGATGAGTATTTCTGCTGAGAATGCCTACATTTAGTGACATCCTGTTGGGACGAAATGTCCCCAGCCTGGTATACAGGTTTGTCCTCCTAATCAGTGCCCCACTACATGTGAAACTGGTATCCTGACTTTATTTGGCCCATGCATCATGCTAGCTAATCTAGTGTGTACGTAGAGGCCTTGCCTGTCCTTGATAATACGCGTTCCAGGACATGTCCTGTGACCTGGAGCATGTCCTTATAGGAGACAGTGAAAGCTGGTAGTATCTTGGGTGTATCATATAGAGCAGTGGTGGTAGCATACTGTGCTTGATGAATCTTTAGTGTGACTAGACATTTTCCTCTGTGTCAAAGAGTGTGCAGTCTACCGACCCCTCCCATGTAGAGTTCCACAGCTATATGAAACCCAGAAACCTGTCAAGTGTGTGTACAGTGAGATGTGACATATGTATGTTAGTAGGACTCTGTGTGTGTGTGTGAGCTCGCAATCGCGTGCCAAAGCAAGTGGTATCCATTTTGGCACACGATAGAGGGTGATGGTTGTTTCCCCAGACAGTGGAAGTGTTGCCTGCATTCCTCTGGCAGGAGGGAGGATTGCTATTGCAAGCTTCATAAGAAAAGCAGCATACACGTTACACAGATTGTTGACTAGTCTGAATAGAAGGTGTGGTCTTTGAAGAAGGGGACAGTTTCTGAGAGACTCTGCTGCTAAAAAATGTCCAGAAGTGTGCATCTTTCCAAAGGAGGACACTAAATGTGGGGGTTTCTCAGACGGCAAGAAAGGGGAACTGACTAGGCACATGCTTCTAAAACGTTGCAAGTATTTAACAGCAGCTGGATTTTTCTTTTTTTTAAATTGCTCTCCGATGCTTCAAGACTCACCCTCCAGTGTTCTAGCTTTTCTAGTAGACAGAAAACCTTCTTCTGTCTTAATTTGGGTAAACACAGGTATTTCATCCACTTTTTGGATTTTCAATGTTGTGGTGTATTAAACCGAGGCTTGTCTACTAGCACAGACAAGTAGCAATAGATATCATATATATGAATATTTCTGACTTGAGCAGAACCTTATTGTGGAAAAATGTAGTCTTCCCGAAGACAGAAGCTGTTCTTCACTGATATTTATTATTTAGTTATACTCCTCTAACATTTCAATATTTGATAAATAATTCCGTCAGTCATCTATAAATTAAAATTATTCTAATTTATGGAAAAGAAAGATCATGAGATTCAACAAATGCAATAACTGATTCCTTTGGAAGTTTAAGGGTGAAAAGATCAAAATTGTCTCAGAATACAACTGCCTGGGTCTAATTATTGATTTTACAGTGTCCTGTGACTATGCTTGCAACTAAAAGAACCATGTCTAAAACAATTATGGGAAAATCCTCCACCGGTGGCGTTATACCCCAACTAGACTACACCCAATTCAATAGAAAGAGGTCAGATGCATGCTGGAGAAGGAGTGATGGGGTCCTAAGTTCTATTTCCACAATACCAGGGATGGTGATACCGATGCAACTAGGAGTCCTCAGCAGGGCTGAATGCCAGAGATCATATGGAGGGATGTGAGAGGGAATACAAGACAGACACTGCTGGTAAGCAAACAATACTAGAGGTGGGTGCACCACTGAAAGCTCGAGACAGGCTCTAGCCAGCTACCCGGCTCTGGCTCATCTCGAGGTCCTTTTGACCCCACGAACAAAAAACAAGATGATCTTTCATGTGGCTTCTTCCTGCCACTCAGGCTGTCACCTCATATCCCAAGAATTAAAGACAAAGCAGTGACCTTTGCTGTAAAACAGGTGAGAGAAACATATATCCATCAGGTGCCCGAAGTGAATAGTGTGAAACAAGAAATCCTGTCTTCCCCACTTGACCAAATTGTGTGATTCTAAGCAAACGTTTTATTTCACCGAGATGCCTTTTTCTTCATTATCACATATGAGGAAGCCTTCAAATGCATGTGTTCAGGCTGTGCACTGAAAAAAACTATTTGTTTTATTAAATAGACAGCTGACTTGCCTCTTAGTTCACTAAAGGCATGGTCAGGAGGCGCGAAGGCCAGGGATATTTCTAAGTTAATGTCACATTCACTTTTTTTTTTAGTTTAAAGGAATTTTATTTGGTAAAAAGAGAAAATATAATACAATAATCAAAACACATTTCATAAAAATAGAATAGTATTGCTTGAGCTTATGGAGGGAGGGGAAGGGGGAAAGTGAAAGAAAAATAGGGGACAGAAAGGAGGGGTAGGGTAAAGTCCATTTAAGTTATTATAAGCAAAAGAAAAACAATAGTTATGCATGAAAGATCCTACTACATTAAATTAATCTATAACCATAGGATAAAAATATTAAAAGCAACAGTATTTATAAAGTCAGGGAGGTTTGGATACTTCCTCAGAGTAGGGGTTATGTGCAGGTGGTAGTGTAGCTGATACATCTAGGAACTCAGTAACGGGTAACCAAAGTATATCTCGTTTAATAGCAAGCGTGATTGGGTGTACATAAGCCCTGTCTAATCTATGGTTGTAGCAAACTCCATACCACTATGCTTGAAAAGATACAGCAGAGGCATCTTTCCATGACTTAGTGATTTGTTGAAACGCAACAGCTATAAGTAAATCAATAATACGAAAGTCAGTGACATGAGAGGACCAAACTTCGGAGATGCTACCTAGAAAAATATGGGAAAGAGAGAAAGGAATTTGAGTGTGACAAATAGAAAACCTCTCAATGCAGTGATGTAATCTGATGTATTAGGGTGAAATGCGTCCACGTGTTAAATACATTTTTTTGAGTTACAAAGAGACTTTATTGCATTGTTACACAATGTTTGTTGCATAGAATATGCCAAATAATAGCAGGGCTCGACTCGTGCATGGGCTCTTAGGGCCAAGCCAACCCCTTGGCTCAACTCTGCTCAGCTCGCCCACTTCTAAACAATACTAGGAAATGGTGGAAAAAGCAGCCCCCAACCAGCTGGACTAATTCAGTGCTTAATTTGTGCTAGTGTTTGCCAATGCTCTGCACCAGCAATTTATCCTTAACACTGGCGCTTATTATGATAGTCCACCACATGGTGGCACTGTCAGTTTGTTTTTTAGCAGCTCACTTCAGTTAAAATATTATATATACACTTAAAAAAGAATGATTCTAGCTTGTGAAGGTCATCCTTACAGCTATTGGCGGTCTGGAATTGTCCAAAGAGACACATTTGAAGTAGTGTGATGCCTATTAGGAAACGTTTATACTGGCATTTAGCAGTGATGGCAGGTCCAGTTGGTAGTTCAAGCTGGAGTGGCCTCCTGAGCAATGACATAAACCAAGGCACTTATGTATTTTACAAACTAAGCACTGACTGGTATCATGAAGCTATGCTACCTCATGAGAATGGAGAAACCACGCATGATATGGCTGGAACCAGAAAATAATTTGCAACAGTGTGTCATCCATTGTTAGATTTGTTTTGCAGCCGATGCTAGATGGCTCACCTGTCCAAGAACAGAGACCACTTCATTTCTTGCCATTTCTTCAGAGGAGGCTCAGTTGAACACTTTAAATCTCTTAAAACCATAAAAAGACCTCAGTGTTAAACTGTGAATTAGTAGTATGAATTTCCTGAATTCTATAAGTGTAATGTACTCTGGTGGGAGGGGAATGGGTGGGAAAAGGTGGATGTTCTTGTAAAGTTGCGATTCATTCTTTCATGTAAAATCAAATAAAAGTTCTTGAATCCTAAAGCAATTATGGGGGGCAAATGAAATGTAGCCAACAACTACGAAATCTATCTTTGCTTGGTCCTCTCAATAGTTTACAATGCAAACATTATATCTACCTATGGTTCTTTTTAAATGAGAAAATAAAACAATTGTACGGTTTCATGATGTAGGGGGTCTTTTGTTAAGAGAAGTGACGGATATTCATAAATTGATCCCACTTCAACCCATCCAACTTGATTCAGATCTCTTCCCTGATAAAGCCAGAGTTATCCAGACATTGCTCTGGTATCTGAAATAATATCTGAAAAAATACTAAAATGTAAAAAGTATTATTTGATGGAGTGAAGACGTTCTGTGTCCTGTTTGATGTGGGAAGTTCACTTTCGAACAGATGCTGGTTTTGTCCGAAGTGTATAGAGAAGATTTCTGTCCTAAATTTGGTTCATGTCCTTTGTGACGTTGGGAGATGTGAGTCATCTATCTGATCCACCTATATGATCATATAGGCTGGAATATTTGGGAGATTTAGTTATCTGGCCCTGCACTGGAAGAGGCAACCCTACCTCTTCAGGTTGGAGGTAATGTAACATGTGTATTTGTAATGTCACTGTTCTCCTGTGGTTAGGTTATGTAATGGGCCCTTTGTAAGGGATTATGGTGCCACCCCCTCTGCTGTTATTACATAGTTTTTCCTTGTTGGGGTAAGTGTTCTCATACAGGTTTTGTTTGATACATGACTTCTGGAGATCTCCTTAACAACCAGCTCATGGGACCCATTCCCCGGGTCATCACTCTTGGATCCTCATCTATCCCGCCTCCCCTCCCAGGGCTCTCCCTTCCCAGCCACTCCCCAACTCCAGGTACCGTAGCACTCCCTCTTCTCCTGGCCCTTTGACCCCCATTTCGCCCTCCTGGTCCAACACCTCTCTTACCTCCAAACTTACTGAGATCTCCCTGGAGCTTCATCAACTTAAGGCCGACATACAGTGCCTACTATCTATCAACTCTGATCTAGCTAACTATTGTTGTACCAACAAGCCTCCTGGCAAGAACAGGCACTCCCCTCCCCTCACCTACAACTATCGTACTAGATTGAGATATCCTCCCTCCCCTATAGGGATCTCTACAACTTCTACGTTTCCCCATCTGTCCTGGAGAACAATTCCCTATCCTAATGCCCCCACCCAGCCCTGCAGGGTGAAAGCTACTCTATCTGACAACTATATCTATTCCCTCCTCCTCTCATACAAAGCTATGCACTATGACACCCCAAACAACTTTGGTCAAATTCAAACTATTCCAACCAATCCATACAGAGAAGCTAGGCCTAATACTAGACTAATAAACAAGTCCAACTTTAAGCAAATTCCCATCACTCACGACTCCTCCATTGGCGCCATACCCCATCTGAAGTGATGCTACTCAATTGTCGTTCGGCATCTAAACACGCAGCTGATATCGCTGACTATATCCTTACACATGATCTCGACCTCATATTTCTGACTGAAACATGGTTAAATGTCTCCTCCACACCATCTCTCGACATTCACGTGCCCCCTTTATAGGACATCATCAGATTAGATAGACCAATCAGATCATACACCGCAACAATCTCTCTGTGAAGCAAGCTCAAAATAGCACTCTCTCCTCCTGTGAATACCTGGGCATCGATATCTTGAGTAAGGAAAGACCTAGCTGCAAACTACATGCATTTTACTATCCTCCAGGAGATAACCTACCATTCATTGAACAAATCATGGAAATCATCACGACCAACTCCATTTCCCATTGTGCCCAGATCTTCCTTGGTGATTTCAACCTCCACTGGAATGACCCTTGCGATCAACAGTGATTAGCCTATAAACCTTCCTAGCTGACCTTAACTTGGCCCAAATCTGCAATAGTCCTACCCACAATTTGTAATCGACCTTAGATCTAATCATCTCCAAGGCCAACACCATTCAACTTGAATCTATTGTCCCCTGTGACTGGACAGACCACCATCGCATCACTTTCCGCATCACAAAATCAATGTCCTCTAAAAAGGCACAAATTAAAAAACCTACTCACTGGAAAAGGAACATTAGAAACATGAACCTGCACAAACTGACATCTGTTAGCAACCACATGCTAAACTCTCCGGAAGACATGTCAGATGTCCAGGGTCTTACGGATCATTACTACAATTCAATGACAAACATTTTAGATGATATGGCACCTCTCCAGCTAAAAAGAGTGTCTACCAAAGACTCTAAGCCTTGGTTCAATGGCAGCCTAAACACGGATAGACGCAGTCTAAGACTGGCGGAATGCTCATGGAGAGTCTCCACCACTCTCGATCACCTCAAGCACCTAAGATCGCAGAGAAGTATTTACAACAAACGCATTTGTAGCGCTAAAGCTAACTTCTTTAGGAAACAGTTGGATGATGCCAAGAACCAACCTAAAACATTGTTTGAAGTTGTCAAATCACAATCTAACAGGCCACCCAACCCTCTATCTGGATCTATCATGCTACCTAACTGCGAAGAACTTGCCTCCTTCTTCCTTGGAAAGACGGGAAAGATTGAAAGTAACTTATGTTCTGAAATGACTATCCTCCCGGTGCTTTCACACATCAGCCCTCCCCACCCTTGAGGTCGGAGCATCCAGTCGTCACCCCCAAAAATAATGCCTGGTGGAGTTCATTCAAATCCGTTGATGAAACTACCATTCTAAAAATCCTATCAACACTGAAACCTTCCAACCACTTAAGCGACCCGCTCCCCGCGAATCTCTTCAAGGAGATTAAAACCTCTCTTCTCCCATTCTGGACCAAAATAGTAAATGCATTATTACTGCAAGGTTCTATACCAGACTGCCTCAAATCTGGACAGATATCCCCCATGCTCAAGAAACCCACAGCGGATCACACTAACTTAAATAATTTACGCCCCATCTCCAACATTCCGACGCTTTCAAAGCTCCTAGAGAAATGTGTCCACACTCAATAATGCAATCACATCGATCATTTCCAGCTCCTAGACCAATACCAATCTGGCTTCTGTCAGGGCCACAGCAATGAATCGGCCATTACCCACATAGTTGATGATGCACTGCAAAAGCTTGATCATAATGAATAATGCCTTCTAATCCTCCTCGACCTCTCGTCAGCTTTCGATACGATCAAACATGACAGCCTTCTTGAGTTATTGGAATGTAGGATAGGACGTTCTGGTCCTGTCCTAGATTGGTTCGCCTCTTTCCTCCACAATCGATCTCAAAGAATAAAGATTAACCACTCCCTATCTAACCGCACGCCTGTCACACTTGGTGTTCTTTAGGGTTCCTCGCTATCACCCACTCTCTTTAACCTGTTCATGGAACCGCGAACTGAAATTCTGAAAGCATCTAATATCAAGTATCACATGTACGCAGATGACACCCAACTTTTCATTAAAATTTCCTCTCCTGAAGATATAAGTTCTCTTAATGCAACTTTACAAAAAACTCAGAATTGGCTGACCTGCAACCACCCCGAACTAAACACTCTCAAAACAGAATTCCTCTTATTTTCACCCCCCCCAAACTTTCACTCGACATTGTGGAATGGTTGAAACATCTAACAGCCCTCAATTGCATCCTACATGTCATTGACTCCACAAAATCACTGGGATTAACACTTGACAAGAATTTGAACATGCAGGAACACATCAGCGCAGCTACCAGAGTAGCTAACTTCCCAATGAGCATCCTAAGGAAAATTAAACGCTCCCTCCCCTTCGAGGACTTCAAGTCAGTGGTTCAAGCCCTAGTTATCTCCAGGCTGGACTATTGAAATGCATCCCTATCATGCCTTCCAAGATCAAAGTTGGCCTCCCTCAGGGCTTCATTTAATTCAGTTGCGAGGCTCATTACCGGATCCAAACGCTACAACCACATCACACCGGATTTGAAATCTTTAAACTGGCTCCCTCATTGAGGCAAGAATCCAACTAAAAATTGCTTGCATGACACACAAAGCCCTACACTACAACACCCTGAGGTACATTGCACAAGAACTGGAGCTATCTGGTGGAGCTAGATCCTCAAGAAGCAATGCATCTTTATGTCTGAAACCACAGAAATTTAAGAAGAAGAAAACCTATGACTGGGCCTTCTCTGGCACTGCCCCAAGAATTTGGAATTCCTTCCTTCTGAAATCTGAGTTAATCCATCATTGGTGTCTTTCAAAGCACAAGTAAAACTGTTTTTGATGAATAAATACCTACTCTAGTTCACAGGACCTTGTCACAGCGACTTTGACAATTCACACTTGCTATACTTGCGCTATGTTGTGCTGCACCTTAGCTTGTTATGTACCTTTATGTTTCTTTATGTCGAGAGGTAGATCCTCACCCCATCCTCGTACCACTACTACATGTACTTTTATTTTGACTATTATTATTGCTTATCATTGTCTGCTTTGCTTACCTCTTTCATCCTGTTCATGTGTAAAGCGCTCTGATACCCCCGTGGGTCATGTTCGCGCTATATAAAACTCTAAATAAATAAAGGGTATGGGTTGAAGAATTAAGATTGTTTTATGTATCCTCATACTGTTAGCAGAGTTGCAAAGAAGACGGGCAAAGTGTTAATCTATGGTCACTTGCCAGTAATGTTCAATAAAGGACATTTATTTGTTCTTGTCAATGTTCTTAGCTTCCTCTCTCAAGTGCCGCCTGTGACTTTGACAGCTGTAGTACTTTGCCAATAGGAACATTTGGACTTCTAGGTCAGTGGTCAGTTTTGTATGTCCTCAGAGCATGGTGGTAGTATAAATTATTTTTGTTAAGTCTAAAGGGTTAGTGCGGAATCTTCTAACCTACACAAGTCTGACTGTATACTGTTAGGTCTGTGACAAGAAAGAGTAGAACTTTATTTAGTGATGAACAATCTGCTATTTCCCTAATATATAGAAAGATACTAAATACCCACAACATGCAGGCCCTTAAAGTAAAATGGGAAGCAAAGGCTGGACAATTCGAAGAGGGTGAATGGGAAGAGGCCCTGGGGACCCCCTGGGAGATTGCGATCAAATCTGCTTCAGGCTGGTCCGGCTATGCATACTGTACCACTCCTTCTATTCACGAGCCACGCTACATGCTATAGGTAGATCTCCAACGCCAGCCTGCCTGCGAGGTTGTGGGGAAAAGAGAACCTTCCTAAATATTATTTGGGACTGCCCACGACTAAAACCCTACTGGTCCTCCATTAGAGCCATGATGCACACAATCACAGGCTACCAGATACCACACACAATCAAATGCTGCATTCTCAATATTAGGGGCGATGCACCACCTCCTCAATACAGTAAAATATGGCTCTCCCTCGGCCTGGGGGTAGCCAAGAGAGACATTGTCCAAAAGTGGAGAGTGATAGACCCGCCAAAGCTGCAGGATTGACAAAACGACATGGACTGGTGCATGCTCACCAAAAAGACCATATACTTGAGCAGAGAGTGCCCCATGAAATAGGAAAAGGTGTGGTCCTCTTGGAGAGTCCAGAGAGGGGGAGGGAGTAATCAGGGCGAGGACATTTCTGGGGTTGAGTGAAATAAAGTCCTGGAGGGTTGTGCTTTGGCTTTTCCTATCTCATATTTGGTATGCTTGTACCATACCTGCCACACTTCTGAAACTGACATATGTTATACTGATATATGCCGGCTGTGATGTTTCCCTGCTTGTTTGTTTGCATCTTTTCCTATCTATGAAACTCATTATAAAGATTTCTAAAAAAAAAGACAGTGATGAACAATCTGAGCAATTACTGCTTTATTTATGTTTTATCATTCCCAGACACCCTTCCTGTGTGCCCACCTCAAATCTGTGTTTTCTGGAGCATTTCTTTTCACAATAAATTGTACAAAAGTTCAATTTAATTTTTTACACTTTCATGCAATTCGAATGTATGAGTGTTTTGAGATATAAAAATAAGGCCCTTGTGCAAACATTGTGTGTTGCTGTAAGTGTGGTAGAAACGCAAGGGGCAATAGCAGCAATTCGACCATAAAGAAGTTAATAATATCCCCTGCTTCCACCTAAATGCCAACAACCTGAATTTCCATTCATGTTGTATAGACTGATCTCTCCAAGACATGACTTTATGGATCTATTGCTATTCTGTCAATTCTCATGTAGCTTTACTTTTTAGACGTGCTCAAACCGAGTCATGCTTTGATTTATTTTCTGTGAATGTTATTTCAGATGGAATATTATACAAATAAGAACTACAATGTGAAAACGCTAATATACCACATACAACTTTTACCACACGTTTTAAGGAGAATTGCAAGCATGTTACTAAAAATGTGTGAGAGGTCCCGTGAAGTTACTTTATTCGACTTTCACTACAAAAACTAAGCATACGCCATAGTAGGACCTGGGGTACCATAAGTGCATATAGACTATATGGACAAATTATTTGATCCTACATCCAGAGTGAATGATAATAATACTACATGGGAAAATCCATGTCTAATAAGTACCCTGTAAGAATAAAAAAGAAAAGCATTTTATGTATAGTACAAAGTCAATGAAGGAGAGTGATATCAATGTAATTTATTTTACATCATTTATTATAGAGTGCTAGCGTTATAGACTGTCTCCATTGTTTTCTATGGGAGTGTGTTGCACTACCAGTGTTTAGCCATGTGTGGTGTTTACTTACTCCAAGGCTAGGCTGGAGTACATTTAAGTCTGTTTGTCACTATCGGGCTGTAGTAGAAATAAAAGTGTATTATGAAAACAGCAGTTGTCTTACCCTTATGTGTATCTGTGTGTTATGTCACTGGCTAAATCTCTCCATAAATTTTCCTTTACCCCACCCAATGTGTAGTAAATATTCCCCATTTCCCCACCACTCACTATTGTTCCTCCAACTTTTACTACTAAATTTTAAACCTACGCATGCAAAGATAAAAGAAAGGAGAGGCAGAGCTGGAGATCTCCGTCCATAGGTTTGTGAATTGCATTTTGTAGTACATAAAGTAGCGCTTCTGGAGTAGTAATCTACATATTTCAAAATGCCTTTTGTGAATTGGGCTCAGTTTCTGGATTTGTGTTGCAGATGTCTAACCAAGATAAAATAATTATTGTTTTGTCATCATCAGCTGATGGTTTTTTTAAGAAAGCGAGAGCAGTCAAAAGAAGTCCATTTTTACTACATGATGAATTGGTAAAAAAAATTATAAATATTCGAAACCATGATTGCTTCCTGCTAGTGATCCAGTGCATAATTTGTAAAAGAATAAGTGCTGGGTCCCACGGGTTTGCTCAGAATCCCAGGGCTGGTGCAATCGAAGATCGGGGTGCAGTGTATAGCAACGCTGGCAGTGCTGATTATCCCTCATGCCTGTTTATCCTGGACCCCACACCTCCTACCTCTTTACATCACTCTTGGGGGTTAGTTTTGAACTTACTTTCTCCCTTTGCCACTGTTCTCACGTCTTTCTCTTCCTCCTTTTTAGTGTTTCTTTCTTACCCTGGATCTGTTTAGGAAAAATAAGTGCCGGTCCAAAAAACGAATGCCTCTTGGCCCTACTAGCAACCACCGGTTCAAACTAAACACTGCTGTGACCCATATATGCCCTGAAATAACATTTAATATTCGGTAGATCAATCGCACATTTCTGCCATTCTAGGCGTAGCCATTTATAAGGTCTATTTGTCTTCTTCGTATGTGATAAAAAGGTGGTGAACACTGATTGAAGCTCATCTAAGAAAAAAGCAGAAACAAAATACTGAATTACCTGAAACAGTGTAAGGCACAATTGAAGGACTTTCATCCTATTAAAATTGGATCGCCCTATCAAAGAAAGTGAAATATGGGTCCAGTTCTTCAACATCGCTTTGATTTTTACCACCAAAGGAAAATAATTTCCTGCCTATAACTTGCAAGTGTCGGTCTGAAGAGTGATCCCTTATTAAGAGGCTTGTGCCCTAGTAGGATCTGGTATACTGTCTACCACACTGAGAGGGAGAATCTGTGATATATATATTTATATATATATTCACTGAAAAAACCATAGGTTTCAGGCACGTTATAGTTAGAAATTAGCATTTAAAAAACCTTAGAAATTCACTGAAAAAACCATAAGGTTTTAGGGACAGTTATAGTTAGTTGGACATTGCACTCGTGCAAAACCCGTGAAATTCCCCGTTATAGTTAGTTCAGGTAACTATAACTCGCGCCCCGCAATGCACTGCTGATGACGTCACATATTACATCACTCATGACATGGTCAGTGACATCACTGATGACATCTCAAATGACATCACTGATGACATCATCCAGTGACTGTGTGTTTCTGTAAAGTTTAAATATGTTTAATATATATAGGGAAAGGCGTATTGAAGAATGAGTGGGTGTAGAAGCGCCTGAATGGATGATTTAGTAGGTGCGTGACTGAGTCTATAAGTGAGTGATTAAACGTATCTTACTGGATGCATGGGTGAGTGACTAAACTGTGTGAATGTCTGTATCCGTCTGTCTGTTGTTGTGTAAGCAGCTGCATGGGTTTCTGACTAGCTAAATGAGTGTCTATATGGGTTATGGATTGGTTCTCTGAGTATCTGTATGGGTGCCTCAGTGTTTGTGTGGGTGGGGTGTGTGTGACTCTGTGCATAGATGTGTGAGTGGGTGATTCACTGGGTGCATGGTTTCAAGAGTGCGTCTGTGATGGACTGTATGGGTGGGTGTGTGTGTATGGGTGTGTTAGTGATTGAATGTATATCTCAGTGGTACATGTGTGAGTAACTACATATGTGAAAGGCAGTATATATGTGTGTTGGAGTATATAAATGGCTATAAGTGAGAGTGTGTGATTGTGAGAGTGGCTATATGGATGAGTGTGTGCTTGCATCAGTGATTGCATAGGAGCGTAAGAATGTGCTAGTATTTTTATGAGTAAGTGAGCTGGTGTGTATAACTGTATAGGTGGGTAAATTGGAGTGTGATTAATTATTTGCATGACTGACTAGGTGTGTGAGTACCTCTATGGATGAGTTGCGTTGTGTGAGTGTTTATATAGGTGTTTGAGTGCATATGATAGTCCTGTATTGAGTGACTGTAAGTATGAGTGACTGTACGGGTGAGTGAGTAGATGTGTGTGTGTAGACCTAAGAATCAGTGAGTGGGTATGTACTTATTGGTATTGGAGTGTGTATGGTTTTGAGAATGGCAGTCTGTAATTTAGAGTGGGTGTATCAAAACTTATATTAGGGTGTGAGAAGATGCATTAAATTCTCACATGGATGAAGTCATCAGTGATGTCATCAGTGATGTAATTTGAGATGTCATCAGTGATGTCATCAGTGATGTCACTGACCATGTCATGAGTGATGTAATATGTGACGTCATCAGCAGTGCATTGCGGGCGCGAGTTATAGTTACCTGAACTAACTATAACGGGGGATTTTCACGGGTTTTGTACGAGTGCAATGTCCAACTAACTATAACTGTCCCTAAAACCTTATGGTTTTTTCAGTGAATTTCTAAGGTTTTTAAATGCTAATTTCTAACTATAACGTGCTTGAAACCTATGGTTTTTCAGTGAATTTCAAAGGTTTTTTAAATGCTAATTCCTAACTATAACGTGTCTGAAACCTATGGTTTTTTCAGTGAATTTCAAAGGTTTTTTAAATGCTAATTCCTAACTATAACGTGTCTGAAACCTATGGTTTTTCAGTGAATTTCAAAGGTTTTGTAAATGACAATTTTTAAATGTATTAATTGTTATATTTATTTTTTGATACTGATTTACAACATTTTTTTAAACTATTTATTTTTAGATATTTTATTTTTTAAATTACATTGTAATTACATTATACATTACATTACAAAATATACTTTCTCAGAATGAATTACTTTAGATTAAATACTTTGCAAATAGGCAATAGACTTTTAAGTACAGTAGTTACAGTTGTTGCAATGGGCAACACAATTTCAAAAACAAAGCAACATTGAGCTCAATGTGAATTTCTAGTTAAATGCAATTAGGTACTTTATGGATTACTTTTCTAACCACAGACCTGGATCCTAGATTCAGTCCTGGGACATCTCCTGTAAACAGTTGAGTAAAAGCGTTTTGGTTACAGTAGTGATTTTTAAGGAATATTATTGTATTTTAAAAGTTGACACTTAGAAACTTTTTCATATAGAATCACCAATGTTATCCTATGGGAGGAAATTCACTTAGCAGGTAAGTAGTGTTATCGTTACTTTTTCTTACTCAGTGGTGGATCCTGGAACCAGCACTGGTGCATCTCCTGTAAACAGTTGAAAGAATGCGTTTAAGTCACACATGCGATTTTTAAGGAATATTTGTAGTTTGTGAAAATCGACACTTTGAAACTTTTCTGCTGAAAACCAGACAATGGATTCCTATGGAAGGAAATTCAAGTTACTGGTAAGTACGGTTAGAATTACTTTTCAGGGTCAGTGCTGGGCTAAAAGATGCAGCACTGGGTTCTCTCCTGATAACAGGTGAGTAAATCGGAATTCATAGTTCGGCTGATTTTAGAGAAATATTATAAAGTTCCAAAACTCCACACTTAGAAGAATTTCCAAGTGAAACCAGTCAATGTTAGCCTATGGAAGGAAATTCAAGTTACTGTTAAGTACGGTTAGAATTACTTTTCAGGGTCAGTGCTGGGCTAAAAGATGCAGCACTGGGTTCTCTCCTGATAACAGGTGAGTAAATCGGAATTCGTATTTCGTCTGATTTTAGAGGAATATTTGTATGTTTCAAAAATCGACACTTAGAAACTTTTTCAGCAAAAAGCAGGCAATGATATCCTATGGAAGGAAATTCAAGTTACTGGTAAGTACGGTTAAAATTACTTTTCAGGATCAGTACTGGGCTGAAAGATGCAGCACTGAGGTCTCTCCTGATAACAGGTGAGTAAATCGGAATTCGTATTTCGGCTGATTTTAGAGGAATATTATAAAGTTCCAAAACTCCACACTTAGAAGAATTTCCAAGTGAAACCAGTCAATGTTAGCCTATGGAAGGAAATTCAAGTTACTGGTAAGTACGGTTAAAATTACTTTTCAGGACCAGTACTGGGCTGAAAGATGCAGCAATGAGGTCTCTCCTGATAACAGGTGAGTAAATCGAAATTCGTATTTCGGCTGATTTTAGAGGAATATTTGTATGTTTCAAAAATCGACACTTAGAAACTTTTTCAGCAAAAAGCAGGCAATGATATCCTATGGAAGGAAATTCAAGTTACTGGTAAGTACGGTTAGAATTACTTTTCAGGATCAGTACTGGGCTCAAAGATGCAGCACTGAGGTCTCTCCTGATAACAGGTGAGTAAATCGGAATTCGTAGTTCGGCTGATTTTAGAGGAATATTTGCACAATGGTAAAGGAAGGGGTGGGGCCTAAGGTGACATGTCTGCAAACACGCCCTGTGGCGCGTTTTAAGTTGGACAATTAATTCCTCCTCAATCCCGAGGGTCCCTAGGGGCCAACTAGCCCACCAGGTACCTCCAGTATGCGCCAGGGGCTGCGTTGCAGAGAGGTGTTCAGAGGCCACGCCCCTTTTACAACACTCTGCAACGCAGCTCCGTGGCGCTTACTGGAGGTACCTGGTGGGCTAGTTGGCCCTAAGGACCCTCAGGATTGAAAAGGAATTTATTCCCCATCTTAAAACGCGCCACGGGGCCTGTTTGCACACATGTCACCTGAAGCCCCGCCCCTCCCTTCACCACTGTGCAAACGCGCCCCGTGGCGCGTTTTAAGTTGGGGGATTAAGTCCCCTTGAATCCTGAGGGTCCCTGGAGTCCAACTAGCCCACCATATACCTCCAAAAAGCGCCACAGAGCTGCGTTGCAGAGAGGTGTAAAAGGGGCGTGGCCTCTGTACACGTCTCTGCAACGCAGCCCCCTGGTGCATACTGGAGGTTCCTGGTGGGCTAGTTGGCCCCAGGGACCCCAGTATTCAAGGGGATCGTTCCCCCTCTGCAAACGCGCCAGGGCGCGTTTGCAGAGTACTGCAGGGAGGGGCGGGGCCTCCGGCACGATGCCGGTCGGTTTTTTTTTCTATTTTTTTTTAATGGGAGGGGGCTGCGTAGCCCCCTTCCCTGCCCACTTTGGCCCCGGGGACACCATCCCCCGGGGCCTGAGCATTTTATTTTTTTCTTTAAATTTTAAAAAAAAAAACGGGAAGGGGGTCGCGTGGCCCCCCTTCCCTGGGCCTGTATTGGCCCCGGGGACCCCATCCCCCGGGGCATGGCTTCGATTTTTTTATTTGGAGGGGGCTGCGTGGCCCCCTCCTCAAGCCATTTAAGGCCCCGGGGACCCCATCCCCGGGGCCGGCCTTGCACTTTTTTTTTCTTTTTTTAATATTTGGGGAGGGGGCTGCGTGGCCCCTCCTGGCCACTATGGCCCGGGGACCCCATCCCCGGGGCCTGGCCTCTGGTTGGGGACTGTGGGGGTCCCCAATTCCCCCACAGACCCAGCCGGCTCCCCGCCCCCTGAGGGAGCCGGCATTGCTTTCCACATGGGGAGCAGCTAACATGCTGCTCCCCATGTGGAAAGCAATCAGCTTTGGATATTGAGGCGAGAGCAGGTTTCCTGCTCTCTCTCCAATATCCAAAGCAAGTTTGCAATGACAGGACGGGAGCCGCGAGGCTCCCGTCCTGTCATTACAAACAGCAGTGTCCCGGGGTAGGCACCCCGGAACACTGCAGGAGCCGGCCCTGGGGGTGGCGGTCCCCAGGGCCATCACTGGCTCCAGGAGGGGGCCGCGCTGCCCCCTCCCCACATTTTCAAAGCCCCGGGAGGTGGTGGTCCCGGGGCTTCGGTGGTCCAAAACGGACCCCCATTTTTAATTTTTAGTGCCCGGGGAGGTGGTGGTCCCGGGGTGTGTGGGGGCTGGAGCCCCCCCACACAGGTTAAAAAAAATAAAACAGAAGCCCCGGGGAGGTGGCAGTCCCGGGGGCAGCGGGAGGGCAAAGAGCCCTCCCGCACCATTTTTGTTAAAGCCCGGGGGTGGCGGTCCCCGGGGCTTGGCCCATAAATTTAACCCCCCCACCATGCCCCCGGGACTTGGCCCACCCGAGGGCAAATTAGCTATCGAAGCGCGGGAGACCGCGCTTCGATTTTTTTTTGGCAGGATCCGCGCACCCTGAGCGCATCCTGCCGATTATTTTTTTTTTAAATGCTTTTTTTGCCCAGGGGGTCCTTGTGGGACACCCTGAGCAGGCCTAGGGGTTAGGGTGTTTCTACCCTGCCCCCTTTGTGCGCTTTGCGCACTTGTTTCTGTCCTCGGTTCTACCGAGGGACAAAATGGCTGCCAACACTTCCTGAATCGGAATGTTGACAGCCAGCTGACAACCAATTAGCATGCAGCTCGTGATCGGGAGGATGCACGCGGACCCTACTCGGCCATAGATATATATGTGACTTTACTTGTGAATTTATCAGGAACTACTGAGCAGATTTACACCATTTAAGCAAAAGGCACCACACTGAACCAAGGGCTACCTCTTTGCCAAATTTGGTGTAATTCCGTTCAGCAGTTCGGGCTGTAGCTGCGACTAAAGGTTCCTATGGAAAAATGAATAGGGAAAACGCGTTTTGGGACCCCCCTTTTTTCTCGGCCCCCGCTTGACGAATCAACCCGAGACTTTCAGGGTAGGAGCGGAGCGGAGCGCCCCAACAAGTTGGAAACTTTCGCGAAGATTCGTCAATCGGCGCCAACGTTATTTCAAATAGAATGTCGCAGATTTCCTATGGATAATAGGTCCTAACTATAACTATCTACTAGCGACCGCCAGTAGATAATATATATATATTTATTTTTTTAACGATCACACATGCAGCAATAACCTGTTGTTGCTGTTATATTTGCATGACCATCAGTTGTGTATGCCAACGTTTATGTATTTATACTTGTATTTATACATGTTTATTTAATTATCTATGGCTATTTATCTAAGCATTTATATATCAACTTTGCAGTACGTATTACAAGTGTTATGCTACTCAATTAAGTGTGGAACACATTTGGCATTTGTGCGTTGAATAACAGGTATTGGTAGTCTTTTGTTGGTGTTTATGATTTTGGTAACAAGTCACATGGTGTTGTAACATATATAAACTCACATCTAACGTAGCGATATTATGTGATCAAGGCCATTGGGTGTGGCGCGAAAAGCTTCATGGGCTGCATGCTGAAATCAATAAAGAAATAATTTTGCACCGCATATACAACGGAGTCCGTGCCCATTTGTGTCAACATACTTCAAGTTGCACTGAAAGGATTGTTTTGTATATATATATATATATATATATATATATATATATATATATATATATATATATATATATATTCACTGAAAAAACCATAGGTTTTAGGGACAGTTATAGTTAGTTGGACATTTCACTCGTACAAAACCCGTGAAATTCCCCTGTTATAGTTAGTTCAGCTAACTATAACTCGCGCCCACAATGCACTGCTGATGACGTCACATATTACATCACTCATGACATGGTCAGTGACATCACTGATGACATCACTGATGACATCTCAAATGACATCAGTGATGACATCATCCAGTGACTGTGTGTTTCTGTAAAGTTTAAATATTTTTAATATATATAGGAAAAGATGTATTGAAGAATGAGTGGGTGTCTAAGTGTCTGTATGGATGATTTAGTAGGTGCGTGACTGACTCTATAAGTGAGTGATTTAACGTATCTTACTGAATGCATGGGTTAGTGACTAAACTGGGTGAATGTCTGTATCCGTATGTCTGTTGCTGTGTAAGTGGCTGCATGTGTTGTGAATAGCTACATGAGTGTCTATATGAGTTATTGAATGGTTCTCTGAGTATCTGTATGGGTGCCTCAGTGTTTGTGTGGGAGGGGTGTGTGCGACTCTGTGCATAGATGTGTGAGTGGGTGATTCACTGGGTGGATGGTTTCAAGAGTGTATGGGTGGGTAAGTGTGTGTAAGAGTGTGTGTAAGAGTGTGTTAGTGAGTGAATATATGTCCCAGTGGTACATGTGTGAGTAACTACATATGTGAAAAGCAGTATATATGTGTGTTGGAGTATATAAATAGCTATAAGCGAGAGTGAGTGATTGTGATAGTGGCTGTATGGATGAGTGTGTGCTTGTATCAGTGATTGTATAAGAGCGTAACAATGTGGTAGTATTTGTATGATTAAGTGAGCTGGTGTGTGTATAACTGTATAGGTGAGTAAATGGCAGTGTGTTTAATTATTTGCATGACTGACTAGGTGTGTGAGTACCTCTATGGATGAGTGGCGGTGTTTGAGTGTCTATATAGGAGTAAGAGTGCATATGATAGTCCTGTACTGAGTGACCATAAGTATGAGTGACTGTACGGGTGAGTGAGTGGATGTGTGTGTGTAGACCTAAGAATCAGTGAGTGGGTATGTAGTTATTGGTGTTGGAGTGTCTATGGTTTTGCGAATGGCAGTCTGTAATTTAGATTGGGTATATCAAAGGTTATATTAGGGTGTGAGGAGGTGCATCAGATTATCACGTGGATGATGTCATCAGTGATGTCATTTGAGATGTCATCAGTGATGTCATCAGTGATGTCACTGACCATGTCATGAGTGATGTAATATGTGACGTCATCAGCAGTGCATTGCGGGGCGCGAGTTATAGTTAGCTGAACTAACTATAACAGGGGAATTTCACGGGTTTTGTACGAGTGAAATGTCCAACTAACTATAACTGTCCCTAAAACCTATGGTTTTTTCAGTGAATTTCAAAGGTTTTTTAAATGCTAATTTCTAACTATAACGTGTCTGAAACCTATGGTTTTTTCAGTGAATTTCAAAGGTTTTTAAATGCTAATTTCTAACTATAACGCCCCTAAAACCTATGGTTTTTTCAGTGAATTTCAAAGGTTTTGTAAATGACAATTTTTAAATGTATTAATTGTTATATTTATTTTTTGATACTGATTTACTACATTTTTTAAAACTATTTCTTTTTATATATTTTATTTATTAAATTACATTGTAATTACATTATACATTACATTACAAAATATACTTTCTCAGAATGAATTACTTTAGTTTAATAGTTTGCAAATAGGCAATAGAGTTTTAAGTACAGTAGTTACAGTTGTTGCAATGGGCAACACAATTTCAAACACAATGCAACATTGAGCTCAATGTGAATTTCTAGTTAAATGCAATTAGTTACTTTATGGATTACTTTTCTAACCACAGCACTGGATCCTAGATTCAGTCCTGGGACATCTCCTGTAAACAGTTGAGTAAAAGCGTTTTGGTTACAGTAGTGATTTTTAAGGAATATTATTGTATTTTAAAAGTTGACACTTAGAAACTTTTTCACATAGAATCACCAATGTTATCCTATGGGAGTAAATTCACTTAGCAGGTAAGTAGTGTTATCGTTACTTTTTCTTACTCAGTGTTGGATCCTGGATCCAGCACTGGTGCATCTCCTGTAAACAGTTGAAAGAATGCGTTTAAGTCATACAGGCGATTTTTAAGGAATATTTGTAATTTGTGAAAATCGACACTTTGAAACTTTTCTGCTGAAAACCAGACAATGGATTCCTATGGAAGGAAATGTAAGTTACTGGTAAGTACGGTTAGAATTACTTTTCAGGGTCAGTGCTGGGCTAAAAGATGCAGCACTGGGTTCTCTCCTGATAACAGGTGAGTAAATTGGAATTCGTACTTTGGTTGATTTTAGAGGAATATTATAAAGTTCCAAAACTCCACACTTGTAAGAATTTCCAAGTGAAACCAGTCAATGTTAGCCTATGAAGGAAATTCAAGTTACCGGCAAGTACGGTTAAAATTACTTTTCAGGACCAGTACTGGGCTGAAAGATGCAGCACTGAGGTCTCTCCTGATAACAGGTGAGTAAATCGGAATTCGTATTTCGGCTGATTTTAGAGGAATATTTTAAAGTTCCAAAACTCCACACAGAAGAATTTCCAAGTGAAACTAGTCAATGTTAGCCTATGGAAGGAAATTCAAGTTACTGGTAAGTACGGTTAAAATTACTTTTGAGGATCAGTACTGGGCTGAAAGATGCAGCACTGAGGTCTCTCCTGATAACAGGTGAGTAAATCGGAATTCGTATTTTGGCTGATTTTAGAGGAATATTTTAAAGTTCCAAAACTCCACACTTAGAAGAATCTCCAAGTGAAACCAGTCAATGTTAGCCTATGGAAGGAAATTCAAGTTACTGGTAAGTACGGTTAAAATTACTTTTCAGGACCAGTACTGGGCTGAAAGATACAGCACTGAGGTCTCTCCTTATAACAGGTGAGTAAATCGGAATTCGTATTACGGCTGATTTTAGAGGAATATTTGTATGTTTCAAAAATCAACACTTAGAAACTTTTTCAGCAAAAAGCAGGCAATGATATCCTATGGAAGGAAATTCAAGTTACTGGTAAGTACGGTTAAAATTACTTTTGAGGATCAGTACTGGGCTGAAAGATGCAGCACTGAGGTCTCTCCTGATAACAGGTGAGTAAATCGGAATTCGTATTTCGGCTGATTTTAGAGGAATATTTTAAAGTTCCAAAACTCCACACTTAGAAGAATTTCCAAGTGAAACCAGTCAATGTTAGCCTATGGAAGGAAATTCAAGTTACTGGTAAGTACGGTTAAAATTACTTTTCAGGACCAGTACTGGGCTGAAAGATACAGCACTGAGGTCTCTCCTTATAACAGGTGAGTAAATCGGAATTCGTATTTCGGCTGATTTTAGAGGAATATTTGCACAATGGTGAAGGGAGGGGCGGGGCCTGAGGTGACATCTGTGCAAACGCGCCCCGTGGCGCGTTTTAAGTTGGGGGATTAAGTCCCCTTGAATCATGAGGGTCCCTAGGGGCCAACTAGCCCACCAGGAACCTCCAGTATGCGCCAGGGGGCTGCGTTGCAGAGACGTGTAGAGAACCCACACCCCTTTTTACACCTCTCTGCAACGCAGCTCTGTGGCGCTTTCTGGATGTACCTGTTGGGCTAGTTGGCCCCAGAGACCCTCAGGATTGAAGGATTTAATTCCCCATCTTAAAACGCGCCACGGGGCCTGTTTGCACACATGTCACCTGAAGCCCCGCCCCTCCCTTCACCAGTATGCAACACGCCCCTGGCGCGTTTTAAGTCGAGGATTAACTCCCCTTGAATCCTGAGGGTCCCTGGGGTGCAACTAGCCCACCAGCTACCTCCATTAAGCGCCACAGAGCTGCGTTGCAGAGAGGTGTAAAAAGGGCGTGGCCTCTGTACACCTCTCTGCAAGGCAGCCCCTGGCGCATACTGGAGGTTCCTGGTGGGCTAGTTGGCCCCAGGGACCCCAGTATTGAAGGGGAATTACTTCCCCATCTGCAAACGCGCCAGGGCGCGTTTGCAGAGTGGTGAAGGAAGGGGCGGGGCCTGCGGGCCCGATCGTTTTTTTTTTTTTTCTCTGAAGGGGGCTGTGTGGCCCCCTTCCTTTTCCTATTTTTGGGCCCTGGGGACCCCATCCCCCAGGGCCTTACCCCCTTTTTTTTTTTTTTTTTAATTAAACGGGAAGGGGGCCACGTGGCCCCCCTCCGTGGCCGAATCCTGCCCCGGGGACCCCATCCCCCAGGGCATGGCCACACTTTTAAATTAATTTTTAAGGAGGGGGCTGCGTGGCCCCCCTCCTCAGGCTTCCTTTTGCCCTGGGGACCCCATCCCCCGGGGCAGGCCTTTTTTTTATTTTTTTTTATTATTTCTGGGGAGGGGGCTGCGTGGCCCTCCTCCCGGGCCACTATGGCCCGGGGACCCCATCCCCGGGGCCTGGCCTCTTGTTGGGGACTGTGGGGGGTCCCCAAACCCCCACAATCCCGCCGGCTCCCCGTGTCCTAAGGGAGCCGGCATTGCTTTCCACATGGGGAGCAGCTAACATGCTGCTCCCCATGTGGAAAGCAATTGTCTTTGGATATTGAGGCGAGAGCAGGTTTCCCTGCTCTCTCTTCCAATATCCAAAGCAGTTTGCAATGACAGGACGGGAGCCGCGAGGCTCCAGTCCTGTCATTACAAACAGCAGTGTCCCGAGGGTAGGCACCCCGGGACACTGCAGGAGCCGGCCCTGGGGGTGGCGGTCCCCAGGGCCACCACAGGCTCCAGGAGGGGGCCCTGCGGCCCCCTCCCCAGATCAGCACAGCCCGGGGAGGTGGTGGTCCCGGGGCTTCGAGGGTCCAAAACGGACCCCCATTTTAAATGTGTTAGTGCCCCGGGAGGTGGCGGTCCCGGGCGTGTGGGAGGACTCGAGCCCCCACACAGGAAATAAAAAATTACAAAAGAAGCCCGGGAGGTGGTGGTCCCCGGGGCTGCGGGAGGGCCGAGTGCCCTCCCGCACCATTTTAAAATGAAAGCCCCGGGGGTGGTGGTCCCCGGGGCTTGGGGAGCCCTTGAGGCCCCCCATACATAAATTAACCCCCACCATGCCCCCGGGACTTGGGCCACCCGGGGGCAAAATACTATCGAAGCGCGGGAGACCGCGCTCGATTTTTTCGGCAGGATCCGCGCACCCTGAGCGCATCCTGCCGATTTAAAAAAAAAGCTTTCTGCCCAGGGGGTCCTTATGGGACCCCTGAGCAGACCTAGGGGTCAGGGTGTTTCTACCCTGCCCCTTTGTGCGCTTTGCGCACTTGTTTCTGTCCCTCGGTTCTACCGAGGGACAAAATAACTGCCAACATTTCCTGAATCGGAATGTTGACAGCCAGCTGACAACCAATTAACATGCAGCTCGTGATCGGGACGATGCGCGCAGGGTGCGCTCAGGGTGCGCGGATCCTCCGTGCCCATAGATATATATGTACTTTTACTTTTGATTTTCTCAGCAACTACTGAACGGATTTACACCATTTAACAAAAAGGGTTCTTTCTGAACCAAGAACTACCTCTTTGCCAAATTTGGTGTAATTCCGTTCAGCAGTTCGGGCTGTAGCCGTGTCTAAAGTTTCCTATGGAAAAATGAATGGGGAAAACGCGTTTTGGGACCCCCTTTTTCTCGGCCCCGCTTGACGAATCACCCGAGACTTTCAGGGTAGGAGCGGACCGGAGCGCCCCACAAAGTTTGAAAATTTTGCGAAGATACGTCAACCGGCAAGAGAGTTATTTCAAATAGAATGTTGCGGATTTCCTATGGAAAATAGGTTCTAACTATAACTATCTACTGGCGACCGCCAGTAGATAATATATATATATATATATATATATATATATATATATATATATATATATTATATATATAATGTGATACTGGTACAATTGCATTGCAGAGGTTCTTAAGGCTGACATTGCTCTATTAGTACTGCTTAAGACTGTTGCCACATCATCAGCAGACACTATTACCCAATAGTCAGAAGCAGCCACTGTAAACTACTCTACCATAGGATTGCTTGGAAAAGTGGCAATTAACACTTCTATGTATGGTGTGAACAGTCTGGGGGACACAGGACAGCCTTGCTAGCTCTACCCTTTCAACGCAGATTGACACACTAGAATTACTATAACTGGCCCGGCAGTGCTGAATTAGTGCCGGTGTGTCTTAATTCTTAACAGTGGCCCTTGTTACAACCGTTTACCACATGATGGCGCTGTCGGACTATTCATGAGCACAGGACATTAACAAAGTGTGTATCATTTAAAAATACAGTTGAAAACCAACAGAGTGTCCAAGACATTCTTACAACTTTAGGTGACCTGGAATTGTCCAAATGGTCGCATTTGGAAGAGTGTGACGGAATTGGCAGCGCTGACAGTGTCAGTGGATGGTGCATCCTGCAGCGGCCTTCTGAGAAATGCCTTCGGCCCTGGCACTTATTTTTCTACTAATTAAGCACTGTACAGGTATCAAAGCAATTCTCATGTTTTTTTTGCCGCTTGGATCTAAGATGATCACGTGAAGCCATTCCAGTAGAAAATCCATTTGACCCAGCACTGCATAAGTGGGTGGGCCTCATAGGTGATCAAACACAATACCTACCTGGTGCTGTCTGCTGCCACTCACAACCTTTGTGACTTCATCCTTCCATACATACAAATTATTATCTGATCTCTACTCGCACTCGCTCAACTATTACTTCTCTCCAAACCACCCTCTTCTCTTAGGAAAATGACCTAAAATACCTATTCTCCAGACAGACTTTTCCCTTAGCTTCCTCTCCAAAAATTACTGTGTCGAGTACCCTTCCACCACTTCTGTAACTGTGCCCTCCATTTATCTTCTGCTGCCATCATCTCTAGGCTTCAGGCCCTTTTGCACCCATATCTGTTCCTTAAGCGCAAGCAGCTCCCAAGCTCTATGAATGTTAAAAAAGAAGCATTACTCCTATGTTAGGAGTGAATTTCTCTCTTTTTCGGATTTCTTAAACAATGCCAAGGTTAGTCAATGGATTCTACAGCAGCTGCAGATTCCCCAGAGTACTCTAATGCATGGAGGATTGTATACAATAGGTGGACAATCCCCAGTGCTTAATTTGAGCCGTTGGTTACAGGTGGGGCCCACCGGCACTCATTTTTGGGGACAGGCACTTATTTTTCCTCATCAGACTTTGAACCAGAGCAACAGAGAGAAAAACACAAAAGGGGAAAAAAAGAGAAAGAGAAAGATGGAAAAACCATGACAACGGGAGAAAACAGTGATGGCAAAAACCTGCTAGAGGAGACTGCAGGAGTGTCTGGTGGTCGATTAAAGAGGCATGAGGTGGAATTAAGATTACCCGCCTTGGTATTTGGAAAGCCGCCATTCAATGGCTCCGGCCGCAGGATTCTAAGCAAAAATTTGGGCTTCGCCACTTATTCTTAGCACTGGGGTCTAGATCCTTTTTAGCAGAGGTCCTTACATTTCTTCAGAACTATCCATAAAAAAACCCTGGTAGATCACTTTCAAGCAATAACAATATTCCTTCCAGCTTTACTTTTAAATAGAAGCATTGATCATAACTCAGTTTGGGTCTTCCACACAAAAACAAGCAGTTCCTGTGAACAGAGCTAAGCTTTAAATGTTAAGAAGTAGCAAGGATCTAACCCTGACTTGGAGTCATTGCCATCTGCGGGATGTTGAAGATCCAATTCAAATAATGCAGTCCTAGTGATGGTGGGAAAGTCTGACTTCAAACGCTAACGGCAGGCAGCTACAGTTCATTCACATCTCAAAGTGACTGACATCATGCATCTTCCTCAGTAATGAAATCAATGGCTTATGCACACCTCAATCATAAGCCAGGTTACAAGGACTCTTGCACAGACTCTTTGTTGAGTGGCGGGGGAGCACAAATGTTGGTCACCATCCTCAACAAATTTGCATGAGAATTCTGCCCAGTGGCAGATTTTAAAATGATAACTATACAAATGTTCAATATTTTCATTAATGTTAACAATGTACACAACTTGAATACAGTTTTAAGTTGAGAGCCTTCTCTCTAGAACAAAGACCTTTCTCCGCGAGAGTCAAAGCCATGCATGATTTTCAAATACCCAAATGGGATAAAAAAACAATTCATCTAAGTGAAAGTCCTGTACACAGTCCGTGTTTATCATGAATTTCTGGCAGGAATCTTATTATCCTGTGCACTATCTTTGGACAACCATACGATAACACAATCTGTAATTCACCCAGACTTGTATGAAACTTCTCGTAAGTGTCTGGCAGTGCCATGAAAATTCAGATGACAATGTAACACGTTTTAGACTCTAGGAAGTTAGACCATGTGGCATCATAGCAATGTTCATGCTTCTGATTTACTACAACTCAACACTCCTACTGCCCATTTCTGCTACAGTGAATAGATAGACTTGGAATCTGTGAACTGCACTGAACTGACAATAAATGTGCAGTGAGCATCATGTTTCATCGTGGTTTACTTTAGGCCTCTTACACACGAACGCACTGCACTACCACCAGTCCTAAGATTAATTATTATTTCTTTGGCATGAATGAGATGAAAGTTGTGGTGATGAGGATGACGATGAAACTAATCAAGGGCCGTTTTATTTCTCAAATAAATCATCTCTTCTAAATGCAATTGACAAAAATGATTGGAAGTTAAGCTTCCACACCTGGAAGAGTTGAACGCAGGCCTGCTCTCCCCACAGCAAGAGAGAGGTACACAAAACCATGACAATTTACAATGGCACGTGCGCGTATCCAGTTCCCCATTTTTCTTAAGGGTAGCATTTAAAAACACCAAATATGAGATTCTGAACCAGTTCAAAAATGGCATTGGCATTTTAGTCTAATTTCAAAGCAAACATTGTTTAACTTTCTTCAACAGTTTCCATGGAAATGTGCTTTCTAGATCTGAAAAGAGACAAAGGGGTGCCCGCTCAATGACATGCACCTGATAATCTCATGCTTCCATTGCATCTCCCGAGTTTAATTACCATCAACAGAACAGGTTTCGTACCAACTATGGAAAGAAAAAGGTACGAATCTGTTAAGTACATCCCCACAGAACAATTTCTATCAGTTCGCAGTCTGTGTACGAGGCGCAATGCTCCACGTCATCTAATCGCCTAAGAATGACTGTCTGTTTACGCAGAAGGTGTTATTTGGACTGAAAGTCTCGCTTTCTGGACACAGGGGGACTTATTTACAAGCCCCTTGCGCCGCCGGTACGTCACTTTTCCCCATATTAAAAGTGACGCACCAGCGGCGCAAGGGGCTCCGGATCATCAACAGAGCGAACTTCACGTCAGCAACACTTCAACAGAGAACATCAGAGCACGTTAAATAAAACCCTACACCGGGAGGAAAAGGTCCGCCTTCAACAAAGAGGGAAATTAATATGTGATTACTACAAAACCGGACAACCACTGCGTCACTATGAAATGTGCGCGCACTTGATAAAGCCTCTAGCTCTGGCAGTCAAGGGGGAGGGGGGAGGTGGAAAAAGGTCTTCAGGTCTAAAAACGCTTCCAGCGAATACTCACGGATCCCGGGATGCTTCTGGCTGAATGTGGTAGCCACGAGCCCGGGCAGGAGAGTTTCCCTCAGCGCCGTGGGGAGAGTCAGCATGGCTTCCCTTGATTCCACACCACGAACCGCAAGAAAGATGTCAAAACCTGGTTCTCCCGGTTAATACCCCCAGACACACTTCAAATGGACTAGATCCTGTCAGCCGTTTTGTAATTCCAGAAGACGGACACGCTTCACTCGTCCTTCCTCCGTGTGCCTTGGAGAGAACCAACTTTCTTCAAGACGCAGCCAGCCAGAAAACGTATATCATAGTCTGACGGATATTCTGTGCGAACAATTCAACGGTTGGTCGTCGAGTGGAAGGGAAAGGAGAGAAGAAACAGCAGCCCTCCCTTCAGGCAAACATAATACGTCTCATTTGCCCAACAAAGTGCTGTTGTAATAGCCCTGTCACTCACACATGCCTTGGCACGTGATGGCAAAGGATATGGGTTATAATGCTCTGTTGTATCACTCATTGCCATACAACCCTGCATTACATGCACGTATCCGCTGTCTGCACAACCCCTGTCTCGCCCCTGTGCTGTTCTTTATAATGTCACACGTCAAGTACAAAACTGCTGAGATGTTTCTTTGCGAAAGGCATAAAAAATGCACTTTACTCTCAGCTATGGAATGTTGCCCATAAACGTAAGTTATCGGTCACATCACTAAGATATGCCCGCAGTGTTCACCACATTTCAGTATGCTCGTTGGTGCACAGTGAGTACGCATGTGTGAATTTTGTACTGCAACCGTAGCAACAAAGCACCAGAGTACTGTGCAAGACCTGTAGTCTGCAGAAGAGAGAAGGGAGAGAAGTGTGAGGGGCTATAGATCTGAAGGGAGCGGTCAGTGGCCTCACTTCAGGCGGTACTGCTTCAAGCAATTGGTCTTGATCTGCTTTCGAACGGGATGGGGCAGTTATGGAGTTACAGGCCCTCATTGCATAGGATCAGATGGTCTTACATATTATTTTCTCCTTGTTGCACATTCTGGTCTCTAGCGCACAGACGTTGCAGACTTTCTACCCTCAAGTAGGAAGAGTCTGCAGCTCTGGATGTTGTGTGTGCAATCCTCCAGAGAGCAAGATATTTTGATTGTGGTTGCCAGCTATGAAAACTTTGATTTTCAAACAAATAAACTCCCAAAGTGGGTGTTTGTTATTGAAACACAAACAACTAAGGACTCTCATACCCAGGGAGCATTTTCTCTGGATGTGGGGAGTCATTATTTGTTCTTTTCTGTCCCTCACTGCCACATTTTACCAGGCCGTGATCAACAGAAAAATAATACATCACACTGCCCACTCTACAAAACGCAGGCGGTGAAATGCCCTTCCTCCGATGGCCCCCTATTCCATAGGGAAATCGGAGGAAGCTTTCCATCGACAGAGCCAATGCTTCTCTGTTGACGGAAAGGTGACAGTCCTTCTGACCCTAATAGGGCAGGCAAACAGGGTAGACAGGGTAACCATTTGCATTTGCAACGAAGTTATGTTATGTTATGTTATATAGGTTTGTAAAGCGCACTGTTACCCAAAGGTGTCCTGGCGCTGAGCACTATATACCTGGGCAAAATATACCTGGTAACCTCCACCCCTGAGCCCAACTGAGACTAAGCTGAAAATAACCAGGTTTTCAGACCTTTCCTGAACGAAAGGAATTCCGTACCAGTCCTTAGATATAACGGAAGATCATTCCAGGCATTGGCGGCTCTAAGGACAAGGCTCTTCCCACCCCAATTAGCCTTTTTCGCTCTAGGAACGACCACCCGCTTTGCTTCCATTGAGCGCAATGTTCTCCCGGGGACATACCATTGAATGCGCTTTTGTAGGTCTTCAGGGCCAGTTCCCATCAGGGACTTAAAGACCATACAGAGAGCCTTGAATTGAACTCGTTGTGTGATTGGGAGCCAGTGAAGGTAGCGTAGGCCATTTCTGGCCGACATAAACCTCGGGGTGCCTGTAAGCAACCTAGCTGCCGCATTCTGCACCATCTGTAGTCTGTTGAGATGTTTCTTATTAATAGTCAAGTACAGACTGTTACAGTAATCCAGACAAGACAGAATAAGGGCTGAGACGACTGTTCTAAAACTTTCTTCCGTGAGGAAAGGTTTTATTTTCCTCAGGGTCCTCAGAATAAAAAAGCTTGTTGACACCACCCCGCTGACCTGGTCCCCAAATGTGAGGGTGTTATCCATGATCACCCCCAAGTTCTTAACTTTCCGTGAAGGGGGTGGGGGAAGGCCCATATCACTGGGCCACCATGCTGGAGTCCAGAGGTTGGGGTTGTTCCCAAAAATAATCACCTCTGTTTTGCCTGCGTTTAACTTCAGGCAATTAGCAGACATCCAGCCAGTTATTGCTAACATACAGTCGTGGCAACTAGGGGCCTTTTCTGCTTCTTTACCTCTCTGCAGGGATAACACAATTTGAGTATCATCTGCGTAAGAGGTCAGGAGTAGCCCAAAAGATCTTATAAGGGCAGCCAGCGGTCTCACATAAATATTAAAAAGCGTAGGACTAAGGGAGGACCCTGTGGGACTCCACAGGGGATGGAAAATGGTTTCGATCTGTCCCCACCTAGTTCTACCGTTTGTATTCTATCGGCCAAAAATGATTTTAGTAGGTTCCAGGCCATACCCTGGACCCCAGCCTCCGATATACGGCCCATCAACACTTCGTGATGGACCGTATCGAAGGCTGCCGACAGATCCAGCATGATCAAAATGGCAGAGCCTCCCCGGTCCACCGCCTCACGAACCTCCTCCGAAGTACCTTGTCTGTCAAACTCTAAATCTCCCCCTTGCTTATTTTTTGTTTTTGTAATTAATTAATTAATTAATTTGTAAACTATTTTATAAATATTTATTTACCTGTTGTTACTGTAGAGTATGTGTTTATGCATATATTTATTAAAAATTAAAATGTATTTTAAATGCGGGGCCTGGGAGGTGGATTTGGGGGACAGTCTCACAGATGAGCAGTGGAATCTCAGTTGTAGACAGCTTGAGCGCTTGTCGCCCAATTACCGTCTCCGGCTCATCCACTTTAAGTATCTCCACCGCATCTACCGCACTCCCATACAACTATATAAGATGGGGCTACACGAGGATGATTGTTGCTGGCGCTGCGGTGCCCCCAGGACGTCCTTCTTACATTTGGCATGGCAGTGCAGACCAATAGCAAATTTCTGGATCAACATACTGCGCCACATAAAAGCCATTACCGGGTTGGACTTACCCTGCACACCATTGGTAGCCCTGTTGGGGATTATTGAGACAGTGCCTCCCAAGTTACGCAAACTGCCAGAAATGTTACTTTTAATGGCTAAACGACAGGTGGCCATGCACTGGGGGGCAGCCCTGCCTCCAACGACGAAGGAGTGGGTTACAAGTGTGACATACTGTAGGGCACAGTTAACAAACTTGGGAACTTTTGCCGACTAGATCCTGTCCGAGAGATATATGGGAACCCTATGTGATTTGGCTTAATTCTGCGGCTGATGACTAGTGAAGGAAAAAAAAAAAGATCTCAATCTATGTACAGCGGGGGGGGTGCCCTCAGGATTGTGATGTACAGTGATGTCCCTGAAATGACTACCGTTGTACAGTACTCCTCGATGTAGTTGCAGATGAGCGCTTTTTTGTTCCATGAAATGTGATGGCGTGCTCAGTTTGTGGCAAATGTAATGGTATTTTGTATGAACCAGTAAACTGCACTGTATGTTATTGTTGTACATGTTACAAGAAAAGCAATTAAAAAGAATTTAAAAAAAAATGTATTTTAAATCTTTGTTTTATATTTTTGTATCATTCTGAATTTTTAAATATTTTTTTAAATTTTTAAATACATTTATTTGTGACAATATTTATTTTGTTAGATACATAATTGATTACTTTTTAAATTGATTTATATTTTGTATATGAAGTTATTTTTAAGGTAAAAAGTGATATTAGTTCAATATTCGCAATTTAAAATAAATATTGGAGAATAATTACAAAATACATTTTATTTAATTGTGTACTTTATTTAAAAAGTTTCCACATTTTTGTTAAAAGTTAAGATTAGTTTAAATAAATACATTTAATATTTTAAATGCTACTATCAATATTTCTTACATAATATTTTGGTTTTCAATATTATTATAATCAAAATGTTTGTATTAGGTATTTTTTAATTTCGATATTTTTGTGGGATGATATTTTGGATTTGATTTTTTAGTTATAAGTAGGGCTCCTGGTGTTATGATATTCATTTTTATGACATTTCCATCTGTATTCATCCATATTTGTTTTTTGCTAATTTTATGTTTTTATCCATATTATTTTGCACTTAGTGTAAAAAAGAAGCTGCAATGGGTATGTTGCCAGGTTTATTTAATCAACAAATGTTTACACATGCTTGAATGTCAAATGAGTTTTAGCCATTTATGGTACAATACAGTTCTTTTGCATTGTAGAACAGTTTAAACAGCTGTACTGCTGCACTTATTTACACTTCATTAGGAAATATTTTTCTGTTTTACCTCCCTTACCTGTCAGTCTGCACACCTACTGACCTAGCACACATGATTGACCCTAGTGATTGTATAGAGATCGGTCCAGAACATTTTTTTTAATGTTTTTCCAAAATTAAAGATAAATACAGAGAGGAAAATATATTGTTTATGTCTGTATTTATCTGCAAAAATCAGTAAAAATGGAAACTGGAAGCCTTAATTATAAGAATAGTATTCACAATATTTTGGTAGGTCTATATTTTCGTAGTCGATATTGAGGACTACAACGAGCCAAGTGCCATACTTACGCCTGATTACGAGTTTGGCCGCCCGACCGCCAATGCAGCAGCCGGGAGTACGCCACCAAGCCAGCAGCATCCCGACCGCCGTATTACGAGAACACCACTGGGCAGGTGATGTTGTGTCCGAGGTACCACGGCGCAGCATGCTTCGGCTCATAGAGAGCCGGTAGCATATGCCGCTGCTTTGGCAGCGTTGCTTGAACGTCGGTGCACTGTGTACCATACACCATGTTGTGCATGGCACACAGTGCACGCACGACGGTGCAAGCGGGGGGGCACTACATGTGCCCTCACGCACCCCCCCATGAGCTAAAACACCCTGGGGCCCTGTTTGGGGCCCCTTTCCCTGTCTTTCCGCCGACCTTTTCAATGGTGGGGTCCCCAACATGAAAAGCTTGTCGGAAAGGCAGGTTGTAATCTGCACGGCAGTGCCGGCATCGGCACGCCACCGCAGACAACCGCTTTCCCCACCACTGCCCCGTCAGGATCGTGGCAGTGGCAGCAGTTTGTGTCGGGCTGGTGGCGGTTCAACCGCCAAACTCATAATCGTGTGGGCGTACCATCACCACAGGTACAGCGGTCTTGGGACCGATGTACTCGTAATAAGTCCCAAAATGCATAGCAACATTGACAAGCTCCAAGACGGAGAATCAAAAGGACTAACATGACTAGCATCCAAAACCCTCCACACACAAAACAACAGAAGAACTAAAAGCATCTAAAATGACAAAACCAGTTTTGATGAAAGCAGCAATGTTTTATCATAAAAGAGAATTAAGGTATAGTCAGAAGTGAGTAACTTGTACTAAACTAGATAACGGGTGTAGGTGGAGAGTAGGGACATTTCTCCACCTCTACTAGGGATACTACATCTGTTGGTGTCTGAGGTTAAGGCTTCAGAGAATGTTTGCAATCTTTACATTCCATGAAGACGGTTAGGCAGTCCAGGTGCAGGAGTAGAACTGGGCATAGACCCCAACTATAAGGAAGCAGTTGGAGTTTGTGTGTGGCCTGTGACCTCCAAAGACACGTGTGCTCTCAAAAGGATAAGATAACTAGAGGCCTACTGACAAACTGCATTTTGTACTACATTAGTAGTTCTACAATAGTCCTACTAATATACTACAAAATGCTGTTCACAAATCTACATAAAGTGCTCAACGCCTCCCTATCTTTTATGTGTGGGGATCTCAGCCCTGACTGAAGCAATCTCTGCACACATAGGTATATATTTTAGTAATAAATTTTGAGAGGGACGGGAAAGTGGCTGGAAAAAGGGGAATATATTCGACTAAAGGGGAGGAGTTTTGGGAGTAGGAGGAGTTAAAGGAGAGTTAGGGAAGAGGTTTAGTAAGGCACATGCACCCACGCACAAAAAGAGTAAGACCACTGCTATTCACAAACTCCACTTCTAACGTGAATACACCCAAAACAGTCCTAAACAGTAGTAAATGTACTCCAGCTCAGACTTGAAGTAAGTCCAGCACCACACATGGCCAACCACTGGTTCTGCAACACCCTCCCAAAGAAATGAATGATGGTAGGGAAAATAAATATAATTTTACTTTCAACATATTTTAATTATCTTCTTTAAATGTAAAACATAAATGTAAGGTTAATAAAAAAATATCTAAACTAAATAAAATCAATTCTATACACATCTATAAGCAACTTTTAATACATAGTAAATAAATGTGAAAAATACTTTATGTTGATATGTTTTAAAATAATTCTTTAAAAAACAATTATAATTTAATATACTTAAATTAACTATGTATTTAATTAAAAAATAAGTTAATAATGCTATACCATTTTTTAAAACTTGTAATTAACAATAACATAAAAATATTTTAATTATTTTTTTACAATTTAAATAAACTTTAAAACTCTCCCCTATACTTTACCATAGGGACAGCCCAGACCAGATTGCGGAGGACTCCATCAAGTGTGCGGAACATCAAATATGGTCATAAAGTCACTGCTAGTAGTAACTTTACAGTCATAAATGACGTTTTACTGGCACCTCCTGTTTTTGTGGGTGAGCACATGTAAGTCTACACTTTTGAGTAACTTTACACTCGTAAATGGTGAACAACCAAAAGTACTAAAGTTACGAAAAGAGTATGAGTAAAAATACATGTGCATATTCACTCATGTGCAAGTTTACCTTTGTGAATATCCTCCCCTAGGGCCAAATGTACAAAGGCCTTTTGCATTTCTTAACGGGCTGAATCGCAATTTCAGCCTGTTAAGAAATGCAAAACAGCCTTCTCCTATGTACAAAGGCCTTTAGGGAATCACAAAATGCGTCTTCTACCCAGCAGAAATCGAATTTTGTGAATCCCTAAATAGGAAATCGAAAATTGGGATTTCCTATTTGCGATTTCTTAGCACATGTACAAAGCATTTCCTAAATGCGAATTGGACATTTAGGAAATGCAATTACCATAGACTCAAAGTCGATGGTAACCATGTGCTATTTAAAAAAGCTTTTTAAAAGGGCTATAAAGCGCACACATGCCCTTAGCGCATGTGTGCACTTTACATGGGCACCACTTTTTTTGAGGTGCAGCAAGGGGGGGGGCCTTAGGCCAAACTTCACCCTTGATTTAGCATTTCCTAGTTTACGATTTCCTAATAGGAAATCCCAAATTTGAAAATGCAAAAGCATTCATACCTATGGGCCTTTAGGCCCATAGGTACGAATGGTTTGGTATTGGTATTGGTAAACGAATGGTTTGGTATTTGGTATTGGTAAACGAATGGTTTGTGTTAGACCTGGCATCCTTGGCGTGGGTCTCCCTTCCATTTTTTCATAATGCCTCCACTGTTGCCGATATGTTTTTGCTGGACTAGATGCTCATGGGCACTTTGCCGCTGCTAATCAGTGCCAAAGTGCAAGTGCTCCCTATCGTTAATTGATACATGTATTAGTGACTCCATGATTGGATGATTGGTTTACTTGTCAGTCCCTAGTACAGTGCACTCAGTGTGCCCAGGGCTTGTAAATCCAATGCCGCTGGTGGGCTTGCAGCACTGGTTGTGCCACCCACAGAAGCGGCTGGTAAAATGTGTCTCAGGCCTGCCATCGCAGAGCCTGTGTGCAGCCTAGGGCTGCCATGTCGACTTGGTGAGTACACCCACTTACCAGTCCCTAAACCTTCCCTTTACTGCATGTTGGTCACCCCTAAAGTAGGCCCTAGGGCAGGGTGCATTGTAAGTATAAGGTAGGACATGCCCTGGTGTGTGTGGCATGTCCTAATAGTGAATTACAGCCATTTTCGTTTTTCACTATTGCAAGGCTACCTGCTCCCCATAGGCCAGAATGGGCAGACTGACTATTACACCTTATAGTCAGAACTGACCCAGGGAACATGGTAGAAAAACGAATTTAGTATGCCTGAACTCAGGATGATAAAATACATCTTTTAGTGAAGTTGGTTTTAACATTCTGTGTTCGAAAATACCACTTTTAGAAAGTGGGTATTTTCTTGCCTAACTATCCAAGCCTGCCTCTGCTAGGTTGTGTATTCCTTGTCTGGAGATTGAGTGACAGGGGCTGGGGGTGGCTACCGGAGACAGGGTGAGTCAGCGCAGGGCTGAATAGAAAGATCTGCAGCCAGAGTGGAGGGAGGAGTTGCACCTGGGTCTGAATAGGGCTGTGCCTGCCTTCCACAATGCTGGCTCCACCTCCTGCCGGGCGGCTGAGCACTCTGCCCCACATTCTGAAAGGAAAGAAGGGGTCAGAAAAACAAAGTGCTCCAGGACTGACCAGAACTGGTTTTGGACTAGGCAGAGGCCTCTCTGCCTCCAGAGAACAAAGAGAATCAGGGTATAAGAGGGGCACCCAGACCCCAGGAAAATTAGATCACTTTTGGGAACAAGAAGAAACCTTTACTGAGGAGCGGAACCAAGAAGAAACTGAGGAGAAACTATCCCTAAGCCTGAAGTGCTGCTTGGGGGATTGGCCTGCAGTGGTTTGCCTGACTGCCAAAGAGAGGAGAAAGGAACTTTTGCTTTGCTGTGACTTTCATCAACTTGGGAAGGATCTCCAAGGGCTTGGAAGAGAGCTTGCCCCCTGACCGAAGTCCCAGGACCATTGGACTTCACCCCTTTGTGAATTGCTGCTGGAAACTCTGTTTCAGTGGCTACAGAGGTAGGGAGCTGTGACCGACTCTCACGACCGACTCGGTGTCCTGCAAGCACCGCATCGAAGCACCGTCTCGCCCTGCAACGCACGGCCCTGGTCTCACCGACTCCGTCCAACGAGCCGCTGCCTGCACCGCATCGAGGGACAACGCGTCCTGCAACGCTTCGCTACGCCGAATCGAACTGGTCCGACCGACACGGTCACTGCTGCTGAGTTCGAGTCCTGTGACCGCACCGGAGTTGGGCACCGCTCGCACGCTTTGCGACGCACCGCCCGACTCGCACCGCTGTCCGGACTGATCGACGCCAGCTCCTGAATCCGGCTCCGTCGCCGCACCGCAACCTGCCAGCACCGCATCGAAGCACCGTCTCGCCCTGCAACGCACGGCCCTGGTCTCACCGACTCCGTCTCGACGAGCGTCAACGAGCCGCTGCCTGCACCGCATCGAGGGACAACGCGTCCTGCAACGCTTCCATTTTTGCATCGCGACCGCGACGAACAGCCATCCGGCTCGCACGCCCGTGCCTGCCGCTTCAAGTAAAGGTACTGTGACCGAGTCTGTCTACGCTGTGTTGGCCCGTCTCGACGCGGTCAGCTGGATTTGTTAGACTCTGTTTGTTCTCGACATCGCCGTAGCCGGAGGAGGCTACCGACTCGCACAGAACCTTGAATTAAGCCTTTTTGATCAGAACTAAGTATTCTTAACAGTATTGTGGATTATTTTTGTCGTTTATGGTCTTGTGATAAATCTATATAAAGTATACCTATTTTTATAAATATATAACCTGTGTGGTGTCCATTTGTAGTGTTGTCACTTGATTACTGTATGTGTTCACAAATGCTTTACACACTGCCTCTGAACTAAGCCTGTCTGCTCGTGCCAAGCTACCAAGAGGGTGAGCAGGGGTTATTTCGGGAGTGTACCTACTTTCCCTGACTAGACTCAAGGGTCCCTATTTGGACTAAGGTACATACCTCTGCCAACTAGAGACCCCCAAATCTAACATTGGTGGTCAGCGGTGAGGATTCTGGACTTGCATTTGTGACTCATGTACAGTGATTGGTGAACACTACTTAGTGAGTGCAGACCAAAACGCAACCACATACTTTAATAGCATTTTTTCTGGGATTTCCTATTTTTGCAAATGCCAAGTTCAGTCACTATGGAGAAACCAGCATCAGTAGCCTCTGTTGAATGTGATTGGGAAGAAGAGAGGCTAGAATGCTACACCCTTAAGCAGCTCAAGCAATTCTGCAAAAAGTTTAAAGTGTCCATGACCGGGATCTCCAGGAAGGAGGACCTCCAAAAGGCGCTGAGGGCCTGGGTCGAATCAAGGAGTGCCCCTGTGGAGGGGGCTGAGAATGCAGAAGGGCAGCTGGAGGGGCTATTGGGTCTAGGGGCTAGAAGACCACCTTCCCCAGTAGGTAGCAGTGTTTCTGCCAGAGGACTGTCTCCAGAGGAGTTGGAGGACAGGAAAGAGAGTAGGGTGCACGAAATGGAGCTGACCAAACTCAAGCTGAATAAGCAGTTAGAATTCGAAATGCAAACAAGGAAATTAGCCCTAGAGGAAAAGAAAATGCAGTTTGAACATGAGAAAGTTTTGAGGGAGTTGGAATTGAAGGCCAAGAGCTTAGAGATTACTCCCTCTGGTGGCAGTGTACCGCCTGTGCCTGTTGAAGCTAGGGTGTATATTCCCAAAGATGTGGTGAAGGAGTTTTTAAAAATGACGACATAGGGCAGTGGTTCAAAGCCTATGAGGTAGCCATGTCTTCCCACCGGGTCCCTGAGAAGGATTGGGGAGCGGGGTTGTGGGGACGGTTCCTCAGTGAAGGGCGGGATACCTTGTTGGATTTGCCCTCTGAAGTCTATAATTCGTACAGCCACATGAAGGATGCCTTAATGACTAGATATGGTTTGACCCCTGAGCTTTATAGGCAAAGGTTCAGGAACTGTAGTAAGATTGAAAGCAGTACCTGGGTTGAATATGTGACCTTCTTTTGCAGAGCCTTGGATGGTTGGGTAAAGGGTAGCAAAGCGACTGATTTTCAGGCGCTCTTTGATTTGATTGCCTGGGAGCACTTGTCCGGTAATTGTTTTCCTGAGCTACGCCAGCACCTGATTGATAGTAAGCTGACTAACCCTAGGCAGCTTGCTGAGGAGAGCGGACCGCTGGGTGAGTACCCGGGTCCACAAGGGTCACGTGGGAGACTCCGCCAAGGGTGGGCAGGGTCCCCAGCAGAAGAGTGGGGGGGACAAGGGTAAACAGAAGGAGTTCCATAAAGGGCCCCAAAGTAGACCCCAAGGGAACCAAGGGAAAGGTTCCCAGCCTCCCCTGAGAAGAAGCCAGTGGCCCTGACAGGCCCCCTGTTCACCAGGGACCACTGGTATGTTACAAGTGTGGCGCCCCTGGCCACAAGGCAAACGATCCTCGTTGCCCTTTGCATGGAAAACCAGCACCCACCAGTGCAGTCCCCCGGCAGTTGGCTAGTGTAGCCCTGGGGGAGGAGTTGGGTGCCCAAGGTGGGGGGATCCCACAGTGTTTTCCCTTGTCTCATTAGGAGACTCTGAGATGGTCCCTAGGACCCCGCTGCCTGAGAACACTAAGAAATACAGGCAGTGGGTGACCATCAATGGCCATAGGGTGGAGGCTCTGAGAGACACAGGAGCCAGTGTGACAGCTGTCAAGTGTCACCTGGTGTCTAAAGAGCAGGTTATCCCTGATGCATTCTATCCGGTTGTTGCCGCTGACAACACAGAGAGTCACTGCAAGGTGGCTCAGGTTCCCTTTGAGTGGGGGGTCTCGGGTACTCTTCAAGTAGCTGTGAGGCCAGCCATGCCTGTTGACTGTTTGTTAGGGAACGATTTGGAGAGCTCACCTTGGGCTAAGGTGGAGCGGAGTGCGCATTTAGAAATGTTGGGCTTGCCTGATTGGGCATGTGTGACCACCCGGTCAATGGCAGCTAAAGGTGTTCAAGAGGACCTGGAGCCTGAGAGGGAGACCCAGGTGCCTGCCGGAGAGAGAGGAGGCAGGGGCGCGGGAAACCGGCCCCGAGGTTCCCACGGTCCAGGAGGAGGCAGACCCTGAGGGGATGCCCTGGAACCTACAGGGGAACAGGTAGCTGAACTGGGGGACCTACCTGAGCTGACCCATTGGCAGCAAGAAGGAGGACCCTCCAGGGAAGAGTTCTGCAAGGAGCAGAACACATGCCCTTCTCTCGTGGGTCTGAGGCAACAGGCCACAGACCAGGCAGCAGGTGATCAGTCTGGATCACATTGGGTTTACTGGGAGAATGGTCTCCTGTATTCAGAGCCTAAGGTTGCTGAGCCTGGGTCAGCCCGTGTGCTGGTGGTACCCCAGCGCTTCAGAGCCTTCCTACTGGGGTTGGCTCATGATGTACCGTTAGCGGGACATCTGGGGCAGGACAAGACCTTTGACAGGCTTGTTACCCATTTCTATTGGCCCCAGATGCGCAGGAGTGCCGCCACTCACTGCAGGACATGCCAGACTTGCCAGGCAAGTGGAAAAAGTGGGAGGAAGCACAAGGCTCCTCTCCAGCCATTCCCTGTGGTCAGCACCCCTTTGAACGGGTGGGTATTGACATTGTGGGGCCACTGGACCCCAAGACAGCCATGGGCAACAGGTTTATCCTGGTCTTGGTGGACCATGCCACCCGGTACCCTGAAGCCATCCCTCTGAGGACAGTGACGGCCCCCGTGGTGGGACGGGCACTGATGGGAATTTTCTCACGTGTGGGATTCCCTCAAGAGGTGGTGTCTGACAGAGGTACCAACTTCGTGTCCAAGTACATGAAGTCCCTGTGGCAGGAGTGCGGTGTAACTTACAAGTTCACCACTCCTTACCACCCTCAAGGAAATGGTCTGGTTGAGAGATTCAACCGGACCCTCAAGGGCATGATTATGGGTCTGGAAGAACCCATGAGGCGTAAATGGGACGTCCTCTTACCATGCCTGTTGTTTGCATACCGGGAGGTGCCACAGAAGTCTCTAGGGTTCAGTCCCTTTGAGCTCCTCTATGGACACCCGGTGCGAGGACCTCTGAGTTTGGTCAAGGAAGGCTGGGAGCAATCTCCCAGGAAACCTCCCCAGGATGTATACAGTTACATGCTGGCCTTCAGGAACCAGACTAGGCGTTTCAGAGAGCTTGCTGAGGCAAATCTGGAAGCCAGCCAGGAGGAGATGAAGCGGTGGTACGACCAGAATGCCACTCTGGTAGAGCTTCAGCCTGGTCAGAAAGTGTGGGTCATGGCCCCTGTGGAGCCCTGTGCGCTCCAGGACAGGTGGACCGGCCCTTTTACGGTGGTGGAGCGCAAGAGTCCAGTTACCTATTTGGTGGACTTGCAGTCTCCCAGGAACCCCTTGCGGGTCCTGCATGTGAACCGCCTGAAGCCCCACTTGGAGAGGTCCCAAGTGGGCATGCTCTTAGCTACAGATGATGGAATGGAGGAGGAGACCGAGCCTCTTCCTGACCTCCTGTCAGCCCGAGAGCAAGATGGATCAGTGGAGGGAGTAAACCTCTCTACCTCCCTGACACCTGAGCAGCAGGGTGACTGTCGCCAACTGTTGGGACAGTTCCCTGACCTGTTCTCCCTGGTTCCCAGTGTCACTCATTGGTGCGTCCATGATGTGGACACTGGGGACAGTCTTCCTGTGAAGCACAAGGCTTACAGGGTGACTGACAGGGTCAGAGCCTGCATCAAGGAGGAGGTCTCCAAGATGTTTGCGCTAGGGGTGATTGAGTCCTCTAACAGCCCTTGGGCCAGCCCCGTGGTCTTGGTTCCAAAAGCTGCCGCGCCTGGTGCCACACCAGAACTCCGGTTCTGTGTGGACTACAGGGGACTCAATTCCGTCACCAGGACTGACGCCCACCCCATCCCCAGAGCTGATGAGCTCATAGATCGGTTAGGGGCTGCGCGGTACCTCAGCACGTTTGACTTAACGTCTGGGTACTGGCAGATCGCCTTGACTGATGGGGCAAAGAGAGGTCAGCATTCTCCACACCAGATGGGCACTACCAGTTCCGGGTGATGCCCTTTGGGATGAAGAATGCCCCTGCCACCTTTCAGAGGTTGGTCAACCAGGTGTTGGTTGGACTGGAGGATTTCAGTGCCGCCTACCTGGATGACATCGCAGTGTTCAGTGCCAGTTGGGAAGAACATCTGCGCCACCTCTGGGAAGTGTTGATGGCGCTGCGGAGAGCAGGCCTCACAATCAAGGCGAGTAAGTGCCAGATTGGGCAGGGTTCTGTGGTGTACTTGGGACACCAGGTTGGGAGCGGCCAGGTGGCGCCCCTCCAACCGAAAATTGATACCATTCTGGCTTGGGAGCCCCCAAGACCCAGACAGAGGTGAGAGCCTTCCTAGGACTCACCGGGTATTACCGGAGATTCGTCAAGGGGTATGGCAGCATTGTTGCCCCCTTGACCGAGCTGACTTCCAAGAAGCAGCCCAGGAAAGTGATTTGGACTGACTCCTGTCAAAAAGCTTTTGACACCTTGAAGACTGCCATGTGCACGGCGCCTGTGCTCCAGGCACCCAACTTCTCCAATGAGTTCATTGTTCAAACCGACGCTTCAGAGCATGGTGTAGGGGCTGTTCTATCACAGATCAATGAGGAGGGCCTAGACCAACCTGTAGCCTTCATCAGTAGGAGGTTACTTCCCGGGAACAGAGATGGAGTGCTATTGAGCGTGAGGCATTTGCTGTGGTCTGGGCACTGAAGAAGCTGAGACCATACCTGTTTGGGACTCACTTCCGGGTTCAGACAGACCACAGGCCCCTCAGATGGTTGATGCAGATGAGGGGTGAGAATCCAAAGCTGTTGAGGTGGTCCATTTCCCTACAGGGGATGGACTTTACGGTGGAACACCGCCCTGGTACAGAACACGCCAATGCTGATGGACTGTCCAGATTTTTCCGCCTTAGCGATGAGAACTCCCTAGGGGTAGGATAGTTCTCCCCACATTTCAGCTGGAGGGGACACGTGTTAGACCTGGCATCCTTGGCGTGGGTCTCCCTTCCATTTTTTCATAATGCCTCCACTGTTGCCGATATGTTTTTGCTGGACTAGATGCTCATGGGCACTTTGCCGCTGCTAATCAGTGCCAAAGTGCAAGTGCTCCCTATCGTTAATTGATACATGTATTAGTGACTCCATGATTGGATGATTGGTTTACTTGTCAGTCCCTAGTACAGTGCACTCAGTGTGCCCAGGGCTTGTAAATCCAATGCCGCTGGTGGGCTTGCAGCACTGGTTGTGCCACCCACAGAAGCGGCTGGTAAAATGTGTCTCAGGCCTGCCATCGCAGAGCCTGTGTGCAGCCTAGGGCTGCCATGTCGACTTGGTGAGTACACCCACTTACCAGTCCCTAAACCTTCCCTTTACTGCATGTTGGTCACCCCTAAAGTAGGCCCTAGGGCAGGGTGCATTGTAAGTATAAGGTAGGACATGCCCTGGTGTGTGTGGCATGTCCTAATAGTGAATTACAGCCATTTTCGTTTTTCACTATTGCAAGGCTACCTGCTCCCCATAGGCCAGAATGGGCAGACTGACTATTACACCTTATAGTCAGAACTGACCCAGGGAACATGGTAGAAAAACGAATTTAGTATGCCTGAACTCAGGATGATAAAATACATCTTTTAGTGAAGTTGGTTTTAACATTCTGTGTTCGAAAATACCACTTTTAGAAAGTGGGTATTTTCTTGCCTAACTATCCAAGCCTGCCTCTGCTAGGTTGTGTATTCCTTGTCTGGAGATTGAGTGACAGGGGCTGGGGGTGGCTACCGGAGACAGGGTGAGTCAGCGCAGGGCTGAATAGAAAGATCTGCAGCCAGAGTGGAGGGAGGAGTTGCACCTGGGTCTGAATAGGGCTGTGCCTGCCTTCCACAATGCTGGCTCCACCTCCTGCCGGGCGGCTGAGCACTCTGCCCCACATTCTGAAAGGAAAGAAGGGGTCAGAAAAACAAAGTGCTCCAGGACTGACCAGAACTGGTTTTGGACTAGGCAGAGGCCTCTCTGCCTCCAGAGAACAAAGAGAATCAGGGTATAAGAGGGGCACCCAGACCCCAGGAAAATTAGATCACTTTTGGGAACAAGAAGAAACCTTTACTGAGGAGCGGAACCAAGAAGAAACTGAGGAGAAACTATCCCTAAGCCTGAAGTGCTGCTTGGGGGATTGGCCTGCAGTGGTTTGCCTGACTGCCAAAGAGAGGAGAAAGGAACTTTTGCTTTGCTGTGACTTTCATCAACTTGGGAAGGATCTCCAAGGGCTTGGAAGAGAGCTTGCCCCCTGACCGAAGTCCCAGGACCATTGGACTTCCCCCCTTTGTGAATTGCTGCTGGAAACTCTGTTTCAGTGGCTACAGAGGTAGGGAGCTGTGACCGACTCTCACGACCGACTCGGTGTCCTGCAAGCACCGCATCGAAGCACCGTCTCGCCCTGCAACGCACGGCCCTGGTCTCACCGACTCCGTCAACGAGCCGCTGCCTGCACCGCATCGAGGGACAACGCGTCCTGCAACGCTTCGCTACGCCGAATCGAACTGGTCCGACCGACACGGTCACTGCTGCTGAGTTCGAGTCCTGTGACCGCACCGGAGTTGGGCACCGCTCGCACGCTTTGCGACGCACCGCCCGACTCGCACCGCTGTCCGGACTGATCGACGCCAGCTCCTGAATCCGGCTCCGTCGCCGCACCGCAACCTGCCAGCACCGCATCGAAGCACCGTCTCGCCCTGCAACGCACGGCCCTGGTCTCACCGACTCCGTCTCGACGACGTCAACGAGCCGCTGCCTGCACCGCATCGAGGGACAACGCGTCCTGCAACGCTTCCATTTTTGCATCGCGACCGCGACGAACAGCCATCCGGCTCGCACGCCCGTGCCTGCCGCTTCAAGTAAAGGTACTGTGACCGAGTCTGTCTACGCTGTGTTGGCCCGTCTCGACGCGGTCAGCTGGATTTGTTAGACTCTGTTTGTTCTCGACATCGCCGTAGCCGGAGGAGGCTACCGACTCGCACAGAACCTTGAATTAAGCCTTTTTGATCAGAACTAAGTATTCTTAACAGTATTGTGGATTATTTTTGTCGTTTATGGTCTTGTGATAAATCTATATAAAGTATACCTATTTTTATAAATATATAACCTGTGTGGTGTCCATTTGTAGTGTTGTCACTTGATTACTGTATGTGTTCACAAATGCTTTACACACTGCCTCTGAACTAAGCCTGTCTGCTCGTGCCAAGCTACCAAGAGGGTGAGCAGGGGTTATTTCGGGAGTGTACCTACTTTCCCTGACTAGACTCAAGGGTCCCTATTTGGACTAAGGTACATACCTCTGCCAACTAGAGACCCCCAAATCTAACAGTTTGGTATTACCTGGTTTTGGTATTTCCTAATAGCTATTCCAACTCTAATCATCTCAAAAACCCCTAGCGGTCTACAGCGAGCTTTGCTCCTCTTTGAAAAGTTTTGTTCCTTACGGGGCTTGGAAATTAATGTAGCCAAAACCAAGTTTATGACCTTCAATCAGCACAGAACATTTAGAGGAGGCATACTCCTGGACAGGCAGCCCTTGGAACAAGTCAGTGCATTTATTTACCTGGGGGTCATCCTGCAAACATATATATGATGGGGTCGTCAGAGAAAGAAAAAAGAAAAAAAAAAGAAAAGTCGTCAGATTGAAACCGCCACATTGAAACATCGGCAACTATCAGGTGCCCTACACATTGAGTTTAACGCCTCCTTGACCAAGTCAGTTAACCCGGTGCTACAGATTTATAATATGAAAGTAGTGAGCTCGGTACTATATGGGGCAAAACTCTGGGGGTTTGAGAATCTCTCTCAGTTAACCATCGCAGAAAACAGGTTCTTACGAAAGAGCACTAGTCTCCCGCAAAGCACCCCAGTGCTACCAATGCTACATGATCTAGGTAGGAAAGCATTGGCTGATCCAGCCAGGTTACGCCACATCCTGCACTGGAGTAGAATCTGGTGTACACCGGAACTGGCAACATATGCTGTAGGCCTTAGGGATGTAATCAAGGCAGATCATTTCCACAAAATCAGCTGGTTACGCGAGGTAAGAGCTTCCCTACTCAGTATCAGCATGTCGAATTTGTGGGAAAACCCATCGAGTACCCAATTTCCTTCTAAAGAGATCATAAAGGAAAGATACTGGGAATTGGTGTAGCAAAACGCCCTCAGAAAAAGTGACAGCTCAACGCTGATGGGGGTCTTTTTAGCAGTTAAACCATGGCCAAGCTTGGAACAGTATTGGGACATAATATCCAAACCCTTTGACCGGAAGTTGTACTTCCAATTTAGAGTGGGCTCCTTGCCATTAAGATCATACACAGCAAAATGTGTAACATCAGGCAACAGCAAATGCCCCTCTTGCGAGGCATTGGAAGAATCTTATGCCCACCTACTGTTTGTTTGCCCCTCTTATGCTGGCCCTCGTAAAGTGTAGCTTACGCCAATTTGCAGGAAACTGGGTACTAGTAGGAGTAGTGTCGCACTGAGAATATTATGCACCAACACATCACCCTGCATTGCAATCGCAGTAGCTAAGCTTTTGAGCTGGATGTGGGTTATTAGATCGCATACACTCCCTGCAACCTGAAGAACCCCCAAGTTGTCCCGTGTCTGAGTCATTGATTTCCCAAATAATGAGTCTGATCTATTTTTATCATTATATATATTTTAAATCTATGGGATGCCCTTCTATGTATAAAGCTCCCGTAGCTATTCTCTTGAGTTATCGTTTTACTATTTGCTACGATATGTATTCGCTTTTCTAATCTCACCTATGTGTTTTAACTTTTTATTACCTTTGTTTGTATATAATTCTAAATGTTTTTATTCTTCCTGTAATTGCTCTGTTTTATGGCTGGAAAGTATTACATTTTATTGTAGATCTGCTTTTATGACAAATGCTGTCGAATAAAGCTTTTTTTGGATTGGATTGGATTGGTATTAGGGAATCTCTATGTTTGTACATACCTTATATACGATTTATAAGGAGTCACTATTTAGGGAATGCAAAATAAGAATTTCGTACATCTGGCCCCTAGAGTTTTAACATATTGTCTAGTTATGGCATCCCACAGGAGTTTGTCGGATTGGAAGAAGTACAGAACAACTTAAGGGAATTGCCAGGAGGAACTCTGAATGATAGACACCATGCCAGCTTCTCACATCCCCAGGAACATTGTGTATTTCTAAAAGAGGATCAAAGCAAGCTGATCGCATAGTGTCCACCAGAGACACAAAATGGGCACCAGAAAAGACTCTTTGTGGGAAGCAGGCCAGTTGACCAGTTTAACTGGTTTTGCACTGGCCTTTGTAACATTCTTTGTTGGACCATAGAAGTAAGTGACAACTTCAATTCAATGTGAGCTGATAGGAGGAAAGAGAACTCTCCAATGGAAAGCAAAGTCTCTGGTGTCATCACTAAAAACTGCACTTGCATCTGGGAAGTTGGAAGCACCATGTACTGATTTTGACAGACCCAGAGGTACCAAAGACTCTGCATGTTGTGAGGGCGCAAGTCCCCCCAAAGGGACTCTGTGTAGCTGTTATCTGTACAAGGTGAAAGACTCATCAAGCACCTCTGGACTGCCTAAGGCAAGAGACAGCATGTTCCTAAAAGTTGTGTTGTACTCCTGGAGTGGGAGAAAACATCCAGTGGCCACCTGTGAGCAAAGCGCAAGTACTTTCACTCACTGTCCAGGCTGAACATAGAAATTGGTACAGTTGAACTGTTACGTTGGAACTCTTTCGGGCCTATTCATAAAGGTAGCTTCACTTGTGAGTAAGTTACATGTGTATATTTACTCTTACACTTTTGCAATACTTTACTACTTTGAGCTATTTTCAAAATCTGAGTGTAAACTTACTCAAAAGTGTAGACTTTCCCATCTCCACCCACTGAAAAGGGATGGAGCCAAAATTGCGAGTGCAAGTTACTACTGCCAAAAAGAAACAGTGGTATGTCCAGCACCACACATGGCTAGCCACTGGTATTGCAACACCCTCCTGTAGAAAATAATGGAGGCAGGAACTTAGAATAATACCCCATATGAAATAATGTTAAATTAAATTAATTAGAATAGTTAATAATATAAATACATATAATTTAATGTTTGCAAAAAGTAAATAAAACATATTTATTATTTACTTATAAAATATTTTAACAACCTTTTTGAGATTTATTAATTAATGAAACATCATGTTTTATTAAAATTTACTTAGATTACTTTTAATTCCATGCATCACTTTTAATAATTATTAATGCATAATAAAATGACTTCTTTTTCTTTAGATGGGAATATTTATTTTAATTTAAACTTAAAAGAATATATGTAATTTAATATATATTTAAATTAATTAATTAAAGGTTCTTGACTACAGGCAAGATGGCGGTCGTCTGAGCACGGCCATTGGCACCCTCCCATTCCGCCCGCCCTGCTAACCATGACAAGGTCTCCCCTACCTGCAAAAAAAGGATGAAAGGGCTGAGGTACCCTCTGGGACTGCGGATCGATTTCTTCGGAACGGTTGTATCCCGCGTAGTCCAGGTATACCACGTTTGGAGACGGCTCGGTCGGCGACTGGCCATCCTCGCGGTCTGCGTTGCTGTCGGGGCGGAGCTGCTCGAGAGGGCAGACCGGCAATGTCTCTGCCAAAGGCCGCCAGAGGCATGAAGGGACACAGAGGGGCTACAGACTCAGAATCAGACCCACCCGCTCTGAAACAGGGGTATTTTTTTGGGGGAGTTTTATATAGTGCGAACTAGACCCGAGACATCGGGTATCAGAGAGCTTTACATGAGCACACGTTTCGTTACAGATGGACACATTCATTTTTGTTAGGCACGGGGAGATTAAGTGATTTGCCCAGAGTCACAGGATGTTGAGAGTCGTTGCCGAGACTCGAACCTGGTTCCCCAGCTCTGCGGTCGACCGCTCTAGCCGTCAGGCTACATCCTCTCCCTCATCCTCTGTCAAAGAAGTCTGCAACTAAAGCGAATTTGGATCTGGGGGTTGCAATGAAGGGCTCTGCTGCAATAGAATCTGAGGGACCCTGGTCAAATCTATTTAAAAAGCCCCCACGCCAACCTCCAGAGAGAGTGGAAAAGCTCCTCAGGGGAAAGCAGCTGCGGTGCGTGGTCAGTCCTCCTAGGGTGCTCGGGGAGAAGGCGAAGGAGGTGATATTTGTGGCCAGAGGGGTGGTGGTTGCTCCCCGCAGCATTTGGATTCAGTGCTCTGTAAGGAACAATTCCAGCTGGCAATCACAGTAGAAGAGGTGAGCAAAAATCCCTCTACTGAAAACCTGCCATGCCGATCTGCGGTATGGAGGCCTGAGGAAGCGGGAAGGGAAGATAAGATCTTCACTCAGCATAGGGAAGTAGAACTGACCTCAACCGTGGCTCATAAGATACATAAGTCGCCCCATCGTATAATCAGGGAGGGCACACCCAGTGTGAAATCCAGCAGTAAACGGGGGCAGGAGACTGAGTGTGGTGATAATTTCTTCTCACTATCGGAAATCTCTGATTGGTCAGATGCAGACAGCCACATTCATGAGAGCGAATCCAGCGGTGCAGAGGGGAAGCAAGATGATATCCCAAAGGATACGGCCACAATGAAAAGGAGCAAAAAACTATCTTTACAAGAAAAAGCAAGCAGAAATGAATCAAGAGCTAAGGGGGCTTCTCTGGGATTATTCTATCTCCCCAGTTTTGGAAGGGGATGGCGCAGTAATTGGTAATACTCCACAGGGAGGAGCGGAGGCTGACTCACTGGAGTCTATATACCAAAGTATTATGGCTCACAGGGAAGAGACACACTTGGAAAGCTGTAGAGTCCAGACAGCCAGGAGGAAGATGCAGGGTGCCATCCGCAAGATCTCTAAAATGTGTTCTGATTTTCCTGAGAGAATGACTGAGGTGGAGAATAGAGTTGTCATGCTGGAAAATGAGGCTTCATCACATACAGAAATGACAGCATCCCTGGAAAATCAAATGACGGACACTCAGTGGATATTGGAAGACTTTGAAAATAGACTGAGACGAAATAACTTGATGGTCTTAGGTATCCCAGAGGGAGCAGAGGGGGACAATGTGTTGAAATTTGACACCAACCTATTTAAAGGTGCTCTCCACGAGCTAGAGAACTGGGATTGGGCTCAGGAGATCCAACGTGCTCATAGATTTCCATTTAAGCAGAAAAGGTCTGCTGCAATAGAAGGGAGTAATCCTCAAGCAATCCTGATATATATATCGTAAATGTTCTGCTTTGCCAGGAGATTTTTTATCTAGCTCTACCAGATCGGCAGCGCTCCTTTAACGGTCATACCTTTTTTGTTAGACCCGACTTCTGCCATTCCACGGTGGGACATCACTGGCGGTTACGCCAGCTGATCAAACCATTCCAGAGCAAGGTAGCTCAGGTCTATCTAATGAATTCAGCTAAGTTAAAAGTAGTCTAGAGGTACAATCCTCATTTTTTCACATCAGAGATTAAGGCTAAAGGGTTTTTGTAAACTCTTGTATAAGTCTGTTTATTATTGGGGGAAGAAGCAAGTGGTTCTTTCTTCTGTTACACAGGGGGGTAGGAACAGTGAGGAAGACTATCTTTTGGGTTCACGACTGGGGCGGGCATGCGGGAAGGGTAACATTCCATCACAGGACCTGACTGGTCCAACTGCTTGTGTGAATTGGTGGGGGCAGGGGGATGGGAGAAAGGTTTTGGGAGGGGTAGTAGGGTGGGGGAGAGGAAGTAAATAGTGGTATTTTTCGTATTGACTGTTTTAGCATCCTCAGCTTTGTAAGGAGCAAGAAAATGGTTACTGTAGAGAGTATTAGCCTGATGTGCAGTATTGAAAGATTACAGCTATTTGATCTTAAATATAATGATTGGAGGTAAAATTCGGATCTGTTCGATGAATGTTTGTGGCCTCAATGATAAGACAAAAGGGCAAAATAGCCAAGAGCCTTCGATTTATGCCGGCTGAGTGGTGTGCCTCCAAGAAACTCACATATCATGGAAAGAGCGATGGTGGTTGAAGGATTTGGGGTATAACATACTAGCATGCACTCATCAGGGGGCAACATCAAGAGGGGTGGCAATTTTAAGAAAAAAAGGAATAGGCACTTGCAAGCGAGTCAGAGAAGACAAGTTTGGGCGGTGGCCATCACGGAATATTGGTTGGGTACTGGCAACGCATCTTTGACGATCTGTGTATGGGTCCAATCTAGATGACCCTGAGGTACTGGACTACTTAAACACAGAGCTTGCATCATGGCCACACCCCTTAATCTTTTGTGGAGATCTAAATATCCATTTAGATAGCCAATTCAATCTCAATGGGAATCAACTATATCAGGGGAGGAAGCTGAAGGTTTTTAAGGCTCTGCAAGGCCTGGTGAGGGAACATGGGTTGGAAGATATCTGGCAAAAATATATAGTATCCGACCCAGTTTTTACATTTTATTTAGCTCCCCATAACAAACTAGTAAGGCTAGACTATTTTTTTGTTTCAAATACATTAGCGGGGCAAGTCAGGATCAAGAGTTTCCTGAGGGCTGTTTCAGACCAAAATCCCTTGGTGATAAAATTTCCAATGATGGGAGTCACCAGAGATCAAACTTCATGGACCTTCGAGAGAAAGCTTTTATTTAATCAACCATACAGAGATGACTTGGCTAAGTGGATAGAATTTTTCGGCATTAATAGGGGGTCGGCCCCAAACATTATAGTTTGGGATACCTTCAAATCCGTGGTACGAGGGGAAACCCTGAGCTTCTCTCTTCATCATCAGAAGGTGTCGCAGGCTGAGATCCAGGGCTGGTATGAGCAATTAAGAATATCAGAAATTGAACTCATGGGCAAAGTGGCTAAGAGTCAATATATTCAAGGGTGCCAACAAGCAATAGCAATTTTAAAATCTAAAATCAATCAATATTTTGAGGCCGAGGTGGCAATGAAATTTGTGCAACATATGGCTGAATCCTATGAGTTGGGGGTAAATACTGGGCGGCTATTATCAAAATGTCTGAGACAGCAAGAAGTAACCAACCGAATTCCTAAGATCAGAGATCAGTCAGGCCAAGTACATGAGTCAACATCTGGGGTGCTGAGTGTTTTTTAGGAGTACTATAAGCAACTATATACTGAGGAAATAACTCCATCAGGGGTCGAGGTCTCGGAACACTTTTTTGAAGACCTTGAGACAACAAAGGTCACATATGAACAAAATGACAGGCTTACGGGCCCAATAAGCAGGGAAGAGATGGAAGAGGCTATACACTCGGCTTCAGGTAAAGCCTCTGGACCCGATAGCATCCCTATGGAATTTTATAAAACATTTTCCCAGGTTTTACAACTGGACATGCTGCAAATCTTTCTGCAGGTCCAAAGTGGATATGTGCCTCCCTCGTGGCAGATGACCACCATAGTTGTGTTTAGAAAATAAGAGAACCCAGAATTGAACCCAGGCTAATATAGACCAATATCTCTTATTAATTGCGATAGTAAAATCTATTCTAAGATATTCGCAAATCGCCTGGGCAAGATTATTACCCCTTTAGTTCAATGCATCAGCATGGGTTTATTCCCAGTAGAGACATGATAGACCATGTCCGCCGAGTCATAGCCCTTTTAAACAGGGCACAGGCCACAAAGTCACCATTAGGAGTAATCCTGTTAGACGCTGAGAAGGCGTTCGATCGGGTCTCATGGCAATTCCTCTGGGCAGTCCTTCAATGGAAAGGTTTCTGCAAGGAGGTTGTCGAGGCAATCAAAGCACTATACTTTCTACCGATGGCCGCCATCCGCATAGCATGGCAGGATTCAGCTCCTTTTGGTATCACGAGGGGCATTAGGCAAAGATGCCCATGCTCTCCTTTGCTATTTGCCCTATATATTGACCCCTTTTTAAGGAAACTAGAGATAAACACTATTATCATACCGGTGACAGTGAATGGGGTTGAGTACAGAGCATTGGCATATGCAGATGACATAGCGGTGCTCACAGAAGACCTGATGACGGCACTCTCGGAGATTAAGACCTTAGCTGATCAGTTGGATCGTGTTCAGGATACAAACTAAATGTAGATAAAATGCAGATCTTATGCTCAGAAAATTTGCAGAGCTACATCCATTAGTAGTTTTAGAGGCGGTTTATCTAGGGGTCAAAATTACAGTTGTCATTGATAAAATTGTTGATTTGAATATGGCTCCGATCTTAGACAATGTTAGTAGAGAATTGGAAAGATTGGATCATATACATCTTTCATTGTTCGGTTGGAGCAATGTGCTTAAGATGTCAATTCTGCCTAAGGTGTTGTATGTTTTTAGGACTATCCCTTTAGAAATGTCCTCATCTTGAATGTCGAGCCTGGAAAGGGTATGCTACAGGTTTTTATGCTGCAACATATGGATATCCTGATTTCTGGGGATCCAGTAAAGATGCTCGATGCAGAGAAACCGACTATTTACGAACTAGTCTTGGGAGTGATATTAAGGGTTGCCTGATTAAGCTATTAGAACCTAGTTATTATAAAATGACTACATTTAAAATCTTAAAGGCAGCTCACAAAGTATGGAGGCAGGTCAGGGGTAAATTTAGTATTCCAAAATGAAATGTTTATACACCATTGATGGCGGCAGGTACCCTTCCGTCAATCTTCCAAGATCAAGTAACGTTTCGATGAGGGAGGAGGGGGATTACATTCCTGGGTTATTTATATAGCGGGGGACAGCTACTATCCAGCCTAGAATTGCAAGAGCTGTACGGGTTAGATAGAGCAGACTTTTTCAAATATCTACAACTACGGTCTTTCCTCACTAGAAACATGAAAAGTGCAGAAGCAACTTTGAAAATATCAGTGGTTGAAGCAGTGAAGACCAAGGTTCGGACTGGTAAAATCTATGAGATATTGATCCATGCATCCCCTGATGATATAGAGGTGCAGATTGCAAAGTAGGAAGCTAAGCTGGGAATAGAGGGAAGTTATATTGAGGATTCACAGGAATTGGTAAGTCAGGTGTTAATAACAGGGAGCCTCAGGAGCCAACATTTTATGTATATTTATTACCTTTAGTATACACTGGCAAAAGTAGCTAAATGGGGTACTGGGAGGGGATGGAATGTGATAGATGTGGGTTACAATCAGCAGATACCCTCCATATGTTCTATTCTTGCCCTAAGCTGATTATTTCTTTTCAGGATATTGAGGAATTCTTGGAAAAGATATTAGGTGTATCGGTGTCTATCACTCCCGCCATAATGATCTTGGGGGTATAAGATAGTATGGATACAGGCGAGGCGCTAATGGCAGGGACAGGTTTTCTGTTTTTAGCAATGGCTTTTGCTCGACTCTGTGTCACCTTGCAATGGCTAAGTGTGGATCCTCCCACTTTTAGTAGCTGGCGGGCGAAAATATTAGCCATATACAATATAGAAACCCCCCTAATATAATCTGAAAGGGTGAAGGAAAAAGGACTTAGTACGAAAAATCTGGGCCCCAATTGCTAGGTGGGTGAATGAGGCAAGCGTCAGCGAGGGTTCAAACTGAGAGCTTCCCTTGGGTAGTCTATTCACGGGCTGTGCCAAGGAGCCCTAATCTGTTGGTTTGAGATCCCTAGCAACATAGGATCACCTGCTTCCTTACTTCGTCCTTCTTAGGGTGACAGGGTAAGGGTTGAGAGCTATGCTTATATTATATATTTTATCCCTTTTTTATTCTCTATCCTGTCTCTCTGCGGCGGGGTAAAATGGGTCCTTTTAGAATAATGTTATTGTATCTATTTATTCAAGGCACTCTATCGCACTTTATCAGGATAAGGATCATCTGTAAAGCTGCTGCATAAGAAAAGAGACGAGCTGTATTTTTTTTATATTCGCCTGGTCTGGACTGGTATGGATATATGTGAATATTTATTTGCTTATTTATTATCTGTATAATAAATTATGCTCTTAAGAAATTGTATCTGACTGCATGAGGGACTTGCACTTTTTTTTAGAAGCTGGAATCTCTTTAAAGTCACTGCACAAGAAAAGAGATTTGGTATTTTTCTCTCTACATCTGCTCGGTTGGATGGGGTTATTCAAAAATACTCATGTGTTTATCTATTATTTGTATAATGAAATAGGCTCTCAAGAAAAATTATTTTGTATATACCTGCTGTAAGGATTGCTTTGACATGTACAAATTCTTTTTTCTGCATGAAGGAAAAAAAGTTAATTAAAGGTTCAAATTCAAAATATTGCTGTAGCATTTAACATAAACATATTTTTACAAATTTATTATGAAGTTTACTAAATGTTTTCAATTTTCACTATACTTTCCCATAGGTAGCTCTCCACTTCGATTATAGTCTTCCTATGAAAAAGTATAGGGAACATTTAAAATTTTCATTTAACTTGAAAGAAAATATAAAAATTATCTTATGTTAAATATTAATGTGAAATAATTGTATATATTTATTTTAAACGTCGAACAAAATAAAAATGCTACAGCACTATTAACGCAATTCTGAATTAAACCTTTAATTAATTTTAAATATATACAATTAAATAAACCCTCAAATTTAGTAGTAAGTATACCTCTTTTTCCAGGCACTAACCTGTTCCCTCCCACATTCACTACTTAGACCCCTATTACGATGTCGGTCGAAGTTGCCTCCGACCAACACCGTTTTGGTCAGCGGTTTTGAACACCATATTTCGATGCCACCGCACATGGTGCGGTCACAAAACTCCCATTTCTCTATGGGAGCAGGTGCGGCGGGTGGAAACCGCCTGCAGCACAAGCTCCCATAGAGAAATGGGAGTTACTGTAAATCCCTGCACTGCGTGGCAGGCACCTCACGGTGCCTGCCACACAGTGCAGGGATTCACAGGGGGGCACCGGCCCCCAACCCTAGACCGTAGGGAGAAGGAGGTCCTGCTAGGGGCCCCCATAATCGTTTTCCGACAGGCTTTCCATGTCGGAAAGCTCGACATGGAAAGCCTATTGGAAACCAACATTATAATCCCGACGGCGGAAACGCTGTCCGCATGAGATTATGGTGGGTTTCCATCTGGCCGACGGGCTCCATGAGCCTGTCGGAAGCCAGCCAGAATGACCGGCCAGTTTGAATACAAACCAAGTATGGCGGTTGGAAAACGAGGCTTTCCGACCGACAACCTAATGAGGGCCTAAGTAGTAAACTTAAATGTGTCAGAATCTCCCCATAGAAAATATAGCATTGGTGAAGGTGGAGATTTACACTCGTTGGTTTGAGAATAGCACTTTGTAATACTCTAGTAGTAATACTATAGTAGTACAACTAAACTCACTACAATTTGCAGTTTGTGAATATGCCCCTATAGCTTTACAGTGGCTGATCCAATGTTTGTCCTTTTTGTCTTAGGTTAATCATAAAAAACCTTTAATGTTACTAAATTGCTTAGGGAGCTTTACTGTTTCAAATATTGTATTGGTACTGGTGATCCCTAACATTTTTTTTAAGTTGCTTTCGCTCTCAGTTGTGCGCAACTAAGGAGTAGACAGGGCTGTCTTAGAGAAATACTGTTTGCCTGACATTTGAAAATGCCCTTAGGGGAATATAACACCTATGCTGTTATGTGGATGTGATGTGATCCGCACCCCTACAAAACATTTTGTGTCTTTGATGGTGCTATTATAGGATCTTCAGAACACATAATCTTTCAACGTATATTATTAAACGATCTGAGATCTAAATGTCTGGGGGAAACCCTGGGCCAAATTAACTAAGGGCTTGCGTTTGTTAAGGAGAAAATGAAATACGGGGAAATCGTGCTACCGCAGACATTAGTTTAGAGCAATGCAGAGCGATAAATGGTTAAACAGCAATATATGCCTTGGTTTCATAAAGATGCAATGTAGGCTAAAGTTCCCCAGAAAGCAAAAACACGAGTTCAGTAGGTTTTCAATTAAATAGAAAAACATGTTTACAAGTGTTGAAGAGATTATAATCACAGCACACAAGCAGAGTCCATTCTCATTGTTAATTGAGACATGGTTTAGAAAATGCTGGTCAAAGATGACTTAAGTCTAAAGCATACAGAGTCAAACAAGACGTTTTAGGAACAGATGAATAACTCGGGGAAAAGGTTAATGTTTCATTAAAGCTTTGTTAGAACTATGCTAAAGAGAATGTAGAGAAAAGGTTGCGAGGTTAAAGGACACAGGTGATGTTATGTTTATGTAAAAGTATATTATTAACTCATCTATTCTTTGACCTGTTATTGGCTTTTCTAGACAATTGTGTTTAGGTCATCACTTTTTCAACTATATAAACAGCTGCCTGCGAGCAGAAAATTGAGATCAGCTTTTCAGCTCTACGGAGGTGACTGATTTCTCTGCCGTTGTGATTAAACCTACTTTTGCCTTGCCAGAGAAGTCTTGTCTCACTCTATTCCTGTTTTCCCTCAACATGTTGCCCTTGCATTATGCAAAGCAATGCAAGGCAACGCAAGCCCTAACTGGGGTTTACTAAACTATGCAAAACCACCTTGCTTGGCTCTGCGTGGTTTAGTAAATCCACGGTAATGCAATCCAAGGTAATGCAGCGCATTTCCCTGTCTTGCATTACCTTGCAGGAGGGAGGCGTTCCATGGGTGTAGTGTGGGTGTTCCCAAGCATCCACCCATTAATTTTGGCACAGTCCCAGATTTACAAAGATTTGTAAACCTGGGAATGCGTCAAAATGGTATGCCTCCCAGACCCAGGCGTAACAAGGAGTAATATCTTGTTTTTTCCATGTTGCTTACCTTCTCTATGTGTGATGCATTGTGCATTAACACCAAAACTCCAAATCAGGCCAGTCATAAAATCTGAAGAACAACACTAATCAGGTAATAAATGCATGTTTCCCCAACTTCGCGCTGTGCTCAATTCCACCAGGTTTTTTTTCCTGGCAATTTGTGAGGGGCCAATTGAGGTATTGCTGCACCAGTTGAGATTCCAATTCAGACACAAACTCTGACTTCCAACCAGTTTGTAATAATGAGGGTCTTAGAATGCAGCACCTACAAAACCCACAGAATACAAAAGTCCCTGATGGGTGAGCAACTGCAGTCCTCAAGAATGTATTGAGACACGATTTCCAGGGTATTTATACGACATGAAGCATTTCTATACAACAAATCTTAATGGGAATCAATTACATAGACATTGGTTAGCTACAAAACATAGTACGAATGCGGCCATCAAAAAGGAGAGGTAGGCACCACTTCATGCAAGAACTATACCTGAAGAGTGAGTAGATGTGAACGTTATTTTCCATCTCTGTGATCTCTGATACCACAAAAATACAGTTCCATCCTGAAAACAAATTCACTGATACAATGCCAGTACTTATTGTTTAGTCTTATTCTGCAAATTTGAGATTGTATTTTTTCTCAAGAATAATGGCAGTGGCAGCTCCTCCGCTAAGGCGGAGGAGTGTTTCCCCACTGCTCACTGAGTGAGCCATTAAAAACTGAAAAATAAAACGATAACTTAACGGCATTATCATTTTATTTAAACGTACTGTCACACTTGGTTGGGAGCGGGGTGGGGTTGGGCTGTTTAGAGGCTGGGGGAGGCACTTCTTAGTGCGCATAACATTTTGGCCAGCCATATTGGGCCGGCCAAAATGTCATGCACAATGTGCACTTTGCACGTTCTCCACCCAAGCTGCATTACAGCCTGGGTGGAGAACATGCCCAGGGTCCCATTCCTTGTGTGAGCGCCTAACCACGCGCTTAGACCAAACACAACGCTGCATTGCAGTGTTGTGATTGGCTCAGGGGAGCCTGGGTGCTTCCTGCTTCCACAGAAGCCAGGAAGAGGACGGAGAGGACAAAGGAGAGGCGGCGGCCAGCCGTATCCAGATAAGTGTTTTTTAAAATTTATTTTTAATTCCCTCCTCCCTCTGCTTCCCCCACCCCCTCCCCACATCCATTCGGTAGCAGCCGCCACTGATTAATGGCTTTCTTGATGGAGAGAAATGAAAAGGGTTGTGGAATTGCTTTAAGTTCCACGTGGGATGTTTGAAGCAGTACCAACAACAACTTAAATGTATAACCACCACCACAGTTAGAGCAGCAACCATTTTAAGAACCTCAGTCTCTTTCCCAGAGAAGTATAATATAATACACAGTGCCTCCCAGAGACCTTTCAAAATGAGCTGCTGTTCTTGGGTAAACTGCGTTCAATAACTGGACTTCAATAAAAAATAAAACGATGACACTAGGGGAAGAGGTCCTGATTCACAAAGCTATACTTACACTTTTATGTAAGTTTACGATTGTTTGCTATTCACAAAGGAATTTACAGATAGTATCTTTACCTATCTTTTTATGTGCGGAGACTCCGTACTCGTAAAGATAGTACTCGCAAATCTCTTTGTGAATAGCAAATAATCGTAAACATGTAAGTTTACCTTGTGAATCAGACCCATAATTTCTTCCAAAGTTGAACAGGAGAAAATAATATTCACTTGGTACAATAATGAAAACACCAGTGATACACGAACACATTTGGAAAACAAGACCACATATCACTATTGTGTCAGTGTTGTGCTATGAAATGCGGCTTTCTAACAGAATAGTGCATTTCCCCAGTCGATGCAAGGGGTGTGACAAAGGGCACCTGGGAGCAAGCTTTTACATTAAGATTAAAACTGCAAATGTCAGGGAGACTTCGTAACTTCTTATTAAGAACATAAGAACCTCCCGGCAAGTGAGAGAAGAAATTGAACAGCAGAAGCTGAGCACAGCCCGAAATAATAATTATGGAGGTTATTTACTGGTCTTTGTGCCGTACTTTCCATGCGCCCCGCCATGCTGTCAACTATTAGGAACCAGAAGGCTTGTCAGAGTCACTGAATTATTTGTTTTTAAATTCAGTCAAGCTCAGCAATAGCTATTAGCAGTACTATCCAGAGGCTGTTTGTAAAGAAGTCAAATACATTCTCTGGTAGACTTGAAGTGCGTCTTCTTTATTAAAGTATAATCAATCACCTCAGCCAACACAATCCACTTTATTGCCTTCCCAGCCTGCTTCACATCTGCCTCTTGTCATCACCAGGTTCTGGAATGTGATGACATGCACCCGTGACATAATACCTAGTCACAGCCACAATGTAGGATATAGCAAATAACAGACTGTTCTAGGTCCAACAGTATGTGATACGGGATGATAGTTTCAGTCACATTCTATGCCACAAAAGTTTGCTTTATTGCATTGTAACTGGTGCCTTGTCTCAGTTTAGTACTACCATGCACTGGTAAAATTATATATAAATATGTACAAATTGCAATTACATATTTGTAATAGCATGTTTTTACATTTTTAAAATTATTTTTCAAATGTTATGTAGTGCGTTTCAGACCCTAAAGGGCTTCAGAGGTCTGAAGAAGAAATCTTTACAAGTAATAGTACAGTGTGTATTGTGAATAGACAATGCAGTTAGTACAAAAAATCATCCAAAGCACAGGCAGCTTTACACATGAGTAAAAGTGTTAAAATGAGCGTAAGCATAAAGAAAAGAGAAAGCAGCATGAAGATATTTTACAGATACAATTAAAATGCAGTTATACTATATGGAAACCTTGAGTAGATGTATAAAAACCTGCTGCTGATTACATTACATTACATTACAGGGCACTTACTATAGTGCATGACTCACTCTCGTAGAAGCATCTAGGGGCTGATTGGTTTATTAGGGGCTAGTTGTAACACCATTAGTCACTATTGTTAGTTGTTAGAATTGAGTACAGGGTCGGACAGGCCTTTTATTCCACAGGGCATTTTCCCGGTGGGCTGGAGCTCTTGAAGGCCAGTTTTGAAAGGACAGGGCCGCTCTTGGTGCCTCTGTCACTTTCCCCAGCTCCAAAAGGATGATTGCAGCAGGCACAGGGAGACTGTGAGAAAGATAAAGAGAGGACGGGGGATGGTAGAGAGAAAGAGAGAGCAGAGAGAAAGATAGAGAAAATGGATAGATGGAAGAGAACATTAGTATGGTAAGACAAAGGGATGTGGCTGGTTTGAGCCAGCCATAAAGCTTTATTCGGCAAATAGCCATAAAAGATAAATAACATAAAATACATTTGTTGCATACATACTGCTAAAAAGAGATAAAAAACATGAAAAATACACTTTATAAATAAAATCAAAATACGACCTTGCAACCATGGTTTCAGATTCTATATGGCTCTGCAATAACACAGTTGAAAAAAGTGATCAAGTCATGGGCCATTTGGGGACGTAATTGCATGTATAAAAAGATTAAAACTTGACTGTCAAACACTAATATAATGCAAGGATTTTCTAATAATTAAAGCTTGACAGACAAAGCCTAATACAGATAAGCAGCAGAGTTCGGGCTCTAAAAGTTGAAAACGATGCAAACAAACAGTAAAAGAACTAGGACCGAAGGAGCGCAGCAAAGGGAGTAAAAAATGCTCCCTCGGCCTGGTATAAAAACCACAAAAAAACATAAAATGGACCAATGTTTGTTTGGAAGTGAAGTCACAGGGACATGGAGTGCCTAGTCTAACGCGGGTTTGAGCATTTTTGCGATGGCTACTTTTGAGTCCCGAGTCCGGCCTGTTGAGTAGTAACGTTCATTACACAAAAGCAGGAATTTGTCTTCATGTCTCTTCTTGTTCCACCTCATGGTCATTAAAAATAACATTCAACTGCCTGCAACATATTTTTGACTAAAACATTAGTAGCTGATTATTGGTGTGTTTTATTTCGTCAGTATTTGTCCTCCGTATGTAATATACTATCTCTTTCATGTGAAAGAGCAAGAGAGCAGGAATTGAAGGTATTTGGGAAAGGTAATTGTGTGACCATATATTATGAGGAATGCAATTCCATCCGCCATGCATTAAAAAGAATATTGCAAATCACCTAAGAGTTCACTAAGGGAGCACAGCCTTCAGCCTAGTTCTTGTATTTGCTCATGGAACTCCATTAGTGACTTGTAAAATACATATTATGAATCCCATACAGATGAAAATGTAAAGTTTTACAATTCTGATACAAACACTGTGGGGCCTATTCATAAAGGTAAATCTACTTGTGTTGATTTACTAGGAGTAAATTGATGGTTACATTTTGAGTATGTGGAGTATGGGCAACGATCTCGCGTCTATTCACCTTCTGCATGCCTAAATGCTCCGGGACACTCTTCTGAGTAGCCGTGTGCTATAGAAATGCTTCATTCATTCAGTAACTTTACTACTTTTGGGTATTCACCTTTTGCATGTCTAAAACCGCCGGGACACTCTCCTGAGTAGTCGTGCGCTATAGAAATGGTTCATTCATTCAGTAACTTTACTACTTTTGGGTATTCACAAAAAATCAGAATCTAAAATTACTCAAAGGTGTACATGGGGTGGGGTCAAATTTACAGGTTTAAGTTACTAATGCCAAAAAGGCGCAGTAGCAACTCCAGCTCTACACATGGGCAACACTTGTCATACAAAATATTAGAGGCAGAGACTTACAGGCACATGCATCAACCATTTTTGCGAGCGCAAACGGTGCGATTCGCAAAAATCGTCCGTTTGCGCCCGCAAAAAGGGCATTTGCGATGCATCAAGGGTCAAAGCACTCGCAATTTGAGAATTCGCAATTAATTGCGAGTTCTCAAACTGCGATTGCATTTAAGGAATCGCATTTTGCGATTCCTTAAATGCAATGCAAGAACCACTTTGAAGTAGCGATTTCGCTACTAGGAGCGCAAATTACCATGAAGTTGAACTTCATGGTAATTTGCAAATACTTGAAAAATGCACTAAAGTGCATTTTTCAAAGTTATAGAGTTACACACACACACATGTCCTTGGGACATGTGTGTGCGCGACATTTGTGCACAGATCAATTTCAGGGGTGCAACAGGGTGTCCTTTTGACACCCTTGCACCCTTGAAATTGCATGCGCAATTTGCGAGTACCAATTGGTACTCGCAAATTGCGCATGCAATTTCCCATTCATTCCTATGGGCCTGTAGGCCCATAGGAATGAATGGGAAGCCATTCCTTATTTGCGACTCGCAATTTGCGAGTCGCAAATAAGGAATATGTAGGAATCGCTAATTTAATAGCGATTCCTACATGCATAGGCTTTTGCGAGTCCTTAATTGCGAGTCCTTAATTATCGCAATTAAGGACTTGCAAAAGCCTACTTTGATGCATGTGCCTGTTAGAGTAGAACCTCAAAATAAATAATTTCAAATTAAATTAATTTATTTAGACTTTTTAAATATGTATATATAAACAATGAATTGTTAAAAATTTTAAAAAGAAATATTTTAAAATATTTTAGTAACTTTTTTAATTTTAAAAATAAATACAACTAATATTTAAAAAATATATATTAAATTGAATTTACCTTTGGCAAATTTTAATACATAATAAATACAAACATTTTACTTTAGGTCAGATTTTTCTTATTAAATCTTAAGATAAATTATGCGAATTCAATATATTTAACTTAATTCCATATTTAATTAAATGAACAGTGCAGCAGCATTTTGTTCTATGTTTTTTTCAAATGTATAAAATTAATTGACAATAATATTTTGCATTAAAAAATGTTAACATTTTTTTTCAAATGAGCGAAACTTTTTACTTTTTCCTACACTTTACCATATAGAGACCTTCACCGTTAACAATATTGTAATGACATTTAGGGCCCGATTCTGATCTCGCTCGGAAAGCCCTCCGTACGACTCGGATCCGGAGTGCTTTCCGAGCGAGACGTGCTCCGGGAGTCCGAACGAGCGAGTATGATGCAGTCGTATGCTTACGGACTCGGTTTGCTTGGACTCCCATTGAACTCTATGGGAGCTTGTGTACAGACGCGTACACAGGCTCCTATAGCAGAAAAGGGGTAGGTGGGGAAAAGCGTACACCCTGTGGCGGGCACCCCATGGTGGCCACCACACTGTGCATGCCTGGATCGGGGGGACCCATGGGCACCCCCCGTGATAGATTCGGAGGGCCCCGGGTGAAGGGGGGCCTGGTACGGCCCCCCGACGTACGCTTCTGACAGCTGTTTCGTCTCGCTGAGACCGAGGCGAATCGGCTGTCCAAATCGTGCATCGTACTCACTCGGTCGGAAATCGGCTCCATTGTGCGGCACGATTCGTCTACAAACGAGACGTACGGAGCGGTTCGGGTCCGGAAACGATTCGGTCGGCGCTTACGCAATCTTCGCATCGTACTTGGTCGTTCGGACTTGTGTGAGATTCGGTCGTGAACAAGGGCTACGAATCGGATCCGGTAAAGCCAAATCCGATTCGGAGGCCTTCCGAGCGAGATCGGAATCGGCCCCTTAATGTTGCAATATTTGTTAAATTCAAAAAAGGTTATTAAAATATGTTAAACGAATACATTTGTTTTATTTTTAGATAATTTACATTTAACATTAATTCGAAATAATTTATATTGCTAACTAGTTTAAATATTTTAATTTATTTTAACACTATTTCATATGGAGGTTTTTTTAAGTCCCTACCTCCATTATTTTCTATCAGAGGGTATTGAAGTACCAGTGGTTGGTCATATGTATTGGTGGACTTACTTCAGCTCTGAGCTGGAATACATTTACTACGGGTTGGGTCCTTTTTGGCAATAGTAACTTTGTAAGTGCAGTTTGTGAATTGCAATGGACTTTCTCTTTTGTGGGAGGGTGTGTGCCCCTTCCTCAACCTTATACATTGGCAATATGTTACAGGGATATGGAAAATGGGAACTTCCAATTCATAACGTCTTAGTTTGAACACATTCAATGCTTGGAGGGCTCACCAGCTTCAACTTTAAGTATAGGGGAAAAAATGCTAGCAGTATCAACCTCAACTGTTTGTAAATTAAAAACTAGTCAAAAGGTTAATGGTTGGAGCTCTCTGTTACGATAATAAACGTTTCCTGGATGTACACAAGTGGGGCATATGTACAAAGCTATTTGCTGTCACAATCCCTACAATTCACAAAATCAGACGGTTTGTCACGCAAAATTAGTTTTTGCTATTTACTAAACCCATTTTGCAATTCAGTAAAGCCTTTCCAAATCACAAAATGAGTTGACCTACTTACTGTGAATCACAGTTAGGAAAGGGGTGTCCCTCCCTTAATGCAAACCACAATGAGATGTGTTAATGCTCAGCAACCTCAATTGCCATTGTAAATCATTGATTAGTTATTGTCTCCTTAAAGGACATGCTAACCTATCAGCAAAGGGGAAGCTGTCCGTGTTAGACAACTTCCCCTTTGGGAACTGTGCTGGGCAACCTCAAGACTCAACACTTTTGTCAGATCTAATAAATTCAGTGCACCTACTTCAAAATTATTGGCACCCGTTCTGAGATTATCAATTACTAAAGTCACTACAATTTGTGTGCCCATACCTGGCCAATACCCAGCTTTAGATTTATCAAGAAGGCCACTTCTTTCAACAAAAGATTTCAGCTGATTTTTAAGGCAATTTGAATGAGTAAGGAATCAGCATGAGAGTGAAAATGGCATGCTAATTTGGATCCAGAGAGTGGTGGCCTAGACATGTAAGCACAAAACGACTAAGTCTATGTTTATGAGCTGTAATTGTGAATTGGAGCATGGGGGATTAAGCATACTTCCTATTGCACTGCAGAGACTTTCTTCATGCTAAGTACTTGAAACCAATATTCTGTCAAGAATGGGGTACACTGACAGTGGAGGCAATTGGGTGGTTAGTTAATACGTAATACATACATAATTTAATACAGTACACTCCCAATACTTATATACAGTTGACCATTTTGTATATGAGGCCACTAAAGTTATAGAATGGATTCATAAAACCCAACTTATAATATATGAGCTAGGATGTGGACTACCCCAACAGCTTTGTGAATTTGTTGAATGTTAAAAGGAAAGCAAGATGTTGGAGAGGCAGGTATCTGTATAATCAACTACTGTACATGAAGAAATAGTTATAATTAATGGACATAGGGCCCAGCGTATAAAGCTCTTCTACGGTTGCAAGCCCTGCCATTCAGAAAATCACAAGATTTGTTACAGAAAAAGGGATTTTCTTAATGTACAAAAGCCCTTTCATGAGTCAGAAAATGAATCCCTACTTGAAAAAGGGCTTTTGCGCTCCTTTCTGAATCGCAGATAGGAGGGGGCATGAAAGAGGCGACCTCCTCCTATTTGTTCTGCTGTCCATTGAAACCCTCCATCCCTGCATTAGTAGGCATTCAAAGGGGGCCCCAAATTACAACCTTCCTTATTACTATTCATTAGGGAGATCATTGTGTGACCACCTGCGAATTGACAATTTGCGACATATTAGTACATCGTTTCCATTGCACATTGCATTCCAATTTGTAAACCAGTCAGTGTACAAATTTCACATCCTTGATTTGCGAATGGAAATAACACATAGGGCTCACAGTTATGAGTGTCTTAATTTTTGATATTTTTAAAGGAAGATTATTTCGATTTAGACAAAGGTCAATTGTTAGTTTAGAATGCAATTTTGTAGTTTTTTTTAGTGGATGAATCAGTCCAAACATTTGTATTAGAATTATATATCTAGGGATGATTTAAAATTTGGTGCACAATCTACTTCATAGTAAAAGTAATAAAGTGATCTGTCCACCAAAGTGACAGTCCACCTGCCCTATTTAGGGTCAGGAGGACCATTCGTTTTCTGTCAATGGAGCCCCTTCTGGCTCCATCGACGGAAAGCTTCCTCTAACAGCTTGATGGAGTAGGGGCCTTTGAAGGAAAGTTCACCATCCACCTAATTTAGGGTGGACGGTTTGATGTCCTTTTTACTGTCCACCACCTGGCGGTGAGAGAAAGAAAAAAACAAACAATGATCCCCACACCCAGGGGAAAAACTCTCTGGGTTTGGCGTCCATTAGTTTTTCTATTTTTCAATACCAAATTTGAAACCAATACCCCTTCATGTATGGCTGAAAGGGACAAGGTGGGTGGGTATTTAATACAGTACACTCTCAATACTTACATACAATTGTCTAAAGGTTTGCAAAAGTTTGGTGGACGGCCTTCAAAAATGACAGCTGCCGTCCACCAAAGTTTTTGTACTGTGACAGGAACAGCCATGACGACAGTTCCAGTCAAGGTACAGAGATCACCACTGGACAAGCAGTGATCTCCAAGTTTGGAAGACATACAGTTCTTCACCATTTTGACAAACAGAGCACTGTCAGTCAAACGCTAGACCTGGCCCATAGTTAAGGGGAGGCAAGGCCATTTGCAGATACAGGGGCATGCAGCAGACTGGCAAAGAGAAAACTGGCTGTTAATCCATCCACTTAGGAGTGAAGGTTGTAGAATAAATGTCAGAAGTGGCTGTGGTGATGCTATAATTTAAATCATTACCCTATGCATTGTTGGTGGAGGAGGTGTAAGAAGAGCCTAAATGTCATGTCTGCAAGAAGAATGAAGAGAGCTGGCCATAAAGACATCCGAATATAGAGGAGGCGGTCTAAATGGAGAGACAGGGATGTCAAGTCAGTAGTGTTTTCCACACTGGCCTTCGCAGGGAGCATCCAATGTTGAGAGGCAGCAACCCTTTGACGGCTTGGGTTTTTGTTTTGTCATAGTGCTGTGTAAAGTGCTGCAGAGGCCCTGTGCCAGCCAGGTGGCACATGGTACTAGATAAGAGTGTCCAGTTGTCAAGCAACTGCCAACTGTGAGAGTCCCTAGGCTAACTTAAAAGATACACAAACATACAGGTGAGAAGTCGCAGGGCAGCACTGGAAATTAAATGTATCCCTGACAAACATGTTTAAGGGAGCATCGCACTGCAGGAGGCCTCAATTTGAACGTGCCATGGGGGCTTTTATGGGTGGGTTACGGTAGCCCATCCAGCTCTGAAAGCAGCCCCAATACTACAGCCACCCCCACCACCCTCCCCCAGGGAAAACACCAGAGTGACAGAATGGCCAGATTGGCCCTAAGAAACAGAGTATCAGGCAGAGAAATCTCCAAATACCAATAAAAGAGTCTGCACTAAAAAACGACTGCATTCAAGATCAGAGAACTCAAGCTTCCAACTTCCATGCCTGAGCTCCAGGTACAGCCGATGTATTCTGTTTGCATTCTGATTCGTTTAGTTTAAATTCTATAATGTGATGATAGAAGTACAAGTTTTGTAATTCAAAGGAAAAACCTGGACTTAGAGACGTACTTATGCATGGACCATAGAAACGGAAGCATATATAATACACTTGTTTTGATATATAGTTCAACACATGAAAAGTCAATATAATGTTGCAGACAGCGGTACAGCGAAACACCCATCCTGGCTGCAGCCTTTACCGTCAGAGTTACACATGGATTTCTTAAAGGAGCCCATCTACTCTGTCATGCTGAGAGCTTGAACCTTCACCCTCAGAGAGGTCGCACACTGCTGTAAATGAGATGCAGACTGCTATGGTCTTACCAATGGGCATGGGGAGGGAGCTGTGTGCTTTTCGTGGTTGATGCCTGATTGCTTCTGTCGATCCGCCTTAGTTCATTCTGCTCCACTGTGCATCCCAATGCGGTATTCCATCTTAATCTCGACTCTAGAATATTGTGGATAAAATATCGAAGATCAAAATATCGGCAAGGTAAACATATATAGGTAAGTATTACCGCTTGGCTACTTTTATAAACCTTCTGAGCTCCCAAGGTATACTAACAATCGTCAGGGATGGCCCTTACCCATACTCCCCCAGAATCTGCTTCAGAAAATTTGGTGATCAGTCCCACTGAAAAATATGAGCCCTTATGTGATCTAGAGGCGTGTGACTGACTTACTAGCCAAACTGAAGTACAGGCCATGAACCCTGCCGCCCCATGGTAGGCCACCTTGACCCTGGTGCCTGACCAGCACAACCTGTCTCTTATCTCGTGGAGTATAGCGGGCTTTAGGATGAAATCACAGGATTATGAATGGTCACAAATAGTTTCTAAATTTGACATAGTGTGTCTCCAAGAAACTTGGGAGCTGAAAACGATCAGTATAGATGGGTAGAGAACTTATCAGACTTCAGCAGTAGGATCACGTCCAGGCCCTGCAGGAGGGGGGCTGGTTAGTCTAGTAGCCTGCAATAGTGGGATTACGGTAAAAAAGTTTATAAATATGTCGATATACTATCACATTCTTCTATGTGAAGGGAGGCAAGGAGGGGATTGGATGCTAATTAATATGTATAACAACAACTTTGCTGTCGATATGGCGGGGGTAATAGATGCAATTGAGAAAGACATAGACAAACTACAGGAAAACAATCCTAGTCTGGTAGATATTCTGTGGACTTTAATATTCACACTTGTGATAGGTCACACCTTCCCGTTTGTGGTATCACAGATGATCATGGGGACTCTAGCTGCCACTTCATTCACAATGATTATGGCACTCTTCTAAATAGACTACTACTGATCCATAATTTGGAGATAATAAATACAGTAGATAGCAATACAGGCCTATTAGAACATACTTTTTTTTGCCCGATCCTGTAAGTCCACGATAGATTTCATCCTGGCCTCTGAAAATTTAAGATCCCAGGTTTCTTCTATCAAGACGACAGTCTATCCTTTTTAGTGATCACGCAGCAATTAGCTGCCAAATACCACGGGGTAGGAAGACCCCCAATTCAAGTGAACGAGTTCCCAAACCTCTTATCGCAAGAAAAAAATTGAATTACCCTAAAGTGGGAGAAAGTGGACATACCAAATTTCACTCATAGTATAGTTACTACCATGGCACAGGAAATCACAACTTGTCTAGATCCACTCTCACATCCAGAGGAACTAGCAATAGCCTTTGAGCGAATTTGAATAAAAATTAATGGTACCCTATCACGTCCCCTTAGTAGCACGATCAGGTCCCTATCTAGTGGGTAGGTCATTTCAAAGTTGTGGACATAGAGTCCTGCAAAAATATGGAACTTCCATGGGAAGCGTTTTCGCTCCCAGTGTGGCAGGAATCTATGTCCACAACTTTGAAATGACCTACCTATTCTTTCTCAACAGATCTCAAATTCCCCAGATCACATTCTATAAACGCTACATCGACAATATCTGGGAAGGTGATGAAGATTCTCTCAAAACCTTCTGCCAGTGGATCAACACCTGTGACCCGAACCTCAAGTTCACTCACAATGTCCATCAGCACAATATGGTTTTTCTGGATCTGGAGATCCAAGCTGATAATGGAAAACTTAAAAGTAAAGCACACTTTAAGCCTACAGCCCGCAATTCATTATTACGCTACACAAGTTTTCACCCAAGAACATTACGTGAAAACCTCCCTTACGGACAATTTTTACGATTACGTAGGAATTGCAGTGATGTGCAAGTTTTCAAGGATCAGGCAAATGCCCTCAGCACCAAGCTGTTGCACCGTGGCTATCCTAAAAAGATAACAGCTAAAGCACAAAAGCGCGCACGCAATCAGAACCGAGAGGGGCTGCTTGAAACGATTGAATGCACCGACGTCTCCATCCCCCTTACATGTGTGGTCACACATAACTCTGTTTCAAACAAAGTGTCACACATCATCAAAAAAAACTGGAACATACTGCACACTGGGAAACTGAAGTGGGATAAACCCTTACTATCATATAGAAGGTCCAGATCCCTCAAAGATACCCTTGTATCCACGCGCCCTACACAACTGTCCCAACCCAACAACACAGTTTTGAACGCGTGGGGCCTTCCCAACATAGTAGGCCATTTTCCATGCGGAAATTGCAGCATCTGTCACATCACTGAAACCACCAAAAGCTTATCGCTGGAACCAGGAAAAACCTGGCATTCCAGAAAGCACACTAACTGCAACACTGCACATGCCATTTACCGCATTATTTGCCCCTGCGGCCTCACCTATATAGGTATGACTAATCGCAAAGTAAAAACCCGCATCTGCTAGCATCGCAGCACCATCCGCTGCAAGAAAAACACCACCAGGATGACCAACTATTTCCTAGAGGCAGGACACACCACAAACGACATGCGATGGGTCGTGATTGAAACACTGGACCCGACCACCACCAACATGCAGAGTCGCCTCCTGGAGAAGGAACAGCGATGGATTTGCTGCTTGTCCAGCCATTTGACTGGACTTAACGATAATATTCCGTGGAACTCCTTAAGCAAATAACCCTGATACCACTGAGTACACAGAGCTTAGCCATTCAGACTATATTGGAGATGATCTCACACCTGATCCACTACGAGCAGCTTAATGCTTTGCTACACTGTTTACATCGCCCCTTCAGGCAATACACCATTACTATCATGTCTGCTTGCCCCATCACACCAAGTCGATGGGCATATCTAATTTACTTTAAATACATTTCATTTATACTGACTCCCTATCACCCGAGTGATTTATAATGACATCCTTCAGGCAATACAACATTACTATCATGCTTGCTTGCCCCATCACACCATGTCGATGGGCATATCTAATTTATTTTAAATACACTTCATATATAACTGACTCCCTAACACCGAGTGATTCTCAAAGACATCGGGATCACCTCCCCGTTATCAATAGGGTTCCCCGCCTCATTGGGCATACTCTATTATACTTTGCGTGCATGACCGGGGACTTTCTAATGTAATATGGTGCCCGCGCTTGGCGGGGCGCCCATAGATAGCCACTCTAGTCGTTTTCCCCCTCACGATTGACGTGCTCCCGCATGCCGACGCTCCCGTTACTTAGTCCCCGGCAAACAGACAAGCGCCAGCAGCCGGGACCATGGGAGACTGAATTAGGTTGTTGCGGGTCCACCGTCTTGACGAAGTAAGGTGTAGTCGCTCGCTAACGCGCTTATGTTCCGTTACGCTTTATTCTGTACCACATACACGCTTATCTACGTATACGACTTCCGTATACAGTTACTCTCTATGCCTCATTTTCACCCATGGCATTTCTTGATTTCTTCCCCTGCCACAGAGTGTGACTACAGACGGTACCCCTCCCGGGCCCTGAAAAGCTGCCATACACTGCATTTTAGTGTAATTATGTTCTCCTTTTTTAACGCACTTTTTACGTATGTCTTGCAATCTGTTGAACTAATTATAACTCTTGCCGGTTACACGTGCCATCTGCGACACACCGGTCACTCTGGCTACCACTACGCCGACTACCTGATACGCAGAGCACCTCTGCACTCAGGGCATACACAGGGCGACCAATGCCCCATACCATTAGCATTCCAGCATGCTGCATGTTTTCTACAGTGCTCGTTATCGACATTTTCACGCAACTGCAGATACGCATGCTACCTTCACATGTTATAGACGGATAACTGCCATATGCCATAATTTGTCATAAGCACCTTTTCCACCCGGCTACCAGACCTAAAGGACTCACTGCTGTGCCTACCTGAGAAGCATTTACAGGCACTTGATCACGCATAAGATTGCATTTTATGTTGCTTCTGTGTTTCTTTATGTGTCCTGTCTTGTCTTTTCCCTTACAGGTTCCCTCAAGTGGGGTCGTAAGTATCGACACCACTCACTTTTTCCAACACACCTTAGCGCGTGTGCTGAGAATTCACCATTCACGTGGCCAGATTTTGCCACTCACTCACATCTTTCACACGGTCCTGACGAAAGCCCACCCTATATCCTTTTTTCTGGGCTGAAACATGTAGACCTACTGCAGACAACTATGAGTAAAATTACTCTATTAGTTGCGCTCTTGGATTTTAACCATACCCTGGGCCGCCACAAATAAACACATTTGGCAAGGATCCCCAGAGATATTTTTAATCTGCACATTATCACATCACACTAATACATTACACCAGCTCCGCTGTAATCAGGCGTCGTAGCACAACCAGGCGGCACTCGGCCACCCGGTTGGGACCCCAATGATGAAGCATGACACCAACCAGGTTGGTGTGTGATGGGTCTTTTAATAAAACCTAATGGTTCTTCGGCACTGTTTACTACTACAGTGAGTCCAAAACCTCTTCCCTATCTAGCGGGTATGTCCACATTGTTTGTTTACTTCATTTGGGGATAGGGACGTCCCCCGACCTTTCCTCGCTTTCCCCTTTTTGATTGACACTGGGTAAGACATTTCTCAGGAGTCTTTGGTGGTGAAAAGGAAGCTTCCTTAATGGACTTTCAGTGTCAGCCTCCACGGGAGGGTCATCACTTATTTTTTAACTTAGATGAAATAAAAGTGGCACTGAACCAACGTAGTACCCGGAGGGCAGCAGGCCCGACGGGGTTCCCATTGACTTCTTTTTAAACAACCAGGAGCTTTGGGCCCCGTTGCTCACCAATGTTTTCAATGCCGTTTCTAAAACTTATCCGCTCGATTCCTGGAAAAAGTCTATTATTATACCAATTTTTAAGAAGGGGGACAAAGCGCTAGCAAAACACTACCGCCCTATCTCGCTGTTAGACAGCACAGCAAAATTAATGGGACGACTCCTGCTGAATAGGCTAGAGTTATGGGCAGAAGAGAATAACATATTAATTCAATCACAATATGGGTTCAGAAAGTCGAAAGGGACAGTGGATCAATGCCTCAATTTAAATTTGCTGATAGGTAAATATACGCTGGCTAAAAAGGGTCAACTTTACATGGCCTTTATGGACCTGTCAGCCGCTTTTGACCGAGTGGCCCATTTGAAGCTCTGATCCATAATGGCAGAAATGGGGATAGATAAAACAGTAATAAACTTTATCCGTGAACTGTATTCCTCAGCAGAGGCTAGTGTACGTATGGGGAGAGATGGGGAGTGCTCCCGCCCCATCTGTTTAGCTCGTGGTGTAAGACAGGGCTGCGTACTTGCTCCCTCCCTATTCTCCCTCTACACGAATGGTGTGGAGGCAGCATTGGTGGGGACCACGAGCGACGTTCATATTATTAATTCAGCGCCAGTTCCTATACTCCTGTACGCAGATGATGCGGTCCTGCTGACTCTAACAGGGAAGGCACTGCAGAGGCTAATAGATACCTATGTTAGTTTCATGGGAAATTTTGATCTGAAAGTCAATGAAACAAAGTCTTTTGTTCTTGTGGTTGGACCCAGACTGAAAATGTTAATGAGGTGGTATGCTGAAGGGAGGAAATTGAAAGTAGTCGAATCGTTCACTTATTTTGGAGTACTGTTCGACTCCAAAAATGTATGGAACAATATGCTAGAAAACCGAGCTCTTATGATGGAAAGAAGCATAGGGGGCATCTTTAGCTTCATTAAGAAATTAGGGACCAAGCCTACAGAAACTATAAAGAAGATATATGAAGCTAAAACAATTGCAGTTGCAACCTATGGTGCAGCAGTGTGGGGAGTTATTCCGACCTGCAGACTTCAACAAATAGAGAATACATTTTGGAAGCTTATATTAGGTGTCCCCCACTCTTGTCCTGTTATTAACTGCCACACCGAATTAGATGTCCCCTTCATTTCTGACCAGATTTCGTCACTCCCACTCTTCTTTGGCATTCGATATGGAGGAGGGACACTCTAAAGCTGACACAAGACATTCTATTAGACTGTTTAAATTACTTGGGTGCAGCAGAATAAAATGGCTGCAATGTATCAAGAATGCCTTACACAGTACTGGGCTTCCAAATCTATTTGATGACCCAACAACTTGTTTTTCCATTTCTAGGGTGAAGTTGAAAAAACTCCTCATTGAAAAGCAGGTCGAGGAGAGATGGGAAATAAATCAACTTAAACCTAGGGTGAGACAATACTGTTCTGACCCCAAAACAAATTCTTTGGGTTTTAATTATTTAATGTTTGTGACTAATCAGCACCATAGATTTTTGTTGATAAGATTTCGCATGAATTGCATTCCATTGATGCTTGGATCCCCCGCCAACATTCACTCATTGAATGACCTGATTCCTTGCCCTTGTGACTCCTCATCCACTCAATGTGATCTCCATCTGCTATTTTTTTGTCCATTATATAGAGATGAGAGGAAAAGATTTATTTGTCATATCCTACGTAAATCAGGGGTGAGGCAATGTCGACAAGCACTTTTTCTCCTAAAACAACTTGCTGACCCGTATATTTGTTATTGTGTGGCCAGGTTTTTACAAAGCGCTCTAAAAACCCGCAAAAGCCAATCATGAAGATAATTTGATACAATTTATAACTGTTTATCTGATTTTTAATTATTTTATATATGCAATTTTTAAGCACCTTTTAATGTATTTTTGATTTTATGTGATGATAGAACACTTTTTATGCTGTTTTTTATAACTAGCAAAATAAAGTATTTTGACTGACTGACTGACTGACTGACAGGTGAGTATGGATTTACCTTAATTAACTCCATATATATGTATCTGGACGATATGTAGAAAAATGTAGATGAGCAATAGAAGAGTAAATCTACACTTACCTATACATCCTTAGATTCTCCATATTTTGCTCCTCAATATTTTGGCCATTATATTTTCCGAAGTGCGGTATTTCTGTAATCGATATTTCAACATACAACCTCCAATGCGTCTGGGAGCAGTTTTCTGTATAGGCCAACTAAGACAGAGAGTTTTTCAAATGTTTTTGATTCAGTGTCTTTGATGAAAATAATATCGTTTACAGGTGTAAAGTAAGTGTTTTGCTGAGACAGAAGCACTCTGTTTCTGCCATCACTACAGTTCTCTGCGCATTAGAGGCACCCACAGGATTTAAGGTTTATACACTCTCGCTTCTCCCGCTCATCTGAAAATTAACACTATTGTCCAATAGCAGAGCAAGGACACCAAAGATCAGAAGTGTCATGAACCCCGTACTTTAGCAGGTAAACTGGGGGTCGGTTGCCACTGGGCACTATGGGCGGGAAGCTAGGTTTCAAAAATGCTAATGAGTTATTTTGGGGCTTCTCCTGCTAGCAAATCAGCAGATAAAAGCTCATAATCAACAATGTAAGGGCGAATCATGACAGAGCGAAGGAGTGTGCTGCTAAGGTTAGCGAAGTAGATTGGGAAGGAGGAATGATAAAACTGGAAGAAGAACAGGCAGAAAGAGAGAGAGTAAAAGAGAGAGAAAGATGGGGGCAAGAGGAAGACATTTAGGGAAAAGAAAGGTAAGAAAGAAAAAGCAAGTAAGAGAGCAAAGAAAAATTATTAGGTGAGAAGAAGGAGCGAAGGAAAGTATTATTACCACTACGATTGCCAGTTATGCCTTCCATTTGTGTTGAGCAGGTTTCTGTACGGTGCCCCAGCTGTGATTCAGGGCCTTAATTTCTGCTTACATAGTTCGCCTCCAAATGCTTTTTGGCCTCATCTCAGATGTTACTTGAGCCATCTGTCCTGTGTCATACATAGTCCGCATGTTCCAGAATCTGATTCTAGTCTAGCACATGGTACTGAGAACTTCTGTCATTCTGTTAGTAGTTTCCTTCCGCCTTTGACCGCTGTCAATCACGCAAGTCTCTTGCAGAGACTGTGGAAGTCACTTGTGCCCAGAAGATTTATTGGTTCTTGCTGCTGTTCCAATAACAAATTTATTTTTTATTGGACAAGGTTGTTAGCCTTGTGCCCAAACCCAACCTGGAGGGCCAGTGAATCACGCTTCATCTGGTTTCTACACTATGATATGTCCTGCTTGGGATGACCTTGCATGGAGACATAGGGGCCGATTACGATGACGGTGAAACCGCCACCGACAGCCCGTTGGTGGTGGTCCCACCGCCATCAGAACCATCTTATCCGCCTGCCATATTTCAATGTCGGGTGGATGGTTGGCGGTCTCCGTGAGTCCGCCGGTGCGGAGGAGGGGGTTGTATTCCCTACCATGGTGGCCGTGCCTGCCAGGCACCGCCGTGGGGATTACAATGTCCCTTTCCCCCGCCATGAAAAGGCAGGTGGAAAGGGACTTTGGGGGCCCGTAGCGGCCCACTGATATGGGCCCTGGGTGCCCCCATACATATTCCTGCACCATGCGGTGCCTGCCATGTAGTGCAGGGATATGTCAGGTGTCCCTAATTTGGATTGCGGCGGGTGCTGCAGCCAGCAGCACCTGCCGCAAAGTATAGGCATTGTGACTGCCGTGGTAGCGGTCGCATCATAATGCCTCTGTTGGGACCGCCGACAGCCTGTTGGGCGGTCCAGTTTCCGATAGGGTGACGGGCGGACGTAAGTCCACATGCCATCCTAATCAGTTCCCAAGCTCTCACCGGCATATCTCTCCAGGTCACTGTGACACACAAGAACCTGGACTACTTCAAGGTGGCCATCCTCAGAGAAAGGGCAAAAAGAAGGAACTATTATAAGAAGAAAGAAAAGATGAAAGAAAGAAAGGGTAAAAAGAAGTATGTATCTGCGAAAGCAAGAAGGAAATTAATGAAACGTAAAAAGACTTAAAGGTGAAAGGAAGGGAGGTGATAAAAAAGATGGATGGTTGGATGGAAGGGTGAAAGGAACAATGCAAAGGAGAATGAATCAATGGTTGTATGCAAAGGTGAAAAGATGGTTGAGTCAATGCAGTGTTAGAATGGTGAAACGTTGGATGAATGCATGAAAGATTATATGGATGGAAGGGTGAGATGATCTATAGGTGAACAAATGGATGGTCAAGTGAAAGGATGATGGTCTGAATGCGGTGTAAAAATAGACAGATGGATGTGTGTATGGGTGAAAGTAAGGCTGAATAGAATGGTGGGTGGGTGGATGGAAGGTTGAAAGGATGGATGGATAATCGAACAGAAGCATAAAATAGTTAAATAATGAATAGGTTAACAGATTAATCAACAAAAGAAATGGTGGTTGGATGGATGGGTGGTTAAATAGGTGGACGGATGAAAGGTTGGATGGATAGAATGGTCGTACAAGGGATGAATGGAATGGTAAATGGATGGGAGGATGAAAGTCTAAAAGAATGGATGGATATATGGATGGAAGGATGAAGGGGAACTCTTCTAGGGTGGGTCAGTATTAGAGGAATGGATCAAATTGGGGATATTTACATTTTGGGGCTATTCCCTACTTTGCAACTAATCTTGGTCCAGCCAACATCAAGCAATCTCAGAATAAAATTATGGTATACACTGAGGTCTTGCCTTGACATTTTCTCAGGTGCATGACCTACTGACACAACTATGCCAGCGTGATAGAGAGTACTGAGTGGACTGGTGCCACATGGGTTTTAGGACTGCATCCCCCACCAGAGACCAGCACGATAAGCTGAATTGGAAGAGGTCTAAGAAAGGTCTGATTCCAGTTTTGACTCAGTGCCTATAGGGGAACTAGAGGAAGCAGAAGAGAAAGGCATAGAGCTCAGTCCCCAACCTGACCCTCATTGCTCCCCCTAGCTGAAGCTGCTCCTCTAGGTCACTTGTTGGTGCAGGAAGCCCTTCATTACTTACTCTTCCAGTGGCCTTGGAGAAGACACCCTTTCCAGTGATTAACCAGGCCACCAGAAGATGGTAACAAGGCTGATGTTTACAAGTATCACTGTGCCTGCATCTCTGTTGTGAAATTTGTTAGGTTCTGTACTGCCAATCAATCAGAATATCACATACCGCTATGTTTCCACGTCCAGACACCCATAGGGAAGCCACAACTGAGGTCTAAAAAGAGAGAGAGAGAGAGGGAGACAGAGGAAGAAGGCATATATGGAGCCTATCTGCGTCAGCACAATGGAAGGAGACTAAACACTGCTTACTATGTATGACTTCTCAGGATTGCAAGACACTGCCATCCCCACTTTGACATTCTGGGACTTCAAAGAGAAGAGACTTTATAGAGAACTGTGTACTAAGTTGAAGAGCCAGCTGATATTTAGGGCCTCATTTGCGGAATTGTTCCCAAATCAGCCCCAGGACAGGTATCTCCCAGAAGCATCCCTCTATGAATGGAGAGCCTTAATCCCAGGAATCCTCTGTGAAGCATGATTGTCAGAATGGCTGGATGTCTTAGTTGAATTAGTTAGTGTAATAGGATGCTCAACTGATAAACATTGGACATCTAGCCACTCTCCCGGACCCTAACTAAATCATGTATTTTTAATTACTTTGAATGTGAGTATAGGGAGCCCAGACTGTATACTCCAGTCGCTCGGCAACTAAGCATAAGTCATACACAGTGCTGCAGAACTAATAAGAGATTTGCCAGTCCATTAGTGGGTCCCACCTAACACAAAGGCACAATACACCAACGTCCTTAGTCCTGCGGAAACCCGCTAAGCAGGTATGGGTCAAAACATGTTCACACATCAAAAGTAAAGACTATGCTTACCCTATGCTGACACTCAGTGCATGCACCACAGAGGGCAAACTTGATCCCAGTAAGAACATACATAGCCTCCTATAGATTTTCAACTAGGACCATAACACTACAGTCCCATGGACTTTGGTACCATCAGCACACCCTTCTTCTCATATATTCTTTCACAACTTATCTCCCCTTACACCTTCACCTCCAGTCATTGACTAACTATTGGTTCAGCTCAAATCTCTTCCAACTCTTTGGCTCAGCTTTATCCTACACCTCCAACTGAGTTGCCTTCCACAACACTTTCCTTTCATTGCCCTCACTATCCAATTAAATTATACCAAAGTAAAAGCCCTGTTGTCTCCTCATTCTTCTGGGAAGGCAGTAGTTAGTTGCACTGCTCTCCACCAAGGTTCTTCTGTGAGCCACACCCCTCAACACCCATCAAAGATTGTTTTGCTAACATCCTCGCTGTGCACCTTTCATGGCCATACTGCACATCTCACTCCCTTTGCCCCAATCCTGATGGGTGCCTCCTAAACATCCAGCAACAACTCACCTCCTGCAGACAGCGTTCCTTCCCATGTCATATGGGTGCTCTGCCCTGCACCATGGGACATTTAACCTGTCTCTCTCCAGATGTTTATATGGCTTATTCCCCCACGCACTCAATAGTCTCTTCTTCCCCCTTTTGTGGGTGGCTTATCTTGTCTTCGCTTAGCGGTCTTACGGTTTCCATACATCACTTTTGTTATACGATTATTGAAACAAATTAGTGCATTCTAAACTTTCAATCTTGAATTTGTTAATTTAGTCCCATAGGACAATCATGCATACAAAATATATTTGTAAAATGAAAACCCAGAAATTAAACTGGTGACATCTCATTACGCTATGCAGTCCCACCACGGTTAGTTTACCCATTAGCTAATGCCTGAATTCTCTGTGTAATTTCCTCATATTGTTTCTGTTGTATGCTCGGGAGTTAGCACAATCCTTGGTTTTTTCCATAGTTTCTATTAAGTATGCCGCTAATGCTCCTGGTAGTCGGTCCACAGTTGTGCTTGGAGTGTGTGACTTGGTCCTATCTGGCATGGGATCTCAGGTCACTTCCTGGTTGCTCTCTACACCTGAACTTCTCTTCAACATATCCTTTTGGGGATAAACCAGCAATCTAACATATTTTTGCCCCCTAGCATTTTCTTCAGTTCTAATATGCGTTCCTCTTCCTCCACTTCCCCTTGCTCATCCTGTACCACACAAAGCTGCACACTATGTCATGCATGGCACAACCTCTACATAGACTCTCAGTACTTACCAACGTCAGATGTTTTAGGAGGCTGAAAAGATAAATAAAAAGCGACCCTGGAATTTGCCTAAGCCTCTATGTCTGTTTCTTCCTTCTGTTGGTTTTTATTCCACTGAGACATCTCAAGAAAGATGAGGATCTTGAGAAGAGTACACCCGAGGACACCCTTTATATTATTTGTAATCAGTTTTTTAGCAGGATTAATGGTCTCTGCAGCAAGTGCTAAGCGTTTCACCTGTGTGTGAATGCCAGCAGAATCAACACAGCTGTCTAGCCTTCTAAGATTCATGGTATGGCTACTATTGATATGTTTACCAATAACAACCCTATTTAAGCACTAAACGCTGGTTTGTTTGCGGTGCATACTACATAAATGAGTAGTAATGTTGCAATATACATGAAGATAATATTTGAATTTTGACGTTAAGACATGTCTGTGAAATAAAAAATTACATCACTACTTTCCTGTAATAATTTATTACATGTACATAGTGATAGCACAAAGTCCCTGCCTTTCTGCTGACCAGACCGGTCAGCCATCGTTCCTAAAATGTTGTAAGAGAAGCTGGAAAGTGGAGACCCGAACTAACTCTGTGGGCTGGAAGCATAGACACAGAAGCAAGGTCTTACCTCTTCCAAAGCGCAGTGACTCTCTGGGAAGCCTTCCGCCTCCTCACTAAAAGCATAGTCAAAGCCCTGCCTCAGCATGGAGAGATTCAACAACATTGTGAGCTGATATGATCTGTAAGTACTGAAATTGCATTTCCTTGTTAACTACTTAATGAAAGACAGCGATTTATAACTAGGTCCTAAAAATCAAAAAGATCAGCATGACAGCAGTTAGTAACAGCAAGAGCCCTTCCCAAAAATTAATTTTGTATATACTTTAAGGGACGAAAATTGATTTGATAGTTCTTTGTAGAATAATTCGAATTAATATTCTTTTTTTCATTTTTTTTCATTTTGGTTAGCCATAAGTATGATACAATACACCAAAGAAAAGCACAAAGACAGACTGCCATTAACCAAATCCAGAAACACATGAGAGCACAAAGGGTAAAGTTTGCGTTGTACAAACATAAATAAATATGAAAATAACTTTAAACAACAAGACTAATTGCAATAACTAACACAAAAATCATATACACTACTGGTTCTAATCCCACTGAAGGCTGGACCACACCCGTTTGAATTTTAACCAAGAACGTGGGCCTCTGACTTTGGCTAACGCAAATTCCATTTTGTAAATTTCTCTGAGTAGGATCCAAAATTCATTAATACTAGGACTTACTTTTTGAATCCATACTCGAGCAATACACAAACGGGAACATGCAATTATAATTGAAACAAATGATCCCATAAAACCACCCCGATCTAGTATTGCCCCCAATACTATTTCCTTCTCTCCAATCAAGTTATTATGGCCGACCTTAGTTGAAAGAGCACATGTTATGTCGTGTAGTTCCTATAGTACCCCTGCAGGACCTGCGCGTTTGGATAACATAAACCGTGGGCTTGGTGACTGACTGGCTCTCTGCACCCCCACCGCGTATGTTAGCCGGATTTGCATTAGCTAGCTCACAGTGCCACTAGAATCTCCTCTTATCGGGGAGAGATTAGTTCCTGGCAACCTTAGATCATGACAACCCTGATCCCTCAGAATCGTGGAAACAATGTACTACTTTTCGCTCAGTCATTCGTGCTTACTTATTCGGTTTGTCTCAGAAAGTTACACAGAATAAACAGTCTGGGCGTTTCAATAAGTATTTATTGAACAGTTGTTATTCTAGTGTAAAATATATGTGCTGCAGTAAGCAGCAGACAATAGCAGAGATATATTATCAGCAGTACGATAAAAGTGAAAGGGTAGTACAGTTCTACCATATTGCAATAATCATGAATACATAAATGAATATAAAATGCGTAATAGAATGTCACCCAAAAGTGCGCGTACTCCTACGATGCCTAACTAGATGTACCTAAGTGTACCTAGCATGTGTGTAGGTCTAAAAGCTTAAGAGCCAAGAATCCTTCTAGGATTTAGTCGAACCCCCATACCTGAATAGAGAGAGTGTGGGACCCCGTCCTGGTCTCGAGTTGGACACCCCGCAAGGGCTGTGTCAGACCGCTGTCAGCTGGAGCGACTGCATGCAGGAGCCTCAGCGTCTCTGGTCAGTGTGTCAGCATAGAAGTCTCAGTTCCCTCTGTCTTACCGTAGCAAGATGTGCTGTATTTATACCCTAAAGTGCCTCGTCCCTTAGTATGGTTTGTATTGGTCTTTGTTGGACATGAGGAAGATGTCAGGGGTGAACTTTGTACATACATATTATGCGGGAGATGTAGCTGGTGAATGCTCATGCATAATTTATGAGTACATTGTAGGCCTGTGTTTGGGAAAAACCCTGCAGTGTTCAAACCACAGACTAGATAACGTTCAACCCTCAGAGTTCGTTGTGTACCGTAGGGAACTAATGTAGGTGAAAGATCATGCCTATATTAGGGCATAGGAGATCATGACTATAATAGGGCATAGACGATTATGACCAAAATAGGGCATATACGATTATGACCATAATAGGGCATATACGATTATGACCATATACGGCATATATGATAAATGATAAATGAGAAGTAATTAATTGTGATCTGGATACAACCTATATTAGGGCCTCTATACGAAACGTAACAGTT